>CM051462.1:228288904-228853406 GCA_028095005.1 Rhynchospora pubera | reverse complement strand
CTAACTTTCCAACAAGAATTAAACAAGGCTATAAAACTGAAAACACTTTCACTTTTGCAATAATGGAAGTTCTCTCTCATATCAATATCAATAACCCTTCTGGTCACCAACTGCCAAAAGATTTGTTATTTTCTTGAGGATATTTTGATAGCAGAGCAATCGATAAGAGAAATATACCATTACAACATCACATGCAAAGTGTTTTGTTTTGTAGCCTTTGTTTAGATGCTTGAGCAATCAGAGGAGGAGAAAATGTCAGGGTTTGTAAATATCATACTTTCCACTTAAATGTCTCATAACAATGGAAGTTTTGGCTAATTCGTTGCCATTATAGTTGGAGGTGCAACCAAAATCAAATGAGATAAAAGGTAATTTAGTATTTCTGTTAATGTGATTCTTATGGTCTTCCTGTAAAGTTATTTACACCCTTGATCCTAAAAGTATTTATAATAAAGACGATTAGAAATAAAATTTTGATTATAACAGATTAGATTTCATTAAAGATGATCTAAATCAAACTTTGATAAGAAAATGGATTAGTTGCTAAAAATAATTTAATTATAATAGAAATTCAGATATAATTTATAGGTTTAATTCTAGTTTTCCCTCATGCCGCTCAAAGCCTAAAATCAAGAGAGCAGCAAGTTGAAGAGAAAAATAGAGAACAAGAAACACAAAAAATCGCACCTTATTTGGTTGGCGCACAACTTGTGGCTGCAATACCTTGGACTAGGCGTCTAGGCCACCGTAGTTGTTCCTGCAAAGAATTTGTATTTCAATTCATGGTTGATGGATTGCAAATGCATGCATTTCCGATCAAGGTTGTCAAGTGGAGGACAAGATGTAATAGGAGGATATATTCCAAACGAAGTGCGAGAGATATAGGCACCGTGTAGATTAGGGTTAAGAATTCTCTAGGTTTTGATATCAATTTATAGGGTTAAAGCATGTCAATAAGAAAAAGGACTGTAAAACATTGTAAAGTTAGGAAATAGGCGGCGAGTAAATTAGTGCTAGGAATTCTCTAGGTTTTGGGATCAATTTATAGCACTAAAGCACGCCCTCTGTTTACAAAAAAAAAATTCTGGAAAACAGTGATAAGGTAGAAATAGGCGGCCGGTAGATTAGGGTTTGGAATTCCCTAGGTTCTAAGATCTACTTATAGCATTATAGAGTGCCCACGGTATATGGAAAACAAGGAATGAAAAACAGTGGTAGAGTTCAGAAGTAGGCGGCGGGAAGATTAGGGTTAGGAATTCTCTAGGTATTGAGATCAATTTATCGCATTAAAGAGAGCCCAACGTTTATAGAAACAAGGACTGAAAAACAGTGGTTGATTAGAAATAGGCGGCACATGAATTAGGGTTAAGAATTTTCTAGGTTTCGAGATCAATTTATAGCATTAAGCATGCCAACGTTTATATAAAACATTTGGAAAACAGTGGTAGAGTAGAAATAGGCGGCCGGTGGATTAGGGTTTGGAATTCTCTAGGTTCCAAGATCAACTTATAGCATTATAGAGTGCCCACTGTATGCAGAAAACAAGGAATGAAAAATAACCGTAGAGTTAAGAAGTAGATTAGGGTTAGGAATTCTCTTGGTTTTGAGATCAATTTATCGCATTAAACCGAGCCCACCGTTTACAGAAAACAAGGACTGAAAAACAGTGGTTGATTAGAAATAGGCGGCGCGTGGATTAGGGTTAAGAATTTTCTAGGTTTCAAGATCAATTTATAGCATTAAAGTATGCCAACATTTATAGAAAACAAGGACTGAAAAATAGTGGCAACCTAAATTACAACCATGGTTTATTAAAAAAAAAAAAGCAGAGACTGAAAAACCAGTGGTCGAAGTATTGGAGTTCAAGCTTATCTTGTTTTTAGAAGAATTTAATTCATTCATCTTTTTGTACAAAAAATTAATAGTCATTAACTATTATGTTAAAAACCACATGAATATCAATTGTGGGTAGACGTGTCCATTTTTTCATTATTTTTCGGCCTTAAATATGGAGTATCATGCATTTATTTCTTTTAAAAACAAAGCTACATGTGGATTCGATCTTGATCAATTTACCATAAGAAGCAACATAGTAACCAATTGTTCTACATTATTTCTTTGTGTATATATTGATAAAAAATATATTTAATACAAACTTATATGTAAAGGGGTCGAGTTAAATAGACCTGTTTACCCAATGTATCAGATACGGCTTTAAACTTTTCGATTCATTGTAGGTTTAATCTAATTTGGCATGTTTACAACATAATTGAAATATTGTCTACCCAGCCCAACCGACCGGTTGATGCCTGACCCAACCAACTTGAGGAATATCCAATCTGGTCAATATTGGTCAGCTTACAATATTCACAAATAATTTAAAGAATATCTGATCTGTGCTCTCTTGAGACAGTCACCATTTCATCATTTTACTGGTTTCATGTTTCACATTACTTAACAGAGATTTGATAATTACAATATTAGTTGGCTTAATTTGTAGCTTTGATTTAGAAAATTACTTTGGTCATCATGAGCCAACCCTCACCTGACACAGTTTACACCCATCTTTAATACAATACACACAAACTAAATCAAATTATATTAAATTTAAGAAAGTGTACCCGATGCAACTTATATGTACATGCTTGCTTGCTTGAGTCTGTTCCCATAATATCCAAACAATTGAATCATATATCCTTATGGGGCCGTTTGGATCGTTTAGGAATAAGAGGAATAACCTATTCCTAGGCGGAAAACATTGGGAAGTGTGTAACTTTGTGAAGAGTTTGAATGGTTAGGAATAAATTTCCGTCTAGAAAGAGACTATTCCTCTTATTCCTAAGCGATCCAAACGGCCCCTATATATGAAAAAGGTTCCTGATTCCTCAATGAACAGCAGCACTCTGAAACTGTTTGCACCTCCATAACTAAGGTTGAAAATTAAAAAGGCTTGTTAACTTAAATTCAGTTTTTGGACCTTCAACATTTTGGATTTGAAGGCTATTTTTGTTGGACTTATGTGTTACCCACAAAATTTACCTTTCAAAGCCTAAATTCTATTTTGATTATGACTATTCATCCTTGGTCCAATATCACAAGGTCCAAATCAAAGCTAATCTGCCATGTACTAGCATGCAGGCAAATATGTTTTCTACATCTTTTAACACTAAACAACTCCCCTTTAATTAGTTTTTCTATTTTAGCCAAATTAGATGATTACTTTAGTGCAAGTAAATTATCATGACTGGCTTGAATCCATACTCAAAAGTCCCAATTTTTTGCCTTTATGAAAGAAGTTTTAATTTGGATTTTCAAAGTTGCATGGTATCTGACCTAGAGCATACATGTTTCAATGGCCATCTTTCATGAAGTGCCAACCGCGGCTTGGAGTAGTGTGGGCTAGAACACCGACCAATTTCCCACAAATTGTTTGATTTATTTGGAAGATCAATAGAATAGAGAGCACATGCTAGACTGCTAGTTCACTGCTTTGCTGGTTCAAGCTTCCCAGTTCTCAGCCAATTCATACTTAACTAGGTGACCACATCCAGACCCTTGCTTTGCCGCACAAACATTTATTTACCCCAACAAGATTAGATAAGTTTTGCATAATGCACTTTGGGTTTTTGGTTGTGGGGTGAAGTAAAGCTATGAAATTTGTGAAAGAAAGAAACCAAATTTATAAACAATGAAAGAGTACCTGTTTAAACTCGAAGAACAACCAATGAAGCGTTCAAAGTGCGACCGAAAGCAAAACGTTCTCTCCCTTGGCGAAATTGAATCCGATCGAAGAAATGCTTAAATTAAATCCCTCTACATGGTCTCCGTTGATTCTCTCCTGAAAGAAATCAACGCAAGTACAACAATTGAGTTCGATTCCACTGGTGATAACTGACAAGCGCATCAAATGATTGGGCCAACGGAAAGACGATGTGTTTTCTTATTTTGGGCCAAAATTATTTATACACTGGACCAAGAATGGGCCCAGCCCATAAATATACTTCAGCATCTTTCTTTTTTTAAAGTTTCGTTTCCCATTCTTCTATGCCCTTATTTCTATAGAAATTCATGAAGCGGTTTATAAACCCCTGTATAATCGACCGCAAGATTTAAGGCGCCAAAAGACCGTTTTATAACCATTTGTGGAAGTTTCTGGAAGCGGCACAAAGTCAAGTCAATAGTGTTCAATACTCTCATCTTCCCTCCCAATTGCATTTGTGATTTGCTTCTATATCCAATAAATCCACTTATTCCTTTCTTCCAAGTTCCAAGGTCTCTCTTTCTTTTTTTATTCCCCTTTTCTCCGCCTATTTATTGTTTCCTTTCTCTTCTCTGGATCTATCACAGTGTACCGTTACCAATGGAGTCAGATCTCGAGAGAAGAGCCAGAGAAGCTTTTGTCGATGACAACTTCGACCTTGCGCTTGATCTTTACTCGCAAGCTATTGAACTGGATTCCACCAGCGCTGCGCTCTTTGTAGAACGCGCTCAGACTAATATTAAGCTCCGAAATTTTACTGGTACATTGCCTTTTTTTTTTTTTTTGCTCTCTTTGTATGAACTGGTGATACCAGTGTGTACTGAAGTATGGTTATTGTGGTATGGTGTGGATTTCCTGATTGTTCATTCACTCTACAAGTTTTGTTCTTTTTTAGTTGATAGAAACAACAGAAATCACACTTGGTAGCACAATATCTAGGAGAATAATTGTTGATCGTGTAGGGTGACAATGTAATTTTAAGATGATGTGTTTTGTAGATGCCGTGGCTGATGCTGACAAAGCAATTGAACTAGACCCTTCGATGTCTAAAGCTTACTTGCGCAAAGGGTGACGATCTTCACTCATTTAATTTCTTTAATTCTTTTTTCATGTAGTAATAATATGGAACATTGAAAAATCAAACTGTCTTATCGTGTATGCTTATATGTCAGAACTGCTTGTATGAAACTTGGAGAGTATCAAACTGCAAAATCAGCTCTGGAAATGGGCTTGTCTTTGGCACCTGGTGATTCCAGATTCACACGTTTGATCAAGGAATGTGACGAAAATATTACTGGTATTTTCTCATGATTCCTGGCTCCATATTTTTCAATTGATAATTTAAATTTGGATCTGCAATTACTAGATGAAAATTAGTTTGTTTGAATCTGGATTTAACAATTGATAAAGCAAATTTTATTGTAAGACCGGATACTTCATTTACACCCACATGGAAAAGCAAAATGTCCGAAATACCCCTACCATTTTGTATGTAGTTCAAATTGTTTTAGAACCCTCGTTCTCTCTCTCTCTCTCTTCATAGTAGGCATGATGTGGATTTCACATGTTGTTTTAATAGTGAATGAAGCGGTAAGGTTTTTGCTAATATTAGCATTTATGAGATCATTTACAGTTGTAGGATTGTACATGAATATTTTGATTTTCTGTTCTATAATACTGCTGCATTTTGAAAGTCAGATTTTGACTAAATAGATGTGTTTGTGTCATTTATTTTTCTTTAGAGGAAGAAAATCATAAGCAAAAAAATACAAGTGTTAACTCATATGGCATTTCAGTCACTGGGAACCTAGAGCGTGAACCAATAGTTGAGCCTCCTAAACCAAAATACAGGTAAGTATAGCTAAGAATGTTATTGTACCTGTGCGCATTATTACATTTCGATGCATCCTTTAACAATTTGTTCATATTTTCTGTTCTATTATATAGGTATGACTTTTACAATACTCCAACTGAGGTCGTTGTAACCATATTCGCCAAAGGTGTTCCCGCCGAATATGTCAGAGTTGATTTTGGTGAACAAATTGTATAACCCTCTCTCTGCTGTTTTCTTCCAGATGAGCATTTACTGTTAGAAGAGGGTTCAAGTGTCTTTTTGATGCCTCCACTATGCCTCCATTTTTAAACTTTATTAACTCAAAATTTAAAACTCACTACCAAAATAAACCAATAAATAGGATATTTCTCTATGCACACATAAAGAAATAACATTTTGATATAATTCTAATGGCATCAGGAGTTTTTGAAAATTCAACAACGTGAACTATATTTGGATATTAATTTGTCAAGCTCTTTATCACATCAAAATAAAGTAAGGCTGTAAATTTTGTGTGCTCATAGATATGATAATATAGATTCCATCTGGTGCATTTATTTTGTTATTAAAATTTCTTGTTCCTTTTTTTTTGTTTTAGAAAAAATAGAAAAAAGAAGCTTGATGGAGGGGCCAAAAATAGAGTCATATGCATCCTCCTCTTTACCATTAGCTTGTATTGATTTTGATTGACCGTTCTTTTAAAAATTTTTATATCAGTTGAGTGTTTCAATTGACATTCCTGGGGAAGAAAGTTACTATTTTCAACCTCGTTTGTTTGCTAAGGTATGGGCTGTTGAGGTTCTTTCCTTCTTTCTAATCATATATGTTTTAAACTTGAATACAGCTTGTAGTAATAATTATCTGTTACTTTTTTTAAATAGATAATACCAGAGAAGTGCAAGTTTCAAGTGTTAAGCACAAAAATAGAAGTGCGACTGGCAAAGGCCGAGTCCATTGGATGGCCATCATTGGAATATAGCTCAACAAAACCTCTACCTCAAAACATAACTCAAGGTAAGTTTACTCTCATTTATTAAAGCTAAATATGAATTCTTTAGCGGGATACTGATTTTCTTCTCGTATGTCTAACTTATAGCCATGAAGCCATATAAACCTTCTTATCCATCATCTAAAGCAAAAGTTGATTGGGATAAACTTGAAAGCCAAGTTAAGAAAGAGGTCGGTTTGTTTTAGGTTTGTTTTACTTTTGTTAGAGTAAATGACTAATCTCTCTGGGAACCTAGCATTCTATTTATCCTTGTTGCCTGACTTGAAATTTAGGAGAAAGATGAAAAATTAGACGGTGATGCTGCATTGAACAAACTTTTCCGGGACATATACGGTGATGGTGATGAAGACATGAGGCGTGCAATGATGAAATCGTTTGTAAGTCTCTCTCTCTTTCTTCACTCTCTCGTTGGAGGGGTACTGTTTACAATTAAGGAGTAAGGGAAGGCAGCAAAAAAAACAATAATCCCATTATTTACTACTTATGGCATGCAGTTGTTCCGTATAAACTCAATACTTGCTGCTATCCAACTCAATGGTTTGGGTATAATAAAAAGTATGCAAATTACAATAGTAGTAATTGACAGTGTGGCACTGCCACCGTCAATTAATACTTTACGGACTGAATCCTTACTGTTATCCAACCTCAACAGTTGGTATAATAATAAATTGAAATCACAATCCTGATAAATGACAGTCTGATAATGCTCACATTATTAATTTATGTGCCATAAATTAATAGTTACCTTTTCCTCTGGATTTGCAGGTTGAATCGAATGGAACTGTGCTTTCGACAAGTTGGAAAGATGTGGGTTCAAAGAAGGTGGAAGGAACCCCTCCTGATGGCATGGAGTTGAAAAAATGGGAGTATTAACTACATGTTAAGTTTATAACGCCTTAATATTTGTGCGCTCTCTTGTGTAATGTATGGCCTGTCATCCTTTTTTAGTTTAATTGGACTTGTTTTTCGTCTTTATATGGTTTAATAGAATGAAACTACTATTTTGACTCATGTTATCTGTTTTCTTAAAATTTAAAGCCGAAAGTGTACAGTGATGGCATATTATGGCGTGAGAGAGAGAGTATAATAACTGACAGATAGGAGAGGGAGATGTAGTAATGTGTCAGGAATAATTAAATCAACTTCTAATAATTCGTCAATCTATCACTTCCCTGAAGTACCAAAATTTAAACTCCCTCTAGTGTACTTAACAAAAAATCTTTACTACTTATAAAAGCACCAGTCCAAAGGTCTATCCAAAATTTGAACCTAAAGGAGGAAACAATTGTTTACCCAATGCAATATGGACCTTTTATTTTTGTGATTTGATTAAATCAGTGGTTTGGATTTAATTACGAGATAAAAAGTTTAAACCTTTGGTGTAGAGCTGTTAACTTTCGCTACTAGCGAGATTGCGTTGGTTTTATTAGCATAGAGCGAATGTTCGATTCTCGCGTCCGATAATTTTTAATTGCGTTTCATTAACTCTCTTCCGCTTTATCCCTCTCTTCCCCTTTTCTTCTTTCTCCCGTGCGCACCCAACTGCACATAACCTAGAACCCCTCTCCCTCCCTCTCTTCCCCAGCCGATTGTCTCCCTCATCCCTTCTCTCTCGGCAGCACAGACCCAACCTCTCCATCCTTCTCCCTCTTTCGACCCCACAACAGACCCCCACCTCCGATCACCCCTCTCCTCCACCTCCCCGTGTGTCTCACCTCTCCTCTCTGGCTCGAAACCCCAACTCAAACCCTTCGCCCTCCTCTCAGACCATGGCCCGACCTCAATTCCTCTCCCTCTCGCTCAATTCCTCTCAGACCATGGCCCGACCTCAATTCCGCCCGACTGTTCGATTCCGTCTTCTGCGCGTTTTTTTTTTCTTTGTCCTGCAATCATCCGAAATGGAAAGACAATCAACAGTATAAGATATGCTCTAATCAGCACCATTAGGCGTCACGAACTCACAATCTCCTTCGCTAGGGTTTGTAAAGAGAACAAGCGCCGCTCGTCAAATTTTCGCTAGCTTCGTCGGCCAGGAGCGGCAGCGACGCAACACCTCGCCACACGTCTCATCAGTCCCTTCATCAAGGATTTTTACTCGCTTGGTCCCTTCGCCGACTGAGATATGCGGAGAGACGTGCTAGGTATACATTCTTTCCTCAACGGTGGTGGCGACTTTGATACATCCGGACCACTGTTGTTGTTCCTTCCATTGTTTCTCTGATCTAAGGCGAAGGCATGAATCTATCGTGCATCGGAGAGAAGATCCTTAGTTCTGTTCGCTCGGCTAGATCCTCCCATTGTTTTTTTATTTTGCTTTTTACAATCTTTAATTTTTTTAGGAAATCACCAAAACAAAAGCATCCTCAGTTATTGTACGAAACAAAACTGTACCGAATTCTTTAATTATGCAATAATGTTTTAGGTTTTATACTCTTCAGGACAAAGCAGGAAATGTCCTTTCGGTACTGCAAGATCAAAGGGACGCATGAGCCATGGATTTTCAATATGGCCAGGTTCTTCCATCTCCATCTATTTTTTTTTTAATTCGAATATTAATGACGTTGATGTCCTTGTCAGTGGAAGTGGGTCATTGTCCTTAGTGTCGCTCCTGCCGAAAGACAATCGGTGGGAGTGGGTCATTGTCCTTGGTGTCTCTCCTGCCTTTTTCCCTTCACTTCTGCCTCTTCTTCAAACTGATTGTGGCTGGTGCCGTTGAGGTACAATATGACCTCCTCTATTACCTTGCCTCTTTAATTGGATTTAATTGGTTTTGGATTGTTCATTCTTCTGTTGTACTCTCTAATTTTGCTTGATTTCCGATAATTTTGTATTTTCTTGATTAAGCATGATAATCATTGATATCATTTTCATTCCTCTAACAGTAAAGTGTCAGATCTTTTGGTACTTAAAACTTTATAAAATAATTGGATGATTTCTCCTACACTGGAATAGAGCTATAAAGATAGTAAAAAAATTTGAGTCCAATCGAAAATTTTGACAGACGAGTGCCTGTGTACTCAGGGGTACTGTATCTAATATTTGTGGTTGCAAGGCTTTCCTATATGATTTTAGTTAAGCCGTGCTCATTTTTCTGGATTCAATAGAGGCCAATCATTAGTGAAAAGTTTACTTAGATTAATGGTACAATAAGAAATTATCATGTTAAATAAATAAAAGAGTAAAAAATTATATTGTTTTAACTTTTCTGGGCCTTTTTGTTTCAGGTAAAGGCAGTGCCAGGGGCGGAGCCAATAGGGTGGCTACAATGGCCATATCCCCCCCCCCCCGATGTATTATTTACCTTAATTTTTAAGCTATTCTTTAGTAAAATGATATAGATATAGTGCAATATGCCCCCCCAATAGGAGATGATGATCATTGTAGGATGATGCAAAGCATCCTCACAGATTTTGGTGATAAATTGTCCTAAAAGAATCTGACAAAGTTCCAAAGAATTCAAAGAAAAAAGTAAAGCAAAGAAAAAGCATAAATGGAAATAAAAAGGAGAATTTGGTGTTAAGTACTGAATGGCAGGGCCCTGCACCTTGGGAACTATCGTCGGTGGGGATGGATTTCCTAAATTCTTATGTGATGTAATGGTGAGTGATATCTTTCTTTTTAATTTTGGAGATAACAACATTAAGTATTTGGCTATTTGCAAAGATATGATCCGATGACTGGTTTTAAGACCAATGCATTTTATGTCTTTTTCAATAACACTTACCATAGGGGTCTGGGATATGGACTGTGCTAATAAAAAACAAGATCAACCAAAATATTAACCTGAACTTTCTTATATCCTCTATGCCAAAGCAATTGATCAATAGTTGTTATATACATGGAATTGGTAATTGTTAATTGGTCCTACCAATTTATCATTTTATTGTAAATGGAAGGACATTTTAGCTCCTTTTTTTTAACTCAATCCAATTTGTATTTAGGAGAAAAGGCTTGATATAGTTAGAGGCATCAGAAGGTTGATATGTTTAATTGGTTTTTAGACAGACAAATCTACATCTTGAATTACTTTGGGACTTGAATTTTTTTTTTTAATTTCAGGTTAGGAATTGACACTCTTCTTGCTAACTAAGGGCATTGCTTGCATCCTGTCAAATCAAGAGGTTAGTCTTTTTTTCCCCCTTCTATATCCCTTTTAAGAGTTACAATAAAAAAAGGTCATTGGATTTGTCGTCAGGCAACTCAACTAAGTGGAATGACAGAAGGGAGGGAGAGGTGATACTTAAATATGTCTTGTTACAATAGGTAAAGGCACTGGTAAAGATGGGATTAAATAGTGACATTAGGTAAAAGTACTGGTTTTGGTTATTATACTATAAGTAAAGGTGCTGGTACAGATAATTTGACGTTAGGTTTTATCTATGGATCTGACTCACGTTTGCATTGTATGAATTGTTCGAAACAAGTTGCAATAATCAAGTTTGAGCTAATTTAATTTAATTAAGAAATAAGCAATCAAGAAATTTAGTTTAATATATTTTGTTTGTTGTTTTCAGGAAAGTTCAAAGAAGAAAGGACTGTTGCTGCAGTACAAGTATTCAGGTTAAATTCTATGTTAAATTGTTTTTCTTATGAAACAAAGCATGCATTCAGCATGCGTTTCAAACCATGAGCTATATTTTGCCAAAATCCAGAACGTGCACCAGTTGATGCAACAATGTATGGTTTACTGTGGCAGCCAATCAGTTGAATATTCCAACGCTGATCGGTGGTTTTACTTAGGAAGGTACATCTTTTTTCTGGCCTTGAGCATTTCTTAATCATGCTGTTTCATTCATAAGATACACATTTGTAACCAAAGGTGTTCACTTTGGCATCGATACCATGTGCAGCTGACTTGAGGAACTATATATGTTTCTCTCTGTCGAGTGGTTCCACTTGGGTTTTGCATTTTTTCTTTCTTTTTTTTTTGGCAAGGTGGGAGGAAGGGGGTTTGAGGCGTGGATTTGTGTAAGTGCTGAAGAATTCGAGAAAAGGCATATTTGGAAATGGTATATGTATTAGAACGTATCTCATCAAGGAGGGGGTAAGATTATATTCAACTTTTTCTATTTTCTATGTTGAAATAAGCATATAAGATGCAGCAAAAGAGCAGAAGGCATCCAAAGCGATTTTGAAGTTTCGTTGCCGCGAGCTAGGAATATCCAAATGGCCGTGTAGTAAAATTGAAAAGCATGGATAATTTGATGCAAATTGTATTGGAATTTGCAACTCCAAAACACATGGTGTACTGGTATTGCTTTTATGATCGTGTTAGTGTTGCATACAGGCTGCTATCATTATTGTGTACATGACCAACACATATGAAGAGGCGACTTCTTTCAGTTTCAGTTTTCCTTTTTTAATTCTCCCATTACGTTTGGCTTTTAATATGTGCATTGGCTCATGAAATATACTTTTGTTAGTTGCTTTTTCATTATTATTAATTAATAGTAAGGTACTCAGTTTTCATTCAACTTCATGCATCACATATTAGAGTCCGCCCACACAATGAGTGGGCTCTGCTGCTAGTAATAATAATAACGAGGATTACTTTGAATGGTAACAGCCTGTGAGGCTGTGACAGAATTCATGGTTTCATAAGAAGGCCGACATAGTGATATCAAATAGTACTCCTAGTTAAGCCCTTTAAACTATGATTCCTCATTTCCCGTTTTCTACGTTAAACATGGCCCGTGGGAAATGCCACACCACAGGCCTTGACGATGATCTTTTACATCTAATCCAAAATTTTGGTTTCTGTATTTATTACTTTTCCGGTTTTCCTAGTAATTTTAGTTTAAATTGGCCATGCGTGGAATTAGCTCACCTCTACCAAAAAAAAATTTATTCTGCATACCTCCCGCACGGTTTTTCCAAAGGGATCGAAAACACTGTTTTCAAATTGACCCTTGGAATAAGTACGAAAAATGTCAAAGTCTAAACATTTTCAGGGTCAGAATGTTTTTACTTTTTTTAGCGCTAATAGCAATGTATACTTTGCATTTAGGTGTATTGGTTGCTATTGTTAACAGCTCTTGTCAACGTAAATAATGTTATAGACACAATATATGGATGCATCCGCGGCCTCTACCATATTTGAAGAACATAAATTGACCGGATAACTTTAAAATATATATATTACACAGCCATTGATTTGTATGCGAACTAGTGATCAGTACATCATATCCCCCAGGAAAATAAAAAAAACATTCACCAAATTCATACAGCATTGTAGTTCCAAAAGAGTAAAACAACATTGTAACCACAAAAGCACATAATTAAGTACAATAGTACATGGCATTCGTTTCATCTGATATATATAAATGAAACTGCCTCCAAGCAACCTCAGTTTAACCAAAAGAAAGAAAACACGAACGCGCTGTAATCTATTTATTTAAAAGTTACCAAATTTCAAAGAAAAAGAGTATCCTCATTTGAAGAAGTCTGCAAGGGTGGGGAGCTTGAACTCGCCCTTGGTCGAAAGCGGAATGGTGAATTGGCCCACAACAGGGAGGTCAATTGTCAGACCAACTTCAAGCAAGTAATCGATGTCCCAATCCCTGCCGACGTCTTTCACTATTGAAATCAAGAAGTCATACGGCACTTTCATTGGCAGCTCCAATTTCGTCAGGCCGCTTGCTGCTATCCACCCTGGATCGGGCATTGTTCCAGAAGCAATTACCCTTTTAATTTCAATCACAAAGTAAGAGTTAAGAGTTATGATGTGTTGGATAATGTTCTAGTTAATTTTCAGGAAGAAATTCCTTAACCCCATATGCAAAAGATATAAATTTCTGTGCTTGGTGCTAAAATGAATTTAAATGAAAGATCATGAGACTGAATTATATAGATTTTTCCTAACAGAAGAACTCAACCATATACAGAGCATATGTTTAACATCTGGAGAGAATTGTAGATTCTTTGTTTGCCCAGTTGGTACATTTTTTGTTTTGACAATGATTTCACGTGCTGCTTTTCCCCAGAACCATATTCTCTTTTTTTCGCTTTATTAAAAAAAAAAGAAGAAGATAAGATTTTGATTCTTCTTACTTTTTAAACATCAAGAAAAGCAATTATCTTCTAGATTATACAAGGCAAGGTTAAAGATTAAGATGCTAACCAATTCTCCAAAAAAAGATACAAAAGGAAATTATATTCACGTATATGCATTGGCTTCAGCCTTGTTTAGCTTGATCTACTATGGCCTCAGAACCCATTGCTTCTGTAACTTTCATAAAATCCAAATCTTAAATGTATTGAACCGTTCTGTGCACTTCTGAGAATACAAGGCTCGCGATGCTACTGACAATAATTAATATTTCCCAAAAAGTTGTTTTAACTACAAAAAGCAAGAACTGATTTACAATCTACGATTTACTATTTTTTTAAGAATAATTGAAGTTCTCTTTGTTAATTTCTGTAAGTAGTTTCTACAAATTTAACAAAACTACATAGTAAAATGCACTATCAACCATATTTTGAATCAAACCATTCTTATATGACCATGGTTTTTTATTAGCTAGATTTTCATATGCATAGCCCTATGGCTGGAGAAGATCAAGACCTAAAAGGTAACCAATGAGCTGGAGAAGAACAAATACATTTAATATTCTTGATTTTTCCTATAAGGACTGTCCAATTTTCTTCTGGACGCAGCGGAGTAGTCTCTATCCGTCCAATCTAATCTCGACGGATAGATTTTACATGTCGTGCATATCTCAAAGAATTATATTAATCACGGGGCACTCATCATCCATCGGTAGCGGCCACAGAGGATGTGGTTCTGTTTTACCATAGCTTTTTATATTCTCCTTTTTTTTTTTTGGGTGAAGCAATCTAGACAGCAAACAGACAACAAACTAGCTTTGAACCCATATTGTATTAATGTCAATTAAAAATGTAATTCTGAAGTTGACCAATCCGTTGACTTCCATTTCCTTGCAAGTTGCAATTTAACTTTCCTTCGACTAAATCCAAATCCAAACACGTTCTTCTATCCCCAGTGCCACTTCCCGGTCCCGTATCAACCAAACAAACCAACATAAGGCGAACACCATTATTTGATTTCCATGCAGATCTCGTCTTAAAAAAAAAAAAAAAAAAATCTACAAGGTTAAGGAATTACTTTTCACCGCTCTTGAGGGAATAGGTGACCTCGCAAATTGGGAGGCGATGGGAATAGGGATTGTTGACATCGACCTCGCTGTGGAGCGTGAGGCACTCGCGAGTCACGCCTTTGAACGACACCCCTGTCACGCTCGCCTCTGGCTTCGGCACGTGCGCGATCTTGTCCGCCACGAACTCCTTCGCTTTGTCTATGAAACTCGCCATTGTTTCGCTTCTCTTTTCTTTCTGATTTTTTGATCGGATTTGAAAAGGAGATATTTTTTTATGGGAGGAGAAAGGCAGAGAAAGGAGAGAGTGAGAGAGGCGAGATATAAATAGGAATGGAGATAATGGATAGATACGTTGGACAGTGATGCTTGTTTCCGGTTCTTGTACGTCGTTGATGAGGATTTTTCTATGTTGCGGGTCGTTGTTTGAGAAATTGAAGTTTGGAACTCTAGTTTTATGAACAGTATGTGATCCGCTATATTATGTTTGTTTTGTGTGCGCCAGAAGTAATCTAATAAATCAAGTCGGCACCTCGTGTTACCGTTTGCCGCGGCGATGCCAATGGGAAATGGGTTCTGCGCGTTTGGGCGGTGGCTTGGCTTTTTCATTTCCAAGAATCGTTTCTTTCCTGGTGAAGGGCCTGTTTGGATGGCATTTGAAATTTAGGGAATTTCAAATTCTAAGCATAAATTTGTTATAAACAATCTAAATTTTTCACAAAATTACACACTTTCCAATAAATTTATACTTAGAAATAAGAAATTTTCAAAATTTCTAAACGATTCAAACGCCCCCGAATACTTTTTTTTCGTCTATGATTCATTCAATACTATTATTAGGGGCGTAGATGAGCTGAGCCTGAGCGAGCTGATGCTAACTCAAACTCAAGCTCATCTCAAGTCGAGTTGGCTCACCTCAGCACACAAGGCAATTTCGATTTTTTTAGCAGCTCAAACTCAACTCATTAGAACTCGAGTTGGCTCATAGCTTGGAAAGTAGTTCGTTATTAAATATCAAACTTTGAGATTTCGTAATAGACTAAATTAAAAAGCAAACAATGTAAATATTAAACAATGTTTAAAATGCACATAGAAGGCACACGAAGAGATCAGGAGAAAGATACGGCTATTTTCCCTAAAAATGAAAAGAACTTAGAGTTATAGAATATTGATTAAAAACTGGACTGGGTTACAGACTAAACAAACGAATTGGGCTAAGTCTCACGAGTTGGACTGAGCGAGCTGAAGGCAACTCGAACTCAGCTCATGGACCTTCCGAACCGGTGTAGCTCGAGTTATTCCAGCTCGAGCTGAAACAGCTCGAGTTACTATCGAGTATTATCCGATTCGAGTTCGAGCAAGCTCATGAGGGCCGAGTTTTTTTGCTCAGTCCTAACTATTATCCTGCTTTTATTTTCTATCAACAAAAATGCTCTTTGTACATGGACAAATTAAGAAATACAATAATATTAAACAATAAAAATATATTACACAATTTATTAGCGATACACATGGATGTGTTATTTAATTTATTTTCTTATTAGACGAAAAATCAAAATATATTATTGCTTTGTCTAACGATTAATATTCAACCATAGATCAAATCGATAGAATATCACAAACAGGTGGATACACACTAGATATAGCGTGAAATATCTCTTGAATCTATGTGTTTATAAGGAATAAAGAGATATATTAGTATTCCGCTTTTATTGTATTATTTTAATGATGATTTTTTTTATCAAACAAAATTGTTGTCCCAAATTTCAATGTGTAGAAGATTATATATATAATATTTTCAATTTTTTAATTATTGAACTTTTTTTGTAATTATTGATTAAACATACTATAATAGAATAGATAAATCCAAATTTGCGTTTAAGAGTAAAAAAAAAACCTTCAGAATAATGTTTTTGGAGTCATGTTTTTGGGCACAATTAAATTTGGTCCGAGCAACATCACATTTTGTAAATGACCATTAAATTTGGTAAGAAATAATGAATAATTTCGTATAGAAAATGCATCAGTTGGACTTGGATTAGAACAGGTTACCGAATTATTTATAAATCACTCAATATCAATTAAAATTTCAAATAATGAAAAATACTTTTTTCAATTTAATAATTAAAGATAAATTTTCCTAAGTAGAGAGTAAAATTAAAAATCAATTAAATTTTTTATAAATATATTAAATTAAAGGGAAAATCGGATATAAACCCCTCTAATCTTCTCTATTCATATATAAATCCCTCTAATCTTTAAAATTAGATATAAACCCCTCTAATCTACTCCTGATCTGACCTATTCCACCTTCCCACATTTTCCTCTCCTCTTGTCTCTGCATGACTGCTTCAAGCACTCTCAGGGGCGAAGTCAGGATTTGAAGATAAGGGAGGCCGAGGTCAAACATCGAGTTGCTCGGTCCATCGATCATGCTTAAATAGGATTTTCTGTTTTGAATTCAAGTTTTTAATCTTCACTAACGACAAAGAGGAAGACTAACGATGGAGGGAAACAAAGAATATTGGATACATGGAAGAACCGAAATCATAAAATTTCATTTGCTAAACATATTATTTGAAAGTTAACAACATACGTTCTAAAAATCAGAGTGGGCCAGGAGCAGTATATTTAAAGATTGTAATTGAATTTCTAAAAATGAGGGTGGGCCAGGCCCTCTTGGGCCCCTGAGCACTCTGTTAAGTGTATTTTTTTTCTTTGTATAGTTTATTTAACAAAGGCATATGCCCTTTTTGTGTTTGCACGTAACTAATGTTTTCTTATTTGAACGATATAAGTTCGTAAAGTACTGGGAGTAACTTACCAGTACAATTGTGCTTCTCAGTTCTCACCAAGCCCTTTGAAAACAATTCAAGTCCAATATATTTTAAGATAATACAACATTAAACGAAGAGAGGAAAAAACTCACAAAAGAGAAGCGTAACTGACTTTTCAGCAAGGTGCCGATGATACAACTTATCAGAAAATTAATTGATGCAAAAAAATAAAAAAACTGATGTAAAATTTACTTTGGGCCTTGTCGAATTTCTGATGATGTTCTTCACCAATCAATGAAAATTCTTCTTGAGAATCATGCTTAATAATCAAGATTGATAAATAACCATTTGATAACCTACAATCTAGCTCATAGATCTCAACAAGGAGTTTAGATAAAGAAGAATAGGAAATAGGAAATTTATCTTTCTTTTAATCAGCTTAGTACATGATATTTCTTAGTTTACAGAATGTCTAACCCCCCTTTCCTATAGAGAGGGGTTCCTATTTATAGTCATCTGGTGGTCCCCCATCGCATCGGATCTTTTGTGGCCTTCTCGTGTTCTCATCTTCCTTATTCAACTGCGACATGAAGGTCGCTGTAACCTCCCTCAACCCCAACATGTTCTTTTCTCGCCTATGACCAGCGTCCATTCGGGCGAGGCTGAGTGCGAGGTTGAGTCGAGACTCTTTGAACAACTATCGCCCAAAGGCCACATAATATCTCGTGATCGTTACGGAAGGGACATCTGTGCTCAGAAACCGTTTTCTCCTGGGGACCCACCGGTGAGAGCTCCCTTTAACGGTTCCTGACCCCACTCTGAGCGCAACGGCCTCGGGCCCACTCTCATCACAACGGCTCGTGGGCTCCTCTCTCTAAAAAGGCTTTATACAAGGCTTTTCGTAATTACTGAGCCCGTATCCGAATCTGACCATATCATTAGCCCTCAAGCTTCTGGTAAATGTTTGCATTTTATCAGAAGTTTTTTATGGCAACTTATTAGGTGACTTCATTGGGCATCGGGCGATGTTTGAGCGACGTTGGCTCGTCATCTAAATTCTTTGAAAGGAATAAGACGACGAAACCTGCGAAGTCCTCATAATCTGCAAGCCCTCAGAGGGTGTTTGTTGATATCGGAATCCATCCAACGCAGTCGCACAATGATGAGGTAACGAATATCTGAGTCCTCCGGACGCAGTCGCACAGTGAGTGTTGGTATTGTCGAGCCCTCATTCAATGCTAGAAGAATTATTTGGCGAAATAATATAAAGAAAGAGGGAGGGGGCTACAAGATCTTATATAGGGATCTTACAAGATCTTCCCTACAAGACCTTCCCATCATTGCATCTTTGGGGGATCGAGTCGCGACGGTTTGTCTTCTCATTGGGATTTGAAAAAGAGATTCGCCCTCTTCTAGGCGGGAAAACCGAAGAGACGTGTCTTTTATATAGATTCAAACCCGTCATTCATCTCTCTCTCCACTCCCAGTATACTCACTGTACCCCTGCAGGAGTTTTCTTCTTTCCCTTATTCTTTCCCTTACTCCGGTGAACCCTTCATCTTTGTTTTTCTACTCTCCTTCTTCTTCTGTCCTTGCCTGTCGGCGGCTATCGAATATTGGTACTAACCTTTTCTTGTTCTTGCTTTTCTTTCTATCACTTTTGTTTTTTGTCGTAGCCTATTCGCTTTTTCTTACTACCATTTTGTTTAAATCTCCTTTGTTGCTTAGTTCTACCATGCCTAAGAAGGTTTTCAGGAGTTCAGATTCTAAGAAAATTAGGAGTAAATTCCCCCTGTCCAGAGGTTTCGAATCGCATCCCTGGATCGATTCGAAAATAATCAAGTTCAAAAGGAGTTTGGTTTTTGATGACCCAGAGGAGAGCGAGTTTTATGTGGAAGGAGCGAGTAAACTAGACCGCCCTTTTGAAACTTCAAAGGGAAGGGTGTTCTTCGCTAAATCTGCATGGTGGGGAATACTTGTCGCCGTTTCAATGCGCACTTCTCAATATGGTGAAGGTTCCTCCAGGCCAACTTCTTCCTGTCGCCTGGTGTTGCGTCACCTCCTTTGAGCGTTTGCTTACGGTGAACTTTGCAGACATAGGTTTTAAGGCTAAGGTTACCCCCACTTTGGGGCTATTTGGATATTACTTCAAATTCTACCGTCATAGCGAATTCTGTACCATCAGAACTGTGCGTCGTTTATTCGCCAATAAGCCCAGAAAAATAGGCAACTGGGAGGAGAACTTCGCCTTCTGTCGAGGGACCTTGATGGACGGGATGGGCGTCTGTTTGGATTGGAACATGACCTCTACTGGGTTCACCAAGGTAGAATTCCCAGAGCCTACCGAGGACGAATATGCCATAATAACTCATCTGGGTAGAACCTCCCAGGGGGGCTATCAATTGTGTTGGGATGGGGGAAGCCCTGTAGCAGATGATCGCACCTTCGCTGAATGCATCGAGCCTGATTTTGTCGCAGACGAGGAGCTACCCCTACAGCAGCTTAACTATTCCCCTCCTCCTGAAGAGGAAGGGGAAGGATCACCACCGCCGACCGAGTCTCCAACTACCAAGGCTCTTCCTGTTACAAAAGCTCCTCCTGTCAAAAAGGCGTCTACTTCCGTCCCCAAGGTCTCGGCTATGTTTAAGGTTGCCAAGGGGGGCGGCTCTAAGGGTTCTAAGCCTGCTTCTTCTCGCACTTCTCAGCATCCCAAAACCGCGCAGACATCTAAGAAGGCTCCAGCGGAAAAGGCGTTGGACGAGGGAGGATCGGCGGCAAAGGAAACAAAAAAGAGAAAGCGAGCCGAAGGTTCCTCGAAACATTCATCGCCGACTCCCCCAGACTTCCCCGGATCGTCTGTTGGTGGTGAATTGGCGATACCTGCCGCGCCAAGGCAGGCATTCGAAAAAGCATCTGGAAAGACATCTGTTGGTGAAAAATCTGCACCGGCTCACCCTTCCTCTTCTTCCCAGCGTCGCCTAACTACTCCAGATGATTCCTGGCGCACAGCTCGCGTCAGAAAGATTCACGAAGACGAGAAAGTTTCTCTGCGCCTCCCTGGAATAAACGTGGATCCTTCCAAGATTCAGGTTTCACTCTTTGTTTATCTTGCTCATCCTCGCCGCTCCTCCTTTTTTTTATATAAAAAGAATAACGAAGATGTTTAATTGCGTAGGTGCCTCGTCTTGCTGCCTCCCTGCATCGCGTGTCCTTGGACTTATGTCCACAAATTAGTAATTCGCTTACTGGCTTATCAATGGAGGACAAGTTCATGCGGATGCATTCTTTACTGATGGAGTTGGGATGTCTCCAGGCGAGCGTCCATGGTCACTCTCGCAATTTCGGAAGTGCTTGGATGAAGTCACTGTCTACTTTGGCTGAAAGGAATGCTAAAATCGACAAGGAGCTCCGCGTGCTTCGGGGAGAGCAAGAATCAGACTGGGGCTTCAAGGTGGATCTGTCGCAGTTCTCGTTTGCAAACCGCGCTTCTGACGAAGACAAGGCTGAAATGACTGTGTTGTTTGAAAAATTTGCTGCCGCCCAGGATACCCTGTTGGTTCGTGCGCAGACTGTTGAAGCAGACAAAGATCTGATGTCTGAGACGTTGAGCCGTGCCTCCCGCGTCAATGTTGACCTTCAGAATCAGCTATCTGCCGCGCAAATATCGCTGGATCAACGCGACCAACAACTGGAGAAAGCCAAGGAGCTTATTCTCCAACGAGATGGGGCCATATCAGATTGGAAGAAAACATGCGAGAAGGTGGCGCGCCAAGAGAAAGAGCGAATAACTGAATTGGCAAAGTTGAAACTGGCCAATGAGGCTTCGGAACTGAAAACCAAGGAATTGCTGGACGAGCTTCAGAAAAAGAACCAAGAATTGGCAGGCCTTGGTGAAGAGGTGTCTCGGGTGAAGGCCGAAAAGGATCAGCTTGCATCTGACAAGGATAGGTTGGCGTCTGAGAAGGCCCAGCTTCATTCGGAAGTTATCCAGACCTCCTCGCTGTTGCAGGAATCCTCCGTTCGTCTTGCTGAGCTGCAAGCCGAGATAGAAAGGTTGAAGTCTCTCCCTGCCACTTCCAAAGGCAAAGAAGTTTGTACTGATAAGGGAGAAGTCCGCTCTTCCCATGACTTTCTTCAGGCGTTCCTTCAATCCACAGGTGCCCAAGCTGCAGCTACCCGCCTCGTTTGCGGGGGTCTTCATTACATTTTGAAGCTGAAATGTGATCAGCTGCGTCAGTATTACCCATTCACCCGGGAGGAATTTGGGATTATGGACCCTGCGCCAGAACCTGACGTTGCCCTATCGCAGTGTCGTTGGGATGAGGAAAGTGGTGATCTTGTTTGTCAAGATGAGGAGGGTGACCGAGTGGTTGAGTTAGGTATGGAAGTAACGAAGCCTCTCTTGACTCCTCGCTACCCCTGGTCGAGCTCTGGCGCTGTTTGGCCCGCACACATAACTCGTCCTTCTAGGGAAGAGGTTGAAGCTGAAGATGAAGACGAGGAAGGCTCTGGCAAGGAGAGGTCTGCGGGGGTAAACACCTTTGGGGAAGCTGGGCCTGTTGCCGAGTTAGCTGAAGATCTTGCTCGCCTTTCCCCGCATCCTGCCGAGGGGGCAGGGTCACTGAACATTTCTGAGCAATTTGACCAGATGATGAACGAACAAAGGGAGTATAACTTGCTCCATCCAGATCTCCAGCTAAGTGATTTTAGTCTCCCTGGTGATTCTTTAGGCGATGATGTAGATGGAGAGCCATGAGTTTCTGTTCTATGTTTCATCATTTGTTGTATGTTATTATGTAAACGTGAATTTTTTTGATTATGGTATTTTCTTTAAAAGACTTGTCTCGTGCGACTCGATTATATAATTGTTGTGTTGCTGTTTGTTGAATTATGTAATTGCTTTGTTGTTACTTGTTGTCTCTGCGACTTGTTGTTGCATAAGTAAGTCAAGATTTTGACGGTAAACATCATATAGTAGAACGAAAGGAGCGACGAAGTTAATGCGCGAGACAAGATTTGAACTCATTGTGAGACGTAAGCAAGGGTGCGTGTTTGACAAAGTAAGAAAATCGACGATGTTAGGGCGCTGAATGTGAACAGGCTTGAACTCATTTAAAAGAAGTTAACGAATCACATGCAGGCAGTAATTTGAAAGGAGAAAACGATGTAATTTAAAAGGAAAGGATGATGTATGAACAGGCTTGAACTCGTTATATTCCATAAAAGTACATCATAAAAGTACATCATATCATATCTTAGGTGATATAGGCCTAACGAGGCTAAGGGATGTTGACTTTCTTTCCTAGCTAAAGGGAGGGCGAGGAGTCATTGCACATAAGGGATGTTGTCTTTCTTTTGTCCTTATGACTCCCCTTTCACCGTGATGGAGGTCGACTGGAGAGCTACTCTCTTTTACCATCACGCTTGAAGACGACGCTGCGTTGGACTGGGCTCCTTTGGTTATGTAGAAAGTGTGCATCGCCGCGCCATTTATTGGCGTCGAAGTTGATACCTCTTTTGACGAGGTGCCTGCGGCGATCTTGCTCCTTCCTCTCCAAAGGGGATGACCCATGATATAAGCTTGCCCTCTCTCTCGCGCCGAGCATTCCCCATCTGTCGTTGATGGTTGGCGATCGACTATTCGAGGGCGACCTCTAATTTAGATATGGTAAGGTCGCCTGCATTGGGGGCCAAGCTTGCAATAACGCCCTGTCACCGTCGTCGTCTTCGTTTATGTGGGCTTGAAACGGCTGAGTTTTGTTATTTTCATTTACTCTCAGCTCCGCCGCCCAAACCCACTCGACGGATGTCTTGCTTGCGCACACGGTCAAGCAAGGCTACCCGCCGATAGGGAAGGTTTAGTATGCAACTGGAGGGATTTTACCTCAGCTGTTCTACTATACCTTCCCGAACTTATCAGCTGCTTTACTATACCTCCTGTTCTTTCCTCTCTCGCTCTCCTTTTTTTTTTTTTTTTTTTTGGCCATTTTTACTCAAGCTCTTGTTTGTGTTTGCTTTGTTTTTTGTCTTAAGGAAGAAAGAAGATGTTTGAGATCTTGGGAAGAGAAAGGAGGAATGGGGGCTCTTGGGATGAAAGTCTTTGTGGGGTAACCCCCCTATTTATAGGTGTCCCGGCACCGACAATGGTGGGTCCCCTCTTGTCGTGTTGAAATAAATGCGAGACCTAACGTATTAAATGCTGGGTACGAATTATGGCCCGAGATAGTTGAGTTGTATCCGTAAATTTCGCCGTGTAAGTAGGGACACGAATATTTGCTTCTTTGATGAAAAGACTTTGCTAAATTTGGGAAGGTTCGTACGCATGACCAATTACTCGAATTCGTAGGATTAATGCTGGTCAAAGTTACTGGTGACGGATAACGTTGTGTTTAATATCTGTTTTGACGACGCGATTAACGTTTGTAATACGGAAGATTGGGAATGGCTACGCGGCTAAGGTCCGTTGCGATGGCAGACTGCGCATGGCTACGCGGCTAAGGTCCGTTGCGATGGCAGACTGCGCATGGCTACGCGGCTAAGGTCCGTTGCGATGGCAGACTGCGCATGGCTACGCGGCTAAGGTCCGTTGCGATGGCAGACTGCGCATGGCTACGCGGCTAAGGTCTGTTGCGATGGCAGACTGCGCATGGCTACGCGGCTAAGGTCTGTTGTGATGGCAGACTGCGCATGGCTACGCGGCTAAGGTCTGTTGTGATGGCAGACTGCGCATGGCTACGCGGCTAAGGTCTGTTGTGATGGCAGACTGCGCATGGCTATGCGGCTAAGGTCTGTTGTGATGGCAGACTGCGCATGGTTATGCGGCTAAGGTCTCTTGTGATGGCAGACTGCGCATGGCTATGCGGCTAAGGTCTATTGTGATGGCAGACTGCGCATGGCTATGCGGCTAATGTCTTTCCATAGTGTAAGTAATTTGTGAAAAAATTGTAACAATGAATTTCCAAAGTAAAGGGAATTTTGCAATCTGGAGGGGAAAACATTTTACTGAATCTAGCAAAGTACACTTTGATATGCAGGTTGGGTACAAAGTTTTCTTCATTTACTTAAAAAGAAGCTAGACAGCATGCGAAAAGAAAAAAGTACAAGTTTTAACTAATTTAATCCTAAGGTTGCTTCACTTCGTCCCTGGAGGCTTATGCTACGGTATCGCTCCATCGAAGTTAATTGCTCAGGCGGGGGGGGGGGGGGGGGGTTGCTGATCACTTGTAAAATTTACGCAGATGAACAGCATTCCAGGCATTGGGAAGGTCGCATCCTGCTAAATCTTGCAACCTGTATGCGCGTCCTTCTATGGACCGAGTCACAATAAAAGGGCCATCCCAAGCGGGATCGAGCTTTCCGATGTGTTTCCCAGTTGCTTCCACACTCCTCAATACCCAATCACCAGGTTGGAAGTGTTTTGGGGCGACCTTTTTGTCGAAGTTTTTGCGCATCTTCCGTTGATATTCGGCCATCCTTGCGCGTGCTTCCTCTCGTAGCTCATAAATCGCTTCCAGTTCCACTAACTTTTTCTCATTGTTTTTGGTCCATTCATAAGCGATGGTGCGCAATGTGGGCTGCACAATTTCCATAGGGGTGACCGCCTCCATTCCATATACCATGGCGAAGGGGGATCGCCCAGTTGCAGTTCTTGGGGTAGTGTTGTAGGACCATAGGACCATAGGATATCATCAAGCGGGATCGAGCTTTCCGATGTGTTTCCCACTTCAGCTAATCCATTGGTTTGAGGGTGACTGACTGAAGAGAAGAGAGAAAGTATTCCGAACCCTTCACACATGTCTTGAAATGGTGCGCCAGTGAACTGTCGACCATTGTCAGATATTATGTTGCATCCACTCCGCACTTGATGATTAAATTCCCAACCCCACAAGGGGTGGGTATAGTGAGAGGAGAACAGTTCACTGGCGCTTAACTGGCGCTAAACCTCTTTTCCAGGCCTAACTTGCGCTTCCTTTGCTGAACTGGACGCGCTTCTTCATATGTATCAATGCGGTGCTCTGCGATGGCTCTGCTGATGCCTGGCATCATGTCGTCCTCGTTGGCAAAGATGTCTTTGTTGGCAATCAAGCATTCTCTTACCATGTTTCGGTCTATCGCAGGTAACAAGGTGCCAAGTTGGGTTACTTGTCCATCTCGTAACATGACTGGTTCTGTATCTTCCATGGCTTCTGTTAACAGGGTTTTTGGTAGTTCTTTGTTGAGTGCGCCTAGACTGTCTAAAAATTCTTGGCTTTTCCTAGAGCGCTCGATGTGAGCAATTTGGGGTGCCATGGTGATTCGGTAACATTCCTTGGCCACCTGTTGTTCTCCTCTCACTATACCCACCCCTTGTGGGGTTGGGAATTTAATCATCAAGTGCGGAGTGGATGCAACTGCTCCAATGCTGTTAAGGAAAGTGCGTCCCAAAATGGCATTATAGGCAGATGGAGCGTCCACCACGATGAAGCGGACGCTAGAGATCACCGTTTGGGGTGCGTCTCCGAACAAGACATCTAGGTCGATGGTCCCCAAAGGTTTCAACTTGTCACCGGTGAAACCAACAAGTGATGTCGTCATCGGTTGCAAAGGATACTTCCCGAGGCCCATTCTTTTGAGAGCATCAAAGTACATCACATCGGCAGAACTGCCTGTATCAACGAGAATTCGCTTTACCCGAATACCATTAATTCGGAGCATTAAGACGATGGCATCGTCGTGTGGCAACTGGATACCATCATAATCATGTGGACCAAACGAGATGACCTGGGTAGATTCTAGTCTATGCTCGATTTGGAAGATGTGAAAAGGTGGCTGCCTCCGGGGGTTACCAGTTGCTTTACCCTCAATGAACATCACTGGTGGAGGGGACGTGCGTTGCTGTCTGTCAGATGTGATTGCCTGGGGTCGCGGGTTACTGGGATGCTCAATGCGACGATCGTCTGTGTGGGTCTCGACTTCGTGAAGGTGTTGCATTTTCCGTTTACCCCTATCGTCTTTTGCCAGGAAATGTTCAAGAATGTTTGTCTGGTGCACTAGCCTTTCAATTTCGTCTTTGAGCTTGAGGCAATCCTTGGTGCGATGTCCGCTACTGCCATGATATTCACAGTAGCTATTTCTGTCGAAAACTTCGGTTCTGGTAATGGGTGGTGCCCTTCTCATCTCTTTGTTATGCTTGATTTTATCATACACACGATCCTGAGGCTCGGTTGTGACGTGGTACATTTTATAGTACGGTGCATTGTCCTCTGCGGAGTTAGCACGACGACCACGGTTTCGTCTAGAGGGCTTGGTCTCTCGACGCCGAGGGCGTGGAGACCGACTGCGCTGACGATCTCGGGGTGGGCTTGGGCGCTGTGGCTGTCTGGGGGACGTACTTTGTCTGTTGCTGGGCATAGCAAAGGTGTTGTGATGATAGCCTTGGATGGCCGCGATGTGCTCTTCTGCGCGAATAAGGTGTTCAGCTCGTTCCCTAAATGCAGCGAAATCAGAGAACTTCTCCGTCATGGCTGCCCACTGAACAGGTCCTTCCAGCAACCCACGCTGCACAGCTAGCAATGCCATGTCTTCCCGATAATCTCCGCACTTGTTGGCTTCGATGGAGAATCGATCGAGATAATCTCGAGTGTGCTCAGAGGGGCGCTGTCGAACACCTCATGAGGTCCATGCATGTTTTGGGGGGTGCTCGAACGCTGGCAAACCTTTTAAGAAACTTATTGGTAAGGTCTCTGTAACTGGACACCGAGCCAGGAGGAAGTTGCGCATACCACTTCCAAGCAACTCCCTCTAATCGTGTAGGGAAAACGAGACACATGGTTCGTTCAGATGCTCCAGTGATGAGCATAGACTCCCGGAAGGTGTTAACAAAGGCTCGAGCATCATGAGCTGGATAAGCAGGGTACTTATCAAGGCTGGCAAAATCCTTGAGACGAAGGGCCTTTCCTTTGTATAAGTGTCGAGCCAAAGCTCCACGAGGAGGCGAAGGGCTACCATGTCGCTTCCAGGGGATTTTACGCAAACGGTGGGTGCGCGGTCTGGATCTCCCGTCGCTAGTGTCACTTGTTTGAGAAAAACTTGGAGACGAGGATCTAGTTGAAGTGCTGTAACGACCGCGACGCCTCCTTAAAGGCGACTTGCGGGAAGATAGTTCGCTCGAACTATGAGTATCGTATTCCGAAGATGGTGATCGTCTTCTGGACCGCCGTGAACGGGATTTGGAGCGACCTTTGGTGTGAGAGCGAGAATGGTTAGGGATGTTAGTATATTGGGAGCGCTTGTGAGACGGCTGCGGTCTGTAGTCGTCACTGTGTAAAGCTAGTTCCTCTCTCTCTGACTGTCGGGTGTATGTTTGATTGGATGGTTGGGTTGGTACACCTGACTGATTGGCAGGGAATATTGGATGTTGGTAGGGGTATTGTTGAGGGGGAGGTGGGATGATAACTGGGGGTTGGTACGGTGGATCGCGGGGAGCCTGAAACTGCTGAGAAAAGGGTGGTTGTGGTTGATGGTTGTGGCTGCTGTGAGCGGAAGAAGGTGTAAGGGAAGGCATTGTAGAAGGAAGGACGTGTGGTGGTGGTTGATAATTGCGCATGTCTTGTGGAGTAATGTTGGAGATGGTAGGGGGTTGTGTCTTGGGGCTAAGGAAATGCTAACGGATTGATCGGAAGTTTGCTCCGTTCCTGGAGGTGGAGGCTGTGGGGTCGTTGCTGGAGTATTGAAGGTTGCGGTGCTAGTTGCCATGGTTTTTGTGGATGGTGTACTAAAGTCTAACTTTTTGGGATGAATATTCCTACTCCCTTTCATGCGAATTGGAGCTCAAACAATAAGAAAAAAAGTCGTATTTCTCGATTGTTAGGATGAGCTCTTTGTAATTTACGGTGGGCGCCAGTTGATAACCTACAATCTAGCTCATAGATCTCAACAAGGAGTTTAGATAAAGAAGAATAGGAAATAGGAAATTTATCTTTCTTTTAATCAGCTTAGTACATGATATTTCTTAGTTTACAGAATGTCTAACCCCCCTTTCCTATAGAGAGGGGTTCCTATTTATAGTCATCTGGTGGTCCCCCATCGCATCGGATCTTTTGTGGCCTTCTCGTGTTCTCATCTTCCTTATTCAACTGCGACATGAAGGTCGCTGTAACCTCCCTCAACCCCAACATGTTCCTTTCTCGCCTATGACCAGCGTCCATTCGGGCGAGGCTGAGTGCGAGGTTGAGTCGAGGCTCTTTGAACAACTATCGCCCAAAGGCCACATAATATCTCGTGATCGTTACGGAAGGGACATCTGTGCTCAGAAACCGTTTTCTCCTGGGGACCCACCGGTGAGAGCTCCCTTTAACGGTTCCTGACCCCACTCTGAGCGCAACGGCCTCGGGCCCACTCTCATCACAACGGCTCGTGGGCTCCTCTCTCTAAAAAGGCTTTATACAAGGCTTTTCGTAATTACTGAGCCCGTATCCGAATCTGACCATATCACCATTAATCAACTTTTATGTCTCCATTATTTGCTTAAGAGAGAGGTAGAGCATGGCAAAGACGAAAGAATAAAAGAACGATAGAGATAAAGAGATGAGAAGATGATTGTCTTGGGGTCTAACAAAATCATCAGAGTATAAATCTTTCCTTATCATTAATATGGCAAGCCTAATAAAATCATCAATTTGGGAAGATTAATCGCTAGGAAAGAGAAAAAGTGGGAAACTGAACCATCGTTGCCAATGCAGTATGTGTATGTTATGGGTATACTAGTCGTAACACTAACTTTTTCATTTTTTTTATTAAAAATATGATTAAAAATAATAAAAAGGGGTTATGTCTGAACAAAATCAGATAAGAGGGGTTTATATTCTATTTTAATAATTAGAGGGATTTATATCTGAATAGAAAAAATTAGAGGGGTTTATATCCGATTTTGTCTAAATTAAAAGACTCATTATCTTTCGTTAACAAAAACTTAAACGTGGTCGACCAATCCGTTGACTTTCCATTCCCTTGCGATTTGACCGATGACATCCACCAAAATCGATAACAAGTTTGTATAACAGCAACCACATTTGTCATACAACATACATACACATCTCGGGCTCTCGGCTGACATAAAGAACAGAAGAAAAATGTAAGAGGAGAAGAATTACCTGCCGTCACTCTTGAGTGAGTAGGAGATCTCGCAAATGGGGAGGCGGTGGGAGTACGGGTTGTTAACGTCGACCTCGCTGTGCAGTGTGATGCCCTGGCGGCTCACACTCTTGTACGATACCCTCGTCACGCTCGCCTCCGGCATCGGCACCTTCGCAAGCTTCTCGGTCGCATACCCCTTCACCTTGTCTAAGAGACCTGACATTTTCTTTGATATCTTGTATGATGGGGAAAGAAATGGTGGAAATTCTGAAATGGATCAGAAGGAAGAGGGACGTATGTGCTTTCAATCAAGAAATGGAAATGGAAGAGGGGCAATATAATGGTCACGTTACAATTTACAAGGGGTTTGACTTTGACATGCTTAATGCACGCTACATTTTTAATTTTGAAAGTTTTTTTGGCACCGAAAATGAGCTTAATTAGCATATTCCCTTTTCACTTTGGCGACCTGCACAGGCTGCACATGTTGAGATGCATCAAACATTTATAAAGGGCATATTGAGATTATTTTTTATTTTTAGTGATCATATAGGCTCAATAAGTAAAAACCAATCGAAACAGGTGCACTGCCAAATGAACAAGCAAAGTAATTAAATTTGACCTATTTACGAAAAAAACGTTTGCCTCTCTTTGGCTGTATGCATGTACGTTTAATGGAATATAATAACTGTTATTTAATCTCGCTGTTAAGATTTAAGAAAAATAAGTAAACTGTAAACGTCTTTATCAAAAAACAACTAAAACCATGTGTACACCAATCGCATTGAATTAGTATTTATTGTACTTTTCTTGAAATCGGAAAACATTGACCCACATTTACTATTTTATTATTAATTAAGGTCATCTGAAAAAATTCCGGTGACCCACGCTGACTATGAGCTTAGATTCCCCAGTGTCAAATGTTTATTTTTTATTTTAAAATTTAAAATATAACTGTCTGATTTGAATCATTGATCTTGTTCATTTTAATGACATATGCGTTGTCATAAAATTTTATAAGTTTTGAAGTTTATTTGATACTTGATCAAAATATTGAAAAATGAACATATTATAATTATGTAAATTTGTTTATTTTTTTAGCTCTTGATCAAAAATCAAATGAAGTTTAAAAATTATAAAATATTATGATAGCACATTCGTTGTTAAAATGAACAAAATCAATAATTCGGATAGAAGGATTAAATTTAAAATTAAAAATGAAGAAGTAAAATATGACATTTGTTGTACCATAAAAGTGTGACACTTTGCTCAATAAATTATTAGCCACCCTCTCTCCCGAACTTTATAAAAAAATCGGAAGACTGAAATTTACATTTACTGAATAATTAAATAGATGATTTTGATGCAGAACTCTTTCTATTTATTGAATTTGTGGAGCGGCCTAACTCAAACCTTAAAAAAAAAAAAACAACAACAACAACATCAACAACAATTTATTAGGGATGGGCTATTGATACAACTTTAATGCTCTCTGCGACCGTCACGATTCATTAATTATAGCGTGTGCGTAGAGAAAAAATTACCAGGATTTAACTACGATAGGATATATCATATATCCCAATTAATTAATCCGTGACCATCGCACTATGTATTAATGTATATCCTGACTCCTGAGCTTCCTGTTTTAGTTTCTTTCTTCTTTTACCTTTTCTTCTCTTGTTATCTTGTTTAAATATAATTTGAATATCATTTTTTCCCGTTATTTTCTTGTTTTAGTTTTTTTTTTTTTGTGTATGGTCTTGACAGTCAATGGCCACTGTCAAGGATGTCGAAAGGACAAAAAAGAAAAATACATTTAACTCTTTTTGTTTCCTTGTTTTATTTATTTTTTTTTAAGTTTGACATAGGACTTTCAATGAAATTTGTTTACTCATTTACCCTACTCGTACCGTATTTGATAAAGCAGAAATGGATAGATTTATTTTCGTTAGACTAATAGATATGGATATAGACAAAGAAAATTTTTCATTAACTTAACGGGTACGGACAAGGGCTATTTCATATCCATTATCTAACGGATAAAATTTTTACAAATACATATGTATATATAATCATGTTAATAACATATTTCATGAGATATTGTATTAGTTTCTATTTTCATCGAAATTTATTTACGTTGATGAAAAAAATTAATTTGCATTCTATTATATTCTATTCTATTATAATTTATAATTAGTTATATAAATCATTTTAATGTCAATTGACATGAGAGTAAATTACATGATTTTTGTTATAAGTAAAGTGTTATCTAAACGTTGTACTTTATCTGTATATGTATTTTATATTATTTACATAACACATTATATTTTTTATTAAATTAATAATATTATTATTGTTCATTATGTATTTTTTTATACTCTTACCGTTAATTCTTAACAAGTACGGATAGGAAACGGATAAAGTCATTTTTAACGGGTATGCGTAGGGTATGGATAAAGAAAATTTGAAAGGACACGGGTATGAAAATACTTTCTACCGTATCGTATCATATCGTATCTATTTACAGCCCTATTTTGAGAGTTGTGTTTTTGATGTCCTACCAGCATCCCTATCGGTTAGCGGCCGAAATCCGTATTTTTTCTGAAATTTTGCAGTATTTCGTCTCTTATATAATATTGGATACTGTCGTTTCAGTAATTGTTTCGATATCTGTCTGGTAACCGATAGGATATTGAAAATAGACAGACACTGAACCACTGTCAAAAAATTGAAGATTATTGCCTTCTCCGTTCACATTTTGTTTAAAATTTTGTGGGAATCAGAGGACCGTATTTGTTATCGGTTCTCTAGAATTTGAATTTATTTAGTTTTTTTTACTTGTTCTGAAAATTGTATGCTGTGGTTACAAATGGTGAGACTTTCTTATCCTGTCTTATCGACTAGTTGAATCGGCTTCTTACAAGTTAGAACGACACACGACTTTTTTTTCTCCATAAAAGAAAAACACACGATTTTGACCATTTTTTTCATTCTCTGCAGTTATCATTTGTTTATTATCGCCGTTTGTCATACTTGCTTTAATTTGCTTCCTCATCCGTTCTGCTGTTGACTCGATCGCTACGAGTAATATCACAAGGAAAGCAAAAATAAAAATAAAAACGAGGAGGCTTCAAAAATCTCATTTTGTACATCTTCGTTGTCTTCATTTTAAAACTTAAATAATATAAAATTTAGATATTAATTTTTGCTACACTCGAATATAATATTCTAGTATTTCGACTTAATTTTTATCAGAACCATAAATTGTATTGACGTGAATAATTTATAAATATTGATTTTTCAAATTATTGAATCCACAAAAATGTGGTTGAAATTTTTTAAATTTTTTATATGTATGTAAAGAGAGAGGGGGTCAGTGTAAATTTTTTTAAAAATATACCCCGTTAGATTTAAGTTTCTATTAAAATTTAAAATTTAAGGAAGACAAACAGCGCATAATTATGCTTTTTCCAATTTCATTTTTTTTAATGCTTCAGCCAATCATGATAAAAAGAGAGTATATGGAAATAAGTGATATATGGAGGTCATCATCGGGACAACAACAGAAAACTTATAATTTGCTGATATAGTATTAGTAGTTTTTGCATAATTTTCACACATGAACTCCGATCGATGCGATTTAAAATTCTATGAAAAACTTATAAAACAAGCTACAACTTTTATGTTTTGCGTTTTTTTTCAAATTCTATAAATTTAATGGTCAAATATATATAAAAAATTAATATAATTTTAGTTGACATTAATTATTTGCATGAAATTAGTTTTTTTTAGACTAAACTGGACCTTCAAAATATAATTGTATGTGCATATCTGTTATGGTCTGATAGTAGCCACTAAATGACCGTTATCCTCTATGATATTAGCTTGTCCGTTACGAATCCGCTATTTAAATCTTTTGCTCAGGACACTATTGAATTGGCAAAACAGTTCCATTTTTTTCACTAAAAAGACTTAAATGCCTTCGACTATTTATAGATTACGATCACCAACCCGTATCCGTATTTGAAAAATAACGGATTCAGATATTAATATTTGTGTCCGAACGAATATGGATGCGGATACAGATATTTGTAGATGGATATAAATACAGATATGAAAAACAATATTGATGCGGATTCGAATACGGATACATATAAATATATGTATTCGCATATTTATTTAAAACGGATATCCGAATTGACAATTTTGATCTACTAATATTAGTTGGACATAGTATTTTTTTGGTAAATTTTAGAATATATTACCATAATTATCTTTAAAAAATTAGTAAAAAGAATATTTTGCCATCAATTTTGTTGATTTGATGAATTTTATTATTTTATTATGGTTTTATTTTCTCTTAGATGCATTAAAAGATGAGAAAGTTTAATATGCACTATAGTGCATAGGACATTCCGCGCACCGCGGATTTTTTCAAGGGTACTGTTGTAAATTGACAAATCTAATTTAACCAATCTAATCTACATATTGAAATCTCATAGAAAACCAAATTTTACAATTTTTGAGATTTTGTTACTATTTTTTTCGAATTTTTTAAAACATGTCATTTTTGGAAAATTGTAAATAGTACAACATTCCAAAAATGACATATTTGAAAAATTTAAAAAAAATAGTAATAAAATCTCAAAAATTGTAAATTTTGGTCTGGTATGAGATTTCAATATGTAGATTAAATTGGTTAAATTAGATTTGTCAATTTACAAAAATATTCCCGAAAAAGTCCGTGGTGCACGTAATGCCCTATGCATTATGGTGCATATTAAACTTTCTCTTAAAAGATATAGATATATATTTTTTATTTGCCCGCCGATAATCATGATATAAAAAGTTTGAGATTGAATTTTTTATTGATTAAGATATTATTTTTTTAATAAAAAAATATTAAGATATTATTTTTAGTAAAAAAATATCGTGCAAAATAAAATTCATAAGACAAAACATATCAGTATCCGTTTTCGTGTCGGACAATATCCGAATCGTATCCGTATTCGAATATATATATAAATACGGATATGATGATCACTATCAGCTTGGTATCCAATCCGTTTTCGCCCCGAATCGTATCCGTATTCGAATATAAAAATATATCTAGAGAAGAGCGTGTGAAACAATTCCCACCGAGTACCTTTACCAATTTATACAGCCCAACCAGGTGTTGGTTTATCCAAGTCATGTCCAATTTTCCCTTCACAGCTGCACTTCATACCTAACCTTCTACCAGCTAACCAAAATTGCACGCCCACTCGCTCCTCATTACTCATTATCACAGCATATGGTTCTTTTACTCATCACAGCATATGGATCACAATAAATATCACACGCACAGGCACAGGCACAGGCACAGGTGTCCAGTGTTGACCTAAAAGGAAACCAAATCAATCAATTGCTCCCGAGTACTGGATTTACATCCCAACTAACTCCACGCCATTTTGTCGAAACCTCCGCTCAAACTCAACTCAAAATCCTTCCTTCCAAGCTGCAATTCTTGCTTCCACGCAGTCGGCGTGGCTGTAACTCCCAAGTGGACCAGTGGCCCCTTCCGTTGCTTCCTCCCTTTCCACACGCCACTTCACGACCCCACGACCCGCTCGCATAAAAACAAAACATAAACCCCTCCCTCGTTAGCGTCGCTACAATCGAATCTATTATTTTAATCGCTGAGACAATTCTTCCAAACCAAATCCTTCTGTTCTCTCTTTATCTCTCTCACTTCTTCTTCTTCTGAGAGCAGGCGACTGGTTCTTTGTTCCTGGTGAGTGTTAAACCTCTCTCTTTTTTTTACTACGGTTCTTCTCTGTGTGTGAAATTACTGAATCGATTCGCTTCGTTAGATCGGTGCATTGTAGATTTAGATTGAATAATGCTTTAGTAAGTTAGAAATGAAATGCGGAGAGTTACTTCTTCTTTGATTCTTTCCCAAGTAAAGAGGATTCTGTCTCCTTTTCAGTTTTCTTGTGCGATTTTGAACTCATTTTTGCTGATTATTGTAGATTATGTGCTACTTTCTATTTCTTTTTACGGAATTAAGTTTAGCTGCGATCAAATATTCACCTTTCAGGTGAGATTTACTATATTAATGAACGAATTGATCAATGCTTGGACATAGACACTGATCCTGATGTAAACTCTAGCTAGATAGTGTCAAACCTCCTCTAATCAAATTAAAGTACTTTGAACCAACCATTATCTAATCAATATTAGATATTGTGAATCAAACCATTATCTAATTAGATTTTTTTTTCCCTTTGAAGAAAATAGGTCAACTCTAATTAGATAGTGTCAATCTGTTATCTTCTTTATATTTATTTTGTTTTATTTGTTTAAGTTTTAGCTAAAATTAGAGGTTTAACGATTCAACATCTAGTATTTGAAATTGTCTGAACAAGCTTTTATGACATACAAAAGAAGAGAGAAATTTTTATGGATACTCTATGTCTCTATGACTTTGTTCATCTGCTGTTGTCTTGTTTCAATTTTCTGTTTATTTTATTTTTCAGATGTCTATAGAAAGAAAAAGGAAAAGAGAGTAATGAAACCATAGCAATAATTTTCACATTATGTTTATTTTATGTTCTTTTATTATTGCTATTTCAGCTTGAGAGGGTATCAAGTAACAACCTATGGTGATTTGCTCAATCCACAAGTGATCCGGTTCTCAGATTCTAATGGAGGCATCCAGTAGAACTTTTTTATTCTGTCTTGTATTAGTCACTATCCTCAGCAGTTCGAGATGTGTTCGTTCAAGTTCTTATTTGATTGGCATGGGGAGCCATGACATTACGGGGCCTGCTGCTGATGTCAACATGATGGGATATGCCAATGCTGAGCAGACTGCTGCTGGGATCCACTTCAGGCTGAAGGCGCGGGCATTTATTGTGGCTGAACCTGATGGGGGAAACCGAGTGGCATTTGTGAATCTTGATGCATGCATGGCCTCTCAGATAGTGACAATTAAGGTCCTTGAAAGACTTAAATCAAGGTACTATTTTATGAGTTTATAGATAATGAATTCCAATGTCAAACTACTCAGATCCAGTTTACCTGATCAGCAGTCAGAGATCCCCCCCCCCCCCCCCCCCCCCCCCCCCCCCCGTGTTTGAATCTTTATTTATTTTCCGTTTACATGGTTGGAGAACTAAATCAAGTCTGGTGAGTCTAATGAGTTGAATTAGGGCAATATTTAAATTGTAAATAAATCTATTATAATATTCAATATTGCGATACAAAAGTTAAAAACACATCCAAATCTGATATTAACAATAGCAAACATACTCCAGAATGAATTCTCTTTTGTTGATGGTTCACTGTTTCTGGCATGTGTATTGATAATTATGGCAGGTATGGAAACCTATATACTGAGAATAATGTGGCTATAAGCGGGATCCACACTCATGCGGGGCCTGGTGGGTACCTCCAGTATGTAGTCTACATCGTGACTTCTCTTGGCTTTGTTCGATAATCTTTTGATGTAATTGTTGACGGGATTGAGAAAGCCATTGTTCAAGCTCATGAAAACCTTCGTTCTGGCAAAATTTATGTCAATAATGGTAAACCTTTTTTTTATAAAAAAAAAAGAGCATCTTGTATTGTACTGTAGCTTAAGCGACAACCAGGATTTCCTTGTGGTCTTGACTAGAACCAAAGCAGTGACAAGTTTTTGTGCCAAATATTTTTCTGTCAAATTTTCTGATTAGCCTTTTACTTTTTCAAATTCTCTGATTAGCTGTACTTAGAAACTCAAAAACGTGAACCAAGGTAAAAAAAATGCAAAATTTAGAACTTGTGCAGTTCTTTGAAGACAGTAAGTTTTCTACACATTACACCTGTATTTTTATATTTGAAAAGAGCACCAAACTTATTAGATAAGTGTTGAAAAGGTGCTTCTGGCAAGTGTGTAGGCCATTTTTGTCTGTCCCTCATAGAAATTCCTCTTTTTTCTTTGTACTTCGTGAACTTAATTTAAGATGAGAGAAGGAACTTGCAGGTTTTAAAATTTTAGTTACATGATGAAGCTATTAGAAAAAACTATTAATTTATGAGTTGGGGTCCATTTTGTTTTGTTCATGACTTAGAGCCTTGGTTTTAACAGTTGGATGTTACATAAATTTTACCATGACCAAAATTGGGTGTTTTCATGTAAATGTGGTTTCATATGAGTTGCTTGAAAATCTCAGCAAAAGTGTACATTCTTGTTCACATTGCAAATATCAATTCTCAAGTCATTCTTTATTAAACCAGATCTATAATTTTCAGGAGATCTGCTGAATGCTGGAGTGAATCGCAGCCCTAGTGCGTACCTAAACAACCCAGCCTCAGAACAAAGCCAATACAAGTACAATGTTGATAAAACCATGACTCTGCTGAAATTTATGGATGATGAGTGGGGTCCAATTGGAAGCTTCAACTGGTTCGCCACCCATGGCACATCCATGAGCCGCACAAACTCCTTGATCAGCGGGGACAACAAGGGGGCTGCTGCACGGTTTATGGAAGACTGGGCCGAACAAAATGGGTACCCAAAGGAAGATTCTGGTCTGCGGGCGGACCTGTATGGATCCATAATTAAGAGATATCCGCGAAGGGTGTCAAACATAGTTCCTCAACCAAACAAGAATTGTATGCTCTCCAAAGCCTTTCTTTAGGCTATTATAGAAATAAATGCCCAGCATACAATTATATTTACTGCCTTGAATGTTGATGGCTGGTCCTAGAACTATAGTACTTGTGCCGAGTGACCGAGTCAAATTAAAAGGAAAAGCAACTTTGGCAAATTTCGTCGTTTATGTTCAATTTTGATTTGGTCGTACCAATTTTTTAAACAATATTGGCATAAAATGGAATTTTAACTGACATAACTAGTTTAACAATGAAATGTTATTTACAAATAAAATTTAAGTGTTTGTTGTAATTAATTAGGCCTGCATTACAGTTTTCGCTAATACTTTTGTAACTTTCCAGTCGATGAATTGATTCAGCTGGCTTCATCAATAGAGGCAACAGGGGGGAGGAGATTGTCCAGCACTTCTCAGCGAATCAGAAGCAATGATATGCCAAAATTCGTGTCTGCATTTTGTCAGTCAAATTGCGGTGATGTCAGCCCTAATGTGCTTGGCACCTTTTGCATAGACACCGGTCTTCCTTGTGACTTCAACCATAGCACTTGTAATGGGAAGAACGAGCTCTGCTATGGTCGTGGACCTGGGTACTATTCTTAAACCATCTTTTGGGGTATTTTACTGGTGCTTGCAAATGTCAAATACAAAACATGTTTTGAAGAGCAATAAATCTAATTTTTACTTCTAAGAAGTATAAGAAATTTACTTATATCTAGGGGGTGCAAAAAAAGCCCTTAGCTCATAGCTCGCTCGCGTTCGACTTGAAAAAAATCTGGCTAACAGCTCGTTCATTAATAGCTCGAGCTGTTAACGAGATGAGCTGGTTAGCTCGCGAGTTAAATTGACGAGTTTGAACATCATTTTGAGATGGTTTGGACATGTCCAATGGAATTCTCAACCACTTTGAAAACACACGGAGAGGTAGATCAAGACTAACTTGGGTGGAAGTAGCAAAAAGAGACCTTCAAGAATGGAACGTCTCCAAAGAGTTGGCGTTCGATAGGAGCGCATGGAAGTTGGCAATTCACGTACCGGAACCATGACATAGGATTTTAGGGGTAGGAGTGATATCATAGGCTGTAGGTCACATCAAGGTTGTAGGTTTTATTATTATTATTATTATTATTATTATTATTATTATTATTATTATTATTATTATCGTTACTATTAGTATTATTATATTTATTATTATTATTATTACTACTTTTGTTACTATTATTATTAGTAGTATTAGTATTTTTCTTATATATTTTTTTGGTTACTTTTTTTGCTGGGTTTCTTTTCTAGCCTACCCCAACTTGCTTGGGACAAAAGGCATGTTGCCAGGGATATACATGACTTTAATACTGTTCTGTATGAACACCAGTAAACTATCCATTTTCTCATTTCCATTGTAAACCTCCATGACCTCAAAGAATCACATGATCCTGTCAATGAAAATTATCGCATGACATACCAATTATTTCTTATAAATGCCCAAGTTATGGTCCTTCTGCACTGTTTTCTTGATAGAAGTCATAGAACAAGGATGGTTTAGGTTTGATAAGTTTTATAATAGATAGCGATTTATTTTTCTCATGTTTCAGCAGAATACCTAAAAAGGTATTCAATTTTGTTTTTTTTTTAACTGTTTTTAAATGACAAATCCCCTTTGATTCCTCATTGTATTCAAAGCTACCCTCATTTTTTTTTTCCATTGTGAAAGTAGGAAACAAGCAGGTTTGGTAAAAACTAACATTTTAGGACAAAGGTGCATCAGTAATAGGGAACTGCTATAGTTCTCATGTTCAGGATGGTGAATGAGTCACCCTTTGTAGTAGTCAATATATGCGGTATGTTGAATTTTGTAGGGACAGTTATTTTATTATAATTTCATATTCCTCTCTGGCAGTTAGTCTCATGTTTCAGGATGGTGAATGAGTTGCCCTTTCTAGTAGTCAATGTATGTCGTATGTTGAATTTTGTAGGGACGCAATTATTTCATTATAATTTTCATATTCCTTTCTGACAGTTACCCTGATGAGTTTGAGAGCACAAGAATTATAGCTGACAGACAATTTGAGAAAGCCGTCGAGCTGTTTAACAGCGCCTCAGAAGAAATACAAGGGAAAATTGGCTCTAGGCATATCTACATGGATTTTTCAAAGCTTGAAGTTGCCATTACTGCCAGTAATGGTAAGCAGGAGGTGGTAAAAACGTGTCCTGCTGCAATGGGATTTGCTTTTGCAGCTGGGACCACTGACGGACCTGGTGCCTTTGACTTCACCCAAGGGGATGACACAGTTGAGTATATATAAATGCTCTCCATTTCTACATTCTTAAAATTTCTAGGGACCACTCACACTATTATGTTAAATTGACAAGTTGCAATTATTGTCCCTTGGACATTACAAATGTTCTGTTGTGTTTCTCTTTGTTAATCACAGTTGTAGTATGAGCTGACCAGAATGGCTCATTTATTGTTGTTCTTGACCAAACAATGATAGCAGATGCCAATATGGTGCAAGTACAAGTGTCTGCATAAAATGAAATCTTTGAAATCACATTTTAAAACAGGAATGAGTGATAATATAAGAAATATATTTTTGTTCCTTTTGTACTTGATGTCCAATGTCCAAATATTGAGCGTAAATCTGGGAAGAACCAAGTTTCAAGAGAGCCATACTTGCAGAATAGAATGTTTATATCTGCAAAATTGGTTATCAACAGAATGATGGCACAATTGAATGGCTTGATTGCACAAGGAGAATATGACATAGATTAGGAAGTGATATATAGCATTTTATGTATTTGGAGTATCTGTTTTCAAATTTGGTTTACCAGATGTATTGTCCAATTGGATCCTTTAACAGGGTAATCCTTTTTGGAGGATGGTAAGAAATGTGCTCAAGAAACCTGGCAAGGAGCAGGTCTCGTGTCAATCTCCTAAACCAATTTTACTGGACACTGGTGAAATGGACACACCCTATGCTTGGGCCGTAAGTCTCTCTCTCTCTCTGAGTTTGACTTAGGACATGATAGAAAATAGGTACATTTGAAAAAGAGGACGTCATAAAAGCTCCATAACAATGTGCAAAAGACAAAAAGGATTTAGTGTACTAAAATTATAGAAGTGGCCTTAGATGGGTTGGTTATACTTTGAACCATGCAAAAAAGTTAAATTGAAACGAATTGAGAATACACAAACTCAAACACGCACATATAATGAAAGTGTGTATGTTTCATTAAGGCTACAATCGTAATTTTTTTACAGTTATTAAATCAGATCCTATAAGGCAAAATTAAAGATGTTATGCTATCAACTTATGGTACTCTGACTAAACTCGTAAACAATAATAACTCTTTAGCTATCATGGGAAGGGGGGCATTCTGAAATTTCAGGGGCCTTGCCCCTCAGAACTTTATTTATTTATTTATTTTTGACAAACTTCATACTTTTACCTTTAATTCAGCCTGCAGTACTTCCACTTCAGATTCTACGAATTGGACAACTTGTTATTCTCTCTGTGCCTGGAGGTAAATAAACCCCTTGTTATCATTTGAATATTTGATCTTTTCTTCTGTCTGATTTTTGTTCTTTCATGTAATAAATTATGATTGCTGATCGAAAACTCCTTTCTTTAGTGTAAATTTTGTTTTGTTTTTTTTTTAACATGATAATCGATGCTTACTCTGGTGTAGAATTTACAACAATGGCTGGGAGGCGGCTTCGAGATGCTGTAAAAGCTGTGTTAATAAAAGAAGGCAATAGAGAGTTTAACAAAAACATTCATGTAGTAATTGCTGGTTTAACAAATACATACTCTCAGTATGTTACCACCTTTGAAGAGTATGCGATTCAGAGATATGAGGTTGTATATTTTCCTTCCACATGACTAGTTTCCTTAGATGTAATTTTGTGCGTGACTGTACAAAACAAAAAGTTGAAAACTGGGAAATATCCCATATGCCACCTGCAAAACATCAGTAATACCACCTGGTTTCTTCAATGATAACCTTATTTTTCCTCACCTGGACATGCTTTGTTCTTATTCTGAAATAAGGAAGCCAGAGATACAAAACATGTTCATATGTTGTAGAGTATGGTAATTGATATTTTTTTCCCAACTAAATTGTTTGAGTTATTTGCGGAAATAATTGATACATAATTTTAAGACATTACTAATATATTTTCTTTTCTCCAGGGGGCGTCGACACTCTATGGCCCACACACATTAAGTGCGTACATCCAAGAATTTAGAAAACTTGCATCAGCCATCGCCCAAGGCCAAGCTGTTTCTTCTTTTGTATCACCTCCTGATCTCTTAGACAAACAAATCAGCCTTCTTACACCTGTCTTGGTTGACACGACCCCACTTGGAGTCCATTTTGGTGATGTCAGCACAGATGTCCCTGAAAATTCCACATTTAACAAGGGTCAAATTGTGAATGCGACATTCTGGTCAGCTTGCCCCAGAAATGACCTACTGACCAATGGTACCTTTGCACTTGTTGAGATGCTGGATAGCAGTACAAATGAGTGGGTCCCGCTCTATGATGATGATGATTGGTCCTTGCGGTTTAAGTGGTTTAGACCGAGCAAACTTAGCTCACGTAGCTATGCAACTTTGGAGTGGCGAATTCCCGAAAACACCCCGACTGGTGTATATAGGCTGAGGCATTTTGGGGCTTCAAAGAGATTGTTTGGGGGAGTTAGCCATTTTACGGGGACCTCTCGTGCTTTTGCTGTTCTGTAAGTAGCTTATACTACGATGCAATTCTGGGTTTTTTAAGTGAGTATTATAGCAAGTAATAGGTGTGTTAGCCATGTCATTAGCACTCTTAATGAAAGTCCGCTTTTCTTCCCCCCCCCCCCCCCCTTTCTTTGTTTGTGCTTTTATGGTTAACTAATTGCTGATTTTGGCTACGTAGATTCTAAATGTATAGTATCATTGCTCATGGTTACATCATTCTCTAACAGACGTCAATTTCAAATGAAAGCAGTATTAGCAGACTCATAGCCATAGAAACGAGAGAAAAATCATCAATTTTTGCTTAGTATATTATATATAAAACTAAAGAGACAGGAGCAAGTTTGTTTCCTTTTTTTTTGTATTTTTGTATTTTTGTATTTTTGAACTTGTCGTGCGAAAACATCCTAAAATGACCAACGACTCATTGAATTGTAATACTTAGTACTATGCGATTGTCACTTGCTTATAATTTTTATTTCTTGATTGTTAGTTCCCAACTCCTAATACGAGGACTGAGAATTTTCAATTTTAGAGTCGTTTGGTCTAAACGTGACCATATGCAGTGTATTACGTGATCATCTTGTAATTTATCATCCATTGCTTCTGAGAAACTTTTTGAGTGTTTCATCACGATCATGCTATGGATCTCGTTAAATTCGTTTATAGATTGGTGCACTGCATATTTGTTAACTCAGTTTTATGCAGGTCAGAAGTACCTGGCACAGACATCTTCCAACAATTAACATATTATGTTTGATCCAGACGGGACCATAACATCAAAGTCAAAATCTACGTTTCTTGCACGGACTTGTTATGTGCACGCAGGACCAAATTGTTATCCCTTGACTCAGAATCTGTGAACATAAAATAGTTGAGAAATAAGTGAAGTAAAATTCATCATTTAGATCCAAACAAAAACCACCAAACACATAAATTGACACCTTAGAGCTAGCTTCCAGTGGCATGAATCCATCAGGGATGGATCGTGTATGGATGTCTAGTTTCCCAGCCTTTGAAGTAACTCAAATTCCTTTCTATAACAGAATTTCTAGATGATTACTCAGTTCCTTTTTATCATATTTTTTTTTGAAGAGTAGTTCCTTTTTATCATATTTCATTTTAAGGAAGTTTCTGTAACTTAAATTCACTGACAACAACCCAATGACTGGCCGACTCGAGGTTTAAACTTGTTTTGTATGCTAATGGTATAAAATTGTCACGACATTGTACATGAAACTGCGTAAAACATCATTTTCTAAGCCTAGACATTTTCTAAGTGTATCATGTTAACGTCTTTGAGGGTAGGTAAATTTGTTAAGGATAGAGACACATAAGCTTCGTGAATTTATTATGTCGATATATATATATATATTTTTTTTTTGTGAAAATAATGCGTCCCATGCACGTAAGATGGAGCAACAGATCATTGTCAGCGAGATGTATGTCTTTAGTGAACTTGTCTGCTGATTGGTGCAGATACCTTGGTCTTGAAGAGGAGGTAAATATGTTAAGTTCTACCGTTGTAGATCAATCCTCGCAGAACTTTAGTTTTGTCAAGTTTGGGTTACCTTTTAAGCATAAATATTGCTCCATTTTTTTTTTCAATTTGGATTGTTTTTTATTCAGACTCGATTGTCGGATATGGATCATTCAGACATAGTTTTCAATGATTTTGATGTAGATTAGTTGTTACTATCAATTCAACTATTATTGTAATTTAGCTGAAGGATGTACATTGTATTATTTACAAGCTTGCTTGTTTTGACGTTTTGAGAAGAGCATCAATCCAGAATTAGGCCCATCACAAATTAAGATCTTGGCCTACATAGTTTTCCTTTTGACATGTTTGTTAATTTTCAAAAGTCATCTCTGAAAGCGATGGGCGATGGCCCTTTGCTGTATTTGTGATTATTATACATTAATTAATACACTATTTGATATAAGAGTCTCCATTTTGTGGGTCTTATGACATAATAATTACTTTATTACATACTCTATCTAGATGTTAAGCTTATAATAGCTAGTCTAACAACCCGATTAGATATTCCCTTTTTGTAAACCTATAAATCAGGAATAACAAGTCAAACGGCGCTGTGTATGATAAGAGTTACTAATGAAATGGTATTAAGATTTCAGATTTTTCGTCCTTTTCAGAATTGATATTAACAATCAAAGTATCAATATGCAAATTTGAGTGCAAAAGGACGATATAATATAAAATATAAATTCCGTATAAACAAGCAATTTACCGAACTTTTTCTGTTAAAAAATTAAAACATTTTCTACGGTTCAATGTACCAACGTTGTTTGGAAAATGCATAAATAAATATATACTCGCTACACTTACCACCTAGAAAGTCTACCCTAACGCCAATTGCGTGTGGAGGACAGCATTATCTGCGTTTCCTTATACATTATGAAAAGACAAAAACAAAATTGTGGCAGCAATCATTTGCAAATGTCGCATGATTCTTAATTGCCAAGTATCCATCTCGACTCTCGAGGTTGATTTCTTACCTAGGAAATAAAATTATTGTTTTGCTTAGATTATTATGAATGCGCTAGGTTTGAAAGGCTGTTAGGGTGATCAAGGAGAAATATGAAATATTAATTGTTACTATTAACGGAATCAGCGAACATGCATGGTATTCCGATATAGGTTGTATGCATGCATAAAGAAACTTCTATTATTTTAATAAAAAAATAAACAAAGATAGACATGTAGGATGTGTTTGAATGCATAATAATAAGTTATTTCAATTATGCTTAATCTAAACTAAAAAAAAATAATTCAGACATACTCGGATTTTAATTTTTATTTTACATTGAAAATAATTTAAAATATATTACACTTAGGATGCGTTTGGTGACACAAAAGTTAGTCTAACTCAAACGTTAACCCTCTAGCACTCTAGTCACAAATCACCAAATAATTTATCAAAACGGTGAGTCAGTGTATCCAAGGTTTTTTGCTTACCTTTTTGTTGTTTTTGTTTGACAGCCACTGTCAAACTTTGGGGGGGGGGGGGTGTATCCAAGGTTTGTGCTCACAAGGAATATTAGTAGTGTTGTTACAAATATTTATTATTAACCATATAGGAATATCACTCTTTATTCTTATCTTATTCTGAGATGATACATATACACACTTTTTTTTTGTCATTTAATGGTAGAGTTTAACATGTTTGACGTCAAACGCGATTCAAGTCTCAAATATTGAAATTTCAAACAATCGATTCGAACGACACAATGTGATCTCCATATTGAAATCCCCTTGGAGACCAAATTTATATTACTAAATATTTAATTATTTTTTCGAATTTTCAAATTTGAAGGGTCCAAAATTAATTAGATTGAGAATTTTCTAAAATTCGAGAAACAAGCAAAAAAAAGTGAAAAAAATAATAAAATTAGTATCTGAGAAATTTTATTATGGAAAAATATAACGGTTTGGATTGTCCATTGTGATTTTGAAAAATAAAATTTGATCGCATTTGACGGGCTCAAATATCAAATGCATGTGTTTGACTCTAGCATTACTCTTTGATTCAATACTATAAACATTTCTCAATCTAGGGAAGAATTAGATTGTAGTTTTATAGATTAATACATTTGTGTCGCTAACATGATTTGGTCATTTATTCGGGCGCCATAAACAAAATCATAATTGTCCGATTAAGCAAAAAAAAAAAAAAAAAAACTCAATCTGATGGCATCGTATAGCAATATAATAAATTAGATAAAGTACACCGGCTTGTATTGTTTTTCTCCCCACCTAACTCTGTTAATTGAAAACTAACAAATATATAGATGACCTTACCAATACACTTGCAACGAGGAAAAAAATTAATCTCCATCCGTAATAAACTACTGTGCATTAGGTTCCACCCTTCAAGTCTTAATGTTCATATTAGCATCTTACTTAAGTGAAACCTCTAATATTAAATTATAAACTTCATTTCAAATAAACCAAGTTACACAAAGTTTAACGATGAATCGATGATCAATTCACTTATGCTAAAATTTGTTAAATAATCAAAGTATTTAAAAAGTATATTTCTAGGCCTTGTAATAAATAGTTTGCACAAATATGTAGGACCTATTAATTTGATTTTTTTTAAAGAAATTAAACTTAATTTGTAACAGGTAACAAATTCGGACTCCTAACTTAGTATGAACAGTGATTTTTAATAATACTATTTATTATTTTAATAGTAAATATTTTTTCTTAAAAATTTTAATAATAAATATGTCAATGCACAAGTGGTACGGCGCAATGAGGTGTCATTAGCAACTGGAACTAGCACCTTTAGGCGCAATAACCAAGCAATACGGCTGCGACAATTGCGTTATGCCATCTGCACATGGTATTTATTTTAAAATTTCGATTTAAAAATATTAATTATTAAAATTGTGAATGTAATAAATATTATTGTTAAACAATCGAATTTGATTTAACAAGATTTTAACCTCCTCAAAGCCTGTCAAATTCCGTCCAAAAATTCTCTCCATAACAAAAAACTTTGATTGAATTTTTTACAAATAATACAACTCATAGATGATTTATATATAATCTGAACTTATGTATTGAATTTATTATACTGTAATTGTAACACTTTACTAATATAACACATTTGAGTTGAAAATACAAAGATATTTATAAAAATTTATCCATACATTGGGTTAGTCCCATTTGCTAGTCTTGGAAAATGATAAAGTTGAGGGTGCGTTTGGATTGTTTAAGAATAAAAATTAAAATTAGTTATTCGGAGTAAAAAATATTATTTCTAAACGATTAATAATAAGTTTGTTGAGGATCTAGGGTGCTATATTTAAGTGATCTAACATCTATAATAATTTTTTATTATTAATAAGATGATTCAAACATTCTACGAATAAAAGTTTATTCTGAATGTTGGACAATTTAGAAATAACACTCTATATCTCAAAAAAAAATTTATTCTTGATCATTTAAAAATAATATTTTTTTACTTCGAATAACTAATTCTCATTTTATTCTTAGGTGATCCAAATGCCATAAAAATATATAGGTTAATTTATGAGTACAAAATATATATATACAACGGATCAAAATCTTCTGATGCCGTGACATATTTTATTAAAATTTAAAATTTTCAAAATTTAAATGTTGAATCCAAACTGTTGATCTTGTTTAATTTTACAAACGATGCATTTTTTATACAAATTTTATAAATTTTGGAGTTGTATTGATGCTAGAACAAGTGGTCAACAAATAAACGAATCTGGTTTGATTAATTCTAATACATTCATAATTTAGTCATTTAATCGAGTTCCAAATCGACTTTAAATTTTATAAAACTTATATGAAAACATATTGTCCGTAAAATTAAACAAGACAACGATTTGAATTCAACATTTAAATTTTAAAGCTTTTAAATTTTTAATAAAATTAGAAAGACAGTAGACCTCTGTTGTCGTAAAGGACGACAGAGGATTTCGTTCCCATACTCAACTGTCAATTATAGTTAAGTAATCATTTGAAATGCAGCGTCGTGAAATTGGATTTTTTGGTCGTCTAACTTCGGATTTCGTGTAGTTTTTGCGTCAATCTGATGGAACTAGATTGGACAGATTATTTAGGTTGAGTTGGATTTTGCTACTTCTAAAATAAAATTTTCAAGTTAATATAGTTATTTTAAATCATTACATGTTTGTTTATAGTATGTCAATGTTTGCAAATAACTTCTTAGATAGTCGCTATCTAGTATGTGTGTGTCTAAAAAAAATGTTTGCAAATAACTAATTAACAGGTATTCATGCATGCATGTTAAAATAAGTTTGACAATTATGCTTATCCAAGCATGTTAATACCAACCCTCTTATATAGTTCTAGAATTCCACAATTCTATAGCAACCATAATTCATTCGTATTCTATCGTTCTAGATCTATACTCCGTCTCATCTAAGAATTTACGAAATTTTTTTTTATTTAAGAATTACAATAAAATCAATATAGTTTCCCAAACTAACCTACAATTTTCTTCAAAATTATCTGAAAATTACAACTTAAACTTATTCTAAGTAATTCCCATTAACAAATCTAAACCAAAATGTCTAGTAATTAAATGAGTACTTAATTTTCCTCAACCACTTTATTGAATTATTATTTAAAAATATTTAGTAAACAAACAGAAAAATGAAACTTAAGGGTATGGATGGGGGTAGTTCTATGCGTTTAGAAGAAGCGGGCTAAGACTTAACCACCTCCATCTCTTGCGCAATAACAGCATTGAGTGATGACTAGCGATGACTAAGTGTAGACTGCAGAGGAGAGGGGCCATTCGTAGTATCTCGGTCCTAACTCCTAAAGGCTAACTGGCTAAGGGTTTGAGGTGGGGAATATTTGCTATGGCCTATGGCCCTATGGGGGTGTGGAGTCACACAAACCAGGTTTTGTTTCAACAAAATTAGATGAGCAGAATTTCTTTCTCAAAATTAATTACTCCTACATTTTCTAAAATTTAATTTTAGGTTATTTTAACACTTCAGTTTCCATGTCCTCACAAAAAGGTGAAAAGGAGAAAGACGACTTAATGTGTGGCATGCATGCTTCTTAGCCACTAATCAAATACCTACTCTTTTTGTTTAATTAGTAACTGTGTACAAGGGTGGGTTATGATATTTTCTCATTAAATAGTAACTGTGTTCAATCCGGTAATATCGGGTTTAAAGAATAATTTAATTCAGTAATTAACCCACCTATAATCCAATCTAACCCAACAATTTTTTTATATACGGATTTAACAGGTTCTAATTTTGATCAAATAAAAATATTAAAATACACATAAATAATATAAAAATAGTCTAACATATAACATCATAAAATTTGAGACATGGCCGATAAAATAAATTTAACTAAATATGTCATGATAGCCCAATAAAAAAAATGATAACATAATTACAATTCGAATTTAAGAAGCTGGACTCTTAAACATATTTGAAATTTTTAAATGTTTATTTAAATTATGAGTGCCTGTAAACAATAAGAAAATACGTCATCAATAATACAAGTGGAGTTTGTGTTAAATAGGATAAAAACATATAAAATTTTAGTATATAGATCATACTTAGGAATTAGGATTAAATTAATTTTAGATCATAACAAATAGGGTCTGAAGGGGTTACTACTACAAAATCGTAACACAACCCAGAGCAATGAATTTGTCAAAATTAAAATCTATACCCGACTTAGCATCATCTTAATTTGGTAAAAAACGAGTCTGGTCGAGTGAGTTGAACGGGTCAAAGGTTTTTTACTACAGCCATATTAATTAATTAGTACTTCCATTTCTCAAAACTCGAGTACCGAGTGATCGAGTACTTTTTGTATGATTTCAAAAAATTAATTAAGAAATATATAATTGTCACAAAAATTATCGTTCGGTCATATATATAAAACTTTTTTATTTCGTAGCCTTAGTAAAAATGCGAAAAAAAATTCTTTACTTGCTACTAGATGATATGCACTAATCATAATTTCTCTTATGACTAATATGAGGTAAAAATAATAATAATAATAATAAATAAAAATAAAAAAATTGTGGTTGTCTGATTTCTAAAAAAAAATCATAGGATAAATGCTTACAAGTCTTGTCGCATTCAGTCCTTCAAAGTCGAACTCATGGCTTTCTAGAAGCTATTCAAATATTTTATCATGCGATTTAATTATCGAATGATTTGTACTTCTCAGGAAACCTTTTTTATGCCACATAGTCCTCATAGAATAATTAAAGATGGAACCACAATAGCACATATATACTACTGTTCCTAATTACAACTATTTATAATGAATGATCAGTAATAAACACCGATCAAGTCACGTTTTATTTACCCACCTAACTAGCACTCCTCACACGTCTTCACTATGCTTTCAAACTCAATCTAACCTCAACGTATACAACCTCTCCTTCTCTCTCTCTCATTCTCTCTGGTTCTCACCTTTCTCATGCGCTCCTCTCTCCAGTCACATTCGGCCGAATACCCCTTCTTTGTTCCCTGACTTTTTATCTTTATCATCTTCTTTGCTTTCTTCGCTTTCTCACTAGCTAGATATTGCTCACTCACAGTACGTATCCCGCCTTCCAATAATTTCTCACCATTTCCTCTCTCGACGCGTGGATTCCACTTCCTAGTGGAGATTCCCACCGCGTTTCCCTGCCACCACCAATTCCTTCTGATCTTCTCTTCCCTTACGTACAAACAGACAAGCATTACACTCCTAGAAGCTACTAGAAATCCACAGCACACCAGTTGCCACATATTATGCATCTGCTACACATGCAATCTCTTGCTTAATTAACACCCACAAGTTCGCAAAAGAAGAGAGAAAATTCACACAATGAGGAGTGGCGCACTGTCGCCGGCGCCGTCCTCGCTAAGCTGGAGTTCCGGAAGCTTCACGTATGATGGTGAGGAGTTTGTAGAGGTGACGCTCGACTTGCACGATGATGACACTGTTATCTTGCGCAGTGTCGAACCGGCTTCGGCTTCTGCCACCAATGGTCATGAAGCGGGCTCGTCTAGCATGACGACTCCTTGCTCATCTCGTTCCCCTTCGATCAGACGCACTCCGTCTAACCGCCTCTTGCAACTGTCTCAGGAGCTGAAGGCAGAGGCCGTGGCTCGTGCACGGCAGTTCTCTCATGAACTGAAGGCCGAGTTCAAGCGGTTTTCCAAGAGCCGGAGCAAGGGAAGTGGCCGCACCACACCCGTTTCTGGCAATGGAGAAGCAAGCTCAGGTATCGAGTCTGCTCTGGCTGCACGAGCTGCCAGGCGACAGCGTGCCATGATCGACCGAAGCCGCTCTGGTGCACAGATAGCACTAAGGGGGCTTAGGTTTATCAGCAACAGTAAGGCAAATGCGTGGAGTGAAGTCCAGACCAAGTTTCATGCTCTTGCAAATGACGGATACTTGTGCCGGTCCAATTTTCCAGAATGCATAGGTAATTTCTTTCAATATATATTCTTTCATTCTTTTTTTGTTTTACTTTTGTTGTTTGTAATGTTTGTTATTTATTATTATTTTTTTTGTAACATGTTTTTGAATTTTGGTATTAAAGGAATGAAGGAGTCAAGAGAATTTGCACTAGAGTTGTTTGATACATTGAGCAGGAGGAGAAGGTTGAAGGTGGAGAAGATATGCAAAGAGGAGTTGCATGAGATATGGTCACAAATAACTGATGAGAGTTTTGATTCCCGCCTTCAGATTTTTTTTGACATGTAAATATGATATGCTAACTGCACAATGAAAAAGAAACAAATAATAAAAATAATGCCCAATACGTGATGGTCATTTATTTTACGTTTTTTTACTATTTATAGGGTGGACAAGAATGCAGACGGCCGGATTACTGAGGCAGAAGTTAAAGAGGTGATGCATATTTATTTGGCATTTTCTTTCTCGTTATTTTTGTTCTCTCTTTATTTATTTTTTTTTCAAAAGATAAGCCACTTAATTTGTTATATTTCTACCAATTAAGTAGACACTTGAAACACTTAGCTGCTGTCCGTGTTCTTTGGGTATGGAATATTCACAACTTTATATTCCAAAAAAAAGAAAAATAACAAAGGAATATCATATAAGTCATTAGAAAAGAAGTGGGACCCACTGTCAGGGTTTTTATGATTGTAATGAAGCCCAGTAAATTTATAGTTGGTCCTTACATAGGTATCAAACTTGTGGTAGGTCTTTGTAAATGTGAAAAATTGAACCCTCAATCTTGGACAAAAAGTTTCATTGGTTGATTGATTGAAAAGGTGAACGTTAAACATATAAAATAAAAAAAATGTAATTGATAAAACTCGTTAATTATGGTTTCAGTGAGCTGAACCAGACAGCTCCACCTACCCCACCGATAACAAAATGTTATATCTAGATTCTAAAACTGGTGCAAAAATTCTCAACTTTGTTATAGCCCCCTGAAGTGGATTGATATTGTAGACCAAGTCCAGGAAACAAAATGAATAAGACCAAATTACAAGATAGAGACAGGGTTCATAGACTATTTTTCACTTTTTACAAAAGTCAATTCCCAACTGAAGGGTCAGGGTGTGAAAACAACTCAATTGACACTTCTGACTTTGATAGAAAGTATGCGACAAATTCACCTACTTATTTTTGTAATCTTCCAGTAGAGTATTAGGTGAAGGATAGTTTTGTAAAACAGCTCTTCGTTCAAACTTTTTATTAGGATGTACACCATATATGTAAGCATTCGATCCTTCTGATATTTGACGGTGTCACTTTCTAGTTTCTAACAAATTATATCCGAAATATATGGATTATGAATTTTTTTCCTTTTTGTTATTTATCTGAGTCGCTGGACTCCGTACCAGTCAGGGTCTACAGCATACCAATTTTTCTTTAAATTAAATCAAACACAATTTTGAAAGAAAAAAAGGCATTGATTCAAACAAAAGATTTCACTCGAAATTATAAGAAAGGCTCATTGAATCATAAAGCGTACCATGTGTGTACAGTGTATTAAATAGTACTATCTAAACAGAGGGAGGTATGCTTCGTGCAAAAGTTAAATTTGGCCGAAACAGCAGTTCTTTCTTTGCAATAAAGTTATTTTTACGTGTTTTTTCAGATAATAATGTTAAGTGCCTCAGCAAATAAACTCTCAAGATTGAAAGAACAAGCAGAGGAGTATGCTGCTCTAATCATGGAAGAACTCGATCCCGAGGGGCTCGGCTACATCGAGGTTTGTACGCACACTGCAAACTTATTACTGAATTTTTTAAAAGCATCACTTCATATATATATGAAAATTATGTGATCGACTGAAAATTGTATATAATTGTATAAAAATTGTATAAATTCAAATGAGCCTAATAACCTGGTATTTTATCTGTTTGGTACGTCTCTCCAACTTGGCATGCACTGGATAATAGTTTAGAGATATCCCTTTTCATTCCTTGACCTGCAAGTATTTTATACATTCCCAAGGCCTTTTTTTCTTGCCTAAAATTCTTCCTCTAGTCACTATCTCTATCTAATTATTAGGATGCCAAATTGACACCAATATATAGCAAATTAACGATAAAAGTCTGCGGTAAAATCGACATGTGCATAAGAAATTAAGAATACATAGAATTATGACTTAATTTTCAACAGGAATAACCAGAATTTTGATCAAGTAATTAAGTATTACTATGCATTTATTATCAGGTATGGCAACTGGAAACATTGCTATTACAAAGGGATACATATCTGAGCTACAGCCAAGCACTAAGCTACACCAGCCAGGCTCTAAGCCAGAACCTGGCCGGCTTAAGAAAAAGAAACCCTTTCAGAAACCTCGGGAGAAAAATGGCCTATTATTTAGAAGAAAATTGGAAGCGGTTATGGGTAATCGCACTGTGGATATGCATCATGGCAGGTTTATTCACATGGAAATTCTTTCAATACAAAATGCGGTACGAGTTTCGTGTCATGGGCTATTGTTTGACCACCGCCAAAGGCGCAGCTGAGACCTTGAAATTTAACATGGCACTGATTCTGTTACCAGTTTGCCGAAACACCATGACTTGGCTAAGGTCGACACGAGCGGCTTATATTTTGCCATTTGACGACAATATCAACTTCCACAAGGTTAATCAGATCATAGTATTGCCGATTTTGTAATATCTTAGTTTAGATTTACATAAGTTGAATTTTCCTTTAAATTAGATTCCTTTTGCCAGACCATTGCGGGTGCAATCGTGGTTGGGGTTATTTTACATGCTGGTAACCACCTTTCTTGTGACTTCCCACGTCTCCTATCATCTTCTGATGCCATGTATGCTCCGATGGGGCACGATTTTGGTGAAGTGAAACCGACATACCTTGACCTTGTACGGGGCCCAGTGGGAGTAACAGGTGTCATCATGGTAATTTGCATGGCAGTGGCATTTACACTAGCAACGCGGTGGTTTAGACGAAGTGTGGTCAAGCTACCTAAGCCATTTGACCGGCTTACGGGTTTCAATGCATTTTGGTACTCACATCATTTGTTGGTACTTGTGTATGTCTTGCTCATCATTCATGGGCAGTTCCTCTACCTCATTCATCACTGGTACCTCAAAACGGTACAAAATGGAATTTATTTTTCCTTCATTCTATATTATTGTGGTGGCTTTTGTTAAATTGACCATTGTTGCATTGAACTAATTATTACAATTACATTTATTTCAGACTTGGATGTATCTTGCTGTTCCAGTTTCCCTTTATGCAGGGGAGAGAGTCTTAAGAGCTCTGAGGTCTCGGCACTATTCTGTGCAGATTCGTAAGGTAGCAATATATAACTAATCAGAAAGCAGTTTTCACTTGTAGTTAACTTTTCCTCCTTTATATAATACATTGCATCACTATGCATCTAGGTTGCGATATATCCAGGCAATGTTCTATCACTACATATGTCGAAGCCACATGCCTTTCGGTACCAGAGTGGGCAGTACATGTTCGTTCAGTGCCCGGCTGTGTCACCTTTTGAATGGTGCTTATCAAAATTAATATACTCATAGTTACCAAATTTAATATATATATTTATCAGTTTAACTGATCCCCCTTTATTTGTTCATAAATTGAAGGCATCCTTTTTCAATCACCTCAGCACCTGACGACGACTATCTCAGTATACATATAAGACAACTTGGTGACTGGACAAGGGAACTCAAGCGGATTTTTGCCGAGGCTTGTGAGCCATCTGTAGCTGGTAAAAGTGGCCTTCTCAGAGCTGATGAAACTACAAAAAAAGGGTAATTAAGCCTAGTCAAAGCATATTATCAAATGCTGTAGGGTAAATCTTGGCTATGTTTGAAGGTGAATATATGCAATTATTGGCACAGTAAACTTAAAACTGATATCCATCTTTTACCACAATGAAGCCTACCAAAATTGTTGATTGATGGACCATATGGTGCACCAGCTCAGGATTACAAAAAGTACGACGTGCTGCTACTAGTCGGTCTCGGGATCGGTGCTACACCATTTATTAGCATACTGAAAGATCTACTTAACAACATGGTTAAAATGGAGGAACAAGATGTAAGCCCTTGTTTGAGTTATTTTTCTTTTTTGATATCCACTATTCTTAATTTATCTGTGGTATTAAAAAATGCACATTTATTATTAGGAGGCTAAAGAGAATCAATATCGACGGTTGGATCATCATCTTGAACATGTTGATCTAGCTACGCTGATGCGGATCATGTCCTCCAAGAGAACATTCAAAACCGCTAGTGCTTATTTTTATTGGGTGACTCGTGAGCAAGGATCGTTTGATTGGTTCAAGGGAATCATGAATGAGGTCGCCGATCTGGATCGAAGGGTAATTAAGACATTTCATAAAAATTGTTAACTTGTATGCATGTGTAGTTTCTGAATTATTTGTTTCTATTTGATGAAGTAAATGATTGATATTAATAGGGTGTAATTGAGATGCACAATTATCTCACAAGTGTGTATGAGGAAGGGGATGCAAGATCTGCACTGATCACGATGCTTCAAGCACTTAATCATGCCAAAAATGGTGTCGATATTGTCTCTGGAACGAGAGTAAGATATCTTGTTCTTCCACTTCTCTTCTTCAATTAAAAGGGGTAGTCTCATATTTCATCTGAAGTACAAACATTGTGATTTGGAATCAAATCCATCCTTATATTATTATAGTTGAAAACAGGTCAGATTCTGTTATCAGTTTTGGTGCCATCAACGTAGAAATAGTCAATATCAAATTCGGAACTCCTAATTAATTTGTTTTGCTCTCCCTGATCAAAAACAGATAAACAAAGCATGTAAAACATTTTTTTTGTTAATTCCTTGGGGTATGCAAGCCATGACATCAGCAATGGTGGTTGCACTGAACAAATAGATGGAAACAACAATTTTATATTTGGTTTGCTGAAGTTATACTTATTGTGTGTTTCAACATGTTGACTTATTATGTAAATTTTAAATTAATTGAAAGGTTCTGCTAAGTTTCTTAAACTAAATAGATTAAACATAAACAAAAACTTTCAGGTAAGAACACATTTTGCAAGGCCTAACTGGAAAAAGGTATTCTCAAGAGCATGCTCAAGACACCCATACGCCAAAATAGGTGAGTGTCAATTCAGTTTAACAACTACGTAAACATCATGTTTTTTCATGCTAGTATTGTGACTTTTTACTACTATTTTTCAATTTTAGGTGTGTTCTATTGCGGGGCTCCTGTCTTGGCGCAGGAACTTAGAAGACTTTGTTATGAGTTCAACCAAAAAGGGACTACAAAATTTGAGTTCCACAAGGAGCACTACTGAAATCATTGCCTAACTCTTTTCCTTTATAAACATAATTTTGTATACGAAATGATGTATAGAATTTTTTTTTTCCCCTTTTCGGAAGATGTGCACTAGTTGATTGGTTGACAAAGCAAGGTGGTTGAGACCAGATGAGATATTTCTTCTAGAAGGTCTTCCATTGCTTTTGGGTTTGCTTTTGTATTATTGGGGTTGGGTAAAGATAGAATTTTGAAGCTATTAAATTATGATTTTTATGTGGTTTAGACATTTATAGAAATAGATAGGTCGGTATAGAAGATAAGAAAGAGTATGTGTGATTGATTTGGAAGTTGAGAATGAGAGAACGGGTACAATTGGCAGGAAACATAATTTTCTTGGTAGTTAGGAGGTCAGTGCTGAAAACTATTTAATAAATATAATAAATACATGGAAAAGTTACCACAGGGAATAGACATAATAATATGATCAAATCAAAAGACTTTTTCTTAGGAGGTGGTGATTTTGTCTAGCAATACATTGTTTGAAAATTGTTGGTGTTTTCCTCATACGTAAGATCAAAATAACATATCAAACCTTTTAGTTCCAACTTCCAATATAGAATACAGTACTAGACTGTATGATGGTTCCTGCCTTTGGTGCACAACAAGTTTACTATACTCATGTAACCACCGATAAAATCAAAATTAACCTGAAACACTTCGCTCGAAAAATCCTTAGAACGTCACTTAATTGAAATTTTTAAATTTTTATGTTGTTAGCATTACAACATATATTGAGCCTTAATGGGCCATGGGCTAAGCACCTAAAATTATATAAAATAATTTACTTTTATGTTTGGGAAGTTGAAAATTGGGCTGGACTGAAAATGGGATTAGCTTCTCAAAAACTCAAGATGGGGTCGGACAGAGTAAGATGGGCTTTTATAGCTGTAGTAAAACCCCAGAAAGATAGACCTACCAGTCCGGTACAGAGCTTATTTGGGCTCAACATATCGCGTTTCTCAGACTCTCACCCAAAAGCAAATAAAAGCAATGTTGTTTGGATATACAACTTGGGGCATGACCGCATGATAGCATAGTTTAAAACTCAGTTGAGAAAATCATGAAAATAGAAAACAAAACCTACAACTACAAGTGCTTGGTGCCTGCAAGAGCATTTAATAAAGACAAAATAAGGAAAAAAAAACTAGTAAAAAACAAAACAAAATAAGGAAAAAAAAAACTAGTAATCCTTTACTGTACAAACAAGAGCATTTAATAAAGAGGTAGAATCCACATTTCAGGTAATCCGGCCTACTAATTTTGATCCACCTCAGAAAAAGACATGAAACTCCCCAACAACCTCATTTACTCCGGTGACGCCAACGGTCAACAATCACCATCTAAACCCAAACACAAAATAAAGATTTTCATATCTTCTCCAGTTTTGATAACTGGATTTTCCATTTAATCCTGGAGCACTGATAAGTGATAACATCCAATAATCATAAAAGATGGGGTCCCTCCATTTATAATACAGAACAAAGATAATTGGAGATTGTTCCAACTAAAAGTGTTTCAACTGCAACCGAACTCATAATGAAACCAGTTCAAGTTCAAATTTACTCATGTCCATTATACACACTAAAAATCACTATGACTGACAACATGAAGAAAGAACAAGAGAAACCCTTCTCTTTCCATTCACCATCTGTTCATCCCACAAATGATGCATCGATCACCTCTGTATCTCCAAAGTTCCACATCAATCGTCGCCACGTCATCTACTTTTGTGCCTGTTGCACAACCATAACCGGAATTCTTGGCCTTCTGATCCTCATTCTCTCTTTTACTCTTTTCAAGGTGAGAGATCCTACACTCGCAATGAATTCCATCAGGGTTGACAATTTCAGTATCAATATATCAATGAGTCAGAAAAATATTGTATCAGCTAATGTCACACTCATCAGTGATGTATCTATTGAAAACCCCAATATTGTCTCATTCAAGTTCGGAAGAACCGTGACAGAGTTTTACTATCATGAGGAAACCCTCGGTGTGGCGTATGCACCAGCTGGACAGTTAGGTGCACGAAAGACCACACGGTTGAATGTCACACTAGATGTGCTTGCCGATCGGATTGTGGAGGATACTAATGCTACAACAAACGCCTTGTTTGATGGAGAGCTCGGGCTGACAAGTTATACTAGTGTTAAAGGCAGGGTTTCTGTATTTGGGTTGTACAAGAAGGAATTAAATGTGGGGTTGAATTGTAGCATCGTATTAGGCGTGTCGATTTTAACAGTGGATATCAAGAGCACAACATGCCAGGCAAATGATTTGAAAAGTTAAGTAGGTGATCGAGTGTGAGGTACAGGTTAAGTAGGTGATTGTGAGGTACAAGTTATTCTATTTTCTACTGTGGTCTTTTTTGTTAATTTGGAAGGGAAGGTAATCAATGTATGTATACACACAGTAAATATTGCAGTTCTCAGGAAACTTCAAAAGGAGTAGCTTCTTTTGTGTGTGTGTGTGTGTGTGTGTGTGTGGTGGAAGAAATGACACTTCTACAGATTTCTATAAATCAGATAAACCAACTTACAATACATAAAATGAAAGAAAAAAAAATATTAAAACGTGAAATTTTTTTTTCAAGAGTTAGTAACAACAAAGACACGATCGCCAGAAATCTCCTTTCCTCGCTTTGATTATTACTGGTTCTTTTGAGAAAGGTTTACATCATTTTTACAAAGGAAGCCATTTTTCCTTCCTTATTACTTATTGTAAAACCACACCCTCTATTTATTCAAAGAACAAAAACAAATTCCTATCCTGACATAGAATCGATTATAATTTCTATCTGTAGAAATAGTACAATCAAATATTTGATTAAATGGAGACTTGTGCTAGGTGTGGCGACCATAATTTGCACTGTGTTTATTGGCTGACTGACTCTGCTTATTCTTTCCTTCCTTAGTTTCCTTCACATATTTCACCAGATACTAAATCGGGGCATAATGTTTACTTTATTCTGACAAAACATTATAGGAAACTACTTTCCAAACCAAAACTTAGCCATGCCCTAGCTGGTACTAACCCAGAATACCAGTAAAGAGTTGCAGGGCACAAACAGAATCCTAAGTCATAGTCACAAAGAGGTTGGCCATATTAAAGTTCTTGCCTACCCTTGTTGTCATTAAAATGGAAATAATATTTATCTGTAAATGTTACTTCAAGTTTTGCAAATCAGGAAACACTTTAACTTTTGACTAGGTACTGAGGTAGACATCACAAGAAAAATAATAAAAAAAATAATCTTTGTAAGAGTTGAGTTGAATATATATCGACTTATGGAGGAATAATTGATCAAGTAATATCATGATACAATGAAAGATCTTATTAATGGATCCAAAACAACTCAACTAAAATTCAATGCTGATCAAAAGAAGCTGGCTTCTGATCACTCTGGATCCTGGAACTCCAAGTGAAAGATGAAGATGCATTTTTCTCTATAATTTAGTATGAATTTTCAGTCTTACAACAGATCTCTATTCAAAGATGTAATAGTAACAGCATGAAGTGGTACCTGGACTCTGTACAGGGCCCATCTGTTAGTACAGTGTAGACAGTTTCCTCAGGAGTCAGGCCCATTATGTAACTGTAGTTTGGACCTACGGAGAAATTCCATGCATTGGAAGTATGGAATTTTGTGCTTTTTACTATTTGAACCCCTCAGTAGTCAGTACCCTTTATTATTCATGCATGTCCTAAGAGATTAAATAACAAATTTCAAAAAGAAAACGATTTGAGCTTGAGCAAAACAATTGTTTAATTTTTATTTAAAGTAAGGGAATAGGTCTCCTGAAATGCTTCTATGTTCTCGTACTGGGGAAGATCTTGCAAAAAAGCTAACAAAATTAGGAAATGATATCAGCAAAAGTGTGAATACTGGAAACCTTCTGCCTTCTGGTCAAGTGGCTCACGCCACAACGTGTTCTCAAAATACCAAGTCAAAATTCAAACTTTGAATTGTCAGATGTAGCATGTATGTAACGTAACTAACTTACTGTGCTCATGACTCATGAGTGTAACCTCATGGTCATGGGTCCAATGGACCAGACGGTCCAGACCCATGAAGCGTGATGAGTATATAGTAATACAGTTGTAGTGTTTTCTCAAGTCTGAATCAAATTTGCTCGGTTGACACTTGACACAGTTGCGCTACTTTTTGTACTTTTTTTCTTATAGTAGCTATTTGTGTTATCTCGGATACTTTATCAGTACTTGTATTCATTATATGTATATTTTGTGAGTTTAGTATTTAATATTTTTTAAAATGTACTTTTTACATAGAATTAAATTTTCTGGTAAATTTTGTCTCTTTGCTTTTTATTAATTAATTCTCTATCCCAAATCATAATGATGATAACAATGTATCCACATTACTGCACAAATTAAATAGTTTCTGGTCAAATTAGTTAAAAATTTTGGAAAAATCTTTCTGTCATGAATAGATAAAATCATAAATAGTGTATGTGAGAACTAAAATAGTAAATTTTTTTTAAAAAAAAGTTTGAACTTTCAAACTGTAGTCTACTTGAAAAAAGGAGAAAAATATTCTTTTCCGATTGCCCTCAGTTACCAGTTTACCAACCATGTTGAGCCTACTCCAATCGTTGTGAACAAACAATTAATTAATCCATCTATGAAACAATCTGTAGACTGTAGAGGCTGAATTCAGATCTGGTGCCGCGCGGCACACCGTGTAGCGCGGCATCGTAGCCGTCTGATCAAAATCCAATGGATAAGGGAGCTCCGTGCATGTAACCTAGATTGATAGGTCCGTAAAAAATGAACCGTCCGATCAAGATCAGACGGGTCGTATGCGCGCTACACGGTGTCCCGCGCTACACCGGATTTGGGTCCGGGGTCAGGTACCAGAGTAAACAGTCAGGGAGAAACCGACAAAACCTTGGACTTGTTGAGCGCATACATGGCAGCAAAAGTCTCTTGGTAACTGAATGTACTATTCCTAAGAACCAGAACCAGTTGCTTACGAGTATTATGGCTGGACAATTTGCGACCAAAATTTCAGTCTGACTAGCTAGTCTTATTTTAGTGTTTGTAAATTCTTTTTTTATTATTCTTTTAAGTTTTAACAGACAAAGATAATTTCCGACCATTAGTTATCCCTTCACAATAGAATTTAATTAGTATCATATGTAGATTTGTCATTGCTCGAACAAAATAAATACATAAAATAGATAAAATAAACATATAAATAACCAAAATTAATACATATAAACAAATAATTCAATAAAAATAAGTTGAATATGCATATAAAAAATATAAACAAGGATGACAAAACTTATCTTTTTTATGTTTTCACTTTGATCATCTATATATTTATCTTGTTTATTTTATGTATTTATTTTGTTAAAGCGACGGCAAAATTACAAATTATAGTTATCATTATTCGTTATTCACAATCAAGAGATGTTATCCTTTTATTTATTTCATTTCTTTCCTAGTGTAAAACTTGATAGTATCACAATCAAGGGGCCGTTTGGATCGCTTAGGAATTTGGAGAATTTGGAAAAGTTGCAATTCATAGGAATAAATTTATTGGAAAGTGTGTAATTTGTGAAGAATTTGAATTGTTTATAATAAATTTATCATAGGAAGATGAAATTCTTCAAATTCCTTGGAGAATCCAAACAACCCAAGAGACTCTATCCTTCATTTTTTTTATGACAGTCTATCAGTCCCTCAATTTCCATTCTCTTTCATATTTTTTACTCTCGCTCAATTCCTTTCTCTTACAACAAAAGGCAAAATTATTGGTCGGTCCTATATTTGTTCTAATTTAATTCTAAAATATAACTATATAAGTGGAAAAAATTGAACAACACGAGTCTAAAGACCGCTAAAATGTTGTATGCTACCCTAGTGACAACTGACAAGTCCCGGAGCAAACAGAAAGTACAGTGCAAACTTTGACTAGACATCTCAGTAGATGACCGCAAATAAAAGCAAGTCACAACTCACAAGTCAAGTCTACTACAAATATTGAACCGTTCCATGTCATAGCGACAAGAGCACGCGTGTTACTAGCTCCACAAAGAGGAAAAAAAAAAAAGAAAGATAAGAAAAGAAAAAGGAAGGATGAGGAAAATGGCTTTGGAAAAGGAAAGGTGAAACAACCTCCTAAAGCCATGTTTCCACGTTGAAATTTATGTCTTTTGCACTAGGATTTGAAGTATCCTATGCCTAATTATATCATGGAAGCCTTGGTTTAGTAAGCTTCACCATCTCATGTCCTGTAAAAATATGCTATGCATATCTTTCTAGTCATATCTATGTCTGTTGCTCCATGAACAAAGAAGTGAAACTTTGAACAATATACCACTTAAAGCAGCTTCATGGATCTCTCTCTCTCTCTTTCTCCCTCTCTCGACATGAATTGCATAAAAAGTATCACAAATATATGGAAGAAAAGAAAAAAGAACTTGGGACAAGCCCGTGTCATTCGGACGGAAAGTTCAGAATACGTTAAGAGAAAGGTAGATAGAGATAGATATTAAAATATGATTAATTAATCGAACTTTTGACTGGTCATTTCGAAAGATATTATAATAAAATGCAATAGTATTCATGCTATTCTCAGAGTATAAAAAAATGTACAGAGATATATATATATACTAAAAAAGAATAATATCAGTTCAAATTTTATAGCAAGATAAATAAATTAATGAAACATATAATAATGGGTTGAAATATACATAAAAAGCGATTCAAAAAGAGGATGCTCAATTGTGTATATTTTTTCCCATTATATGGGAAACTGATTATTATTTATTTTGAAAGGAGCTGAATATTGTGTTGCTGTTAGAACCGACGCAATCATTATTTAAATATTTTTTTGTTTTAAGTCTCCTTCAACCAGTCTACGTTGACCGATCCAGCTGACACCAAGGAAAACAAAATAAAACCACTCACACTTATCTATTTTCAATATTTTTCAGATTAAATTTGCAACTGTTCAACAATTATAACCAATCAAGAAAAGTTCCCCAACAAAATTTCTGAATAAATTGGTTCTAAATCCATCTAAAAATGAAACAACCTTAAGAGCCGCTTATAATCTAATTACTCCAAAAAAGTGACGACCAGTACATGTAAATATGTAATTTTTTTTTTTTTTGAGGAACTGTAAGTATGTAATCCAAACAACCTAACCAACAAATATATCTTTACTAAACTGAAATCATCATTACACGGACCCGAATCCCGTGTAGCGCGGGACACCGTGTAGCGCGCGTACGGTCCGTCTGATCTTGATCGGACGGTTCATTTTTTACGGACCTATCAATTTAGGTTACATGCACGGGGCTCCCTTGTCCATTGGATCTTGATCAGACGGCTACGATACCGCGCTACACGGTGTGCCGCGCGGCACCAGATCTGAACTCTCATTACACCATGTAGATTCAGAGCAGTGTAGACAGCTTTGTAAATTGCAATAGAACAAAAAGAAATTTAAGAAGCCATGCTTGAATCTCCTCCTCGGATTCGCTGCCACGCTGACTGCACAAAATAAAAGCGCATACTTTCCATTTATCGAGGCAAAAAAATTGTACGACTGCTTGCTTTTCAGAATTTTCTCTCTAACAAAAATTTCTGAATTATGAATGTATAGCATCTACGACTCTATCTACAAGCACTCCAAAATACCACTTCTAATTTACAAATCAACCACGTTGGCAAAATCTAGTTCTAGTCTTCTAGATTATGTTTTGATATTATTTGATCAAACCAATTCCATCATTGCTTGAAATTTACTTTCTTTATCAAGTTTTGGATTATTTTGTATTTTTTGTATTTCCAAGAAGAATGTATTTATTTAGTTTATCTCATTACCGCACTTTATCTTTTCGGATTGTTGAAAGACATGCCATCTTTTCTTAATAAAAACAGAATCTTTATCTTTTTAGTTCCATCCTGTCGTTCTCGCTCCATTCCTTTTCTCCTTTTTCTTTTTATGAAACAGTTGTTATGTTTTTTGTCAAAGCTTTTCGCAATTGTCTCAAGTAAACGCAAAAGAGAGAAAAAGAAAAGCAAAAGGCTGCGTTTAGAGAAGTAAAATAACCAAAAGATTGCACGAATTCCGATGCAAAATGAGAATCAATTCAGATCTTTGTCTTTATTAATTAAAAACATTTCCAAAGAAGAAACGAAAAGGTATCTTATTTCATTTCGCACAGCGTACTTCTGTCCTAGCCATTGTTGTTCATCATGCCTCAACGTGACCTAGAAGCTTTTCCATCAGCTTTTTCAGAACCACCATAAATTTGTTATTTCTTCTTTTTCAGTGGGCTTGTTTTACCAGTAGAATTTTTCTGAATTGACAATTCTAATCGGACGGAAAAATATGTTACAAGTATTTTGTTTTCTTACCACTATTTCTAGAGCACTACTCAAGAAAATATTCTCCTTAGCATTAAAATAATTACTAATTCTTAACAATTATTTTTTAGTTTATCATTAAGAAATTCAACTGGACGTATTATTTTCACAATCTTTAATAACCTCAAATTTGTATACAAAGTTTCATAAAAATTCATATAAAAAATTATTTATGCAAAGAAATAAAGACCTAAGAAACCAAATGATACAAATTTTTTTTAAAGAAAATATAAACAATTGATAGGGAGAGTTTTACATTCAACGGAATTCCAACAAGATATATACCACATGATAAGCTTTCTGTTAAAATAAGAAGCGTCAATTTTATTTGTCTATTTTCAGGTTAAGTAAATTGTTAACAAAAATCCAGTGGTTAGGTATGTCGTGCAAATAGAGGAAAAGGTTAGGTGCATTGTGAAAATATTTGGTATATTAATTGGAAAACACGCGAAGACGTCAAAAAGGACGTAATGGGACGGTACCGATTTACACGCACTCATACCTGTATTTTGTTTTGCTATTCGAAAGGAAAAAGACAAAAAGAAAACACAACACCACATACAAAGAGGGAACAAAAAAAAAAGCTTTTATATCTAACCACGCTTCTACAATTAGTACAACAAACTTACAACTATAATATCCAAAAGAAAACATGCACAGACAAATCTTAAGGAGACTGGTTCCCTTTCCGTACAAATTCACATCAGTACCAAAATACTTTCTTTTTGTTTTTAATTAAATTTTGTTGTCTCATGAAACTTCCTCCTATGTTCTGATGAAAAATTAGAAACAAAAGGAGATCTAATCAATTAAATATCAAAAAGTGATCCGCTTTCCTTCTCCTGGGTCACTTCTTGATCTCTCTAATGGCAACTCCATTGATCCTGTTGGATGAAACAAAATAAATACATTAACACTTGAATCTTGAAAAAAAAAAAGAGTGGGGACCAGAGGCCTCAATTATGAAAAAAGTTAGAAATCATATTAATTGCAACAGATTTTTTGCCATGTGTCTGAAAAATACAAGATTAAGAAATTTAAATTCTGAAGAATTCATGATGAAATACTGAAATATCAGAATGGTACTCATAATTACTACGTATCTTCAAAGGTACAAGGACCATCATAATTACATATTTCAGATGAGGCTTTTATTAAATCAATTTTGTTTTAGTAGTCCCTGACTACAATAGTAATAATAGCTAGGCATCAAGCTTAGTATTATAGAAAAAATATATAAAAGTCCAATTAACCAACAAAATTGATATAAAAAACTTAAATCTTGAAATAGAACTTATATTTACAAAATTATTACACTAAACACACTCTGAACTTTAACTCTATACATAATATTGTATCCTGCCAATACTAAAATCAAATGCTTATACAACTACCTTTATTGAAAGAACGCTTGCAATGTTCAATAGCGCCTTCTATGCCATCTTCCTTCTCTAGAAGAGTATCATCTCTCCTCTGAGGCACTACAACTGACGGTGGGGACCGTATGGCAGCAACAGCCGATGAGGCTGATCGGCTCTTCCTAAGCCGCCTCGCAGCCAACTTAATACCCGTCGGCTCGACCGGTCCAAACCGTAATTTCTCACCAAATCCTTTCGACACCCTAACATAAAACGGCTTAATTTTGCTTAAATACTTTTGAATAGCAAGCGAACTCGACCGTTTCTCTTGATCCTGACACGGCGATCCGAGATCGAAAACCCATTTAGAGGATGTCGATCGGGCGCTACTGGATCCCCGCGACCCACTTTCCCGTGCGAAGAGCGAGAACAACGGCGTATCAGAAACAACATTCCCATTCTTTGTCTCCAATTCCGGTTTCGATCTCGACCTCCTCATGCCGAGTTTGAGCACACGGAACCTACTTGGCGAGCCAACAAAATGAGACCTCGGCTTCACCTCCGACGCATCGAGAGACAACAACCTGCCGCTAAAGAACAAATCATGACCGGCTTCGACATCCGATTCTGTTTCGGATTCCGTTTTGAGAGAAAGAGGGAAGATTAAATCAAAGAACGGGCCCTCGTCGTCGGTGTCTTGCGTGTCGGTCGACGGCCTGAACACGGCTGTGGGTAAACTGGAGGCGCGTATCGTCTTGGACCGGACACGTCTGCTCTCATCTCCGCCTCCTCTCGGTGTAACAAGAAACCCCAACACCTTCATTGGAGAAGAGAGGTAGAAGGGAATTCAATTCAATGCAAGGTTTCAAATTTGAAGGGTTTTTTGTCTTACTTCAACAGTGGTTGCTACAAACAGCTATTTATTTCTTGTTCTCTTCTATGTTTTCAATCTCTCTCACACGCTATATAAGACCAGACGTAGTCTAGTACAAGTTAGAAGAAATTAATAAATATAGGAGCGGTTCTATCACGAGGATTTGATCGCACAAATGAGGTGGGACCCGCCACCAGGCCACCACTCATTGACTTCACTAGTGTGGGCCCACGAGTGGTAGAAAAAGGTAAACTGTTAGGTTTGAAAATGACCGTCGGATTGGAGTGAACGGCTCAGCTTGACTCCGCGTGGGAATGCAGCTGTTGGTTTTACTTGCTTCCTTTGTTACGGACATAGACCTCCCATTATTAACTGTTGATTAACAGTAAATTGTATTTTAACTATGTATTATTAGACTTCGCATTCTCTGGATGGCCATCCAGTGGATGGTTTTTATCTCATCCGTCTGATTTAATCTCAATGGCTATAAATACCCCGTGCATGATACTAAGATTGATAGGCCCGAAAAAATCTAACCGTTTAGATTAAATCAGACGGCTCGGATCGAAAGACGTCCACTGGATGGTTGTATTCAACCATCCAGAGGATACGCTCCCTGTATTATTACGCCTCATTCCTAACAAAAGAAGCTTCGTAAAAGCAGGAGAGGAAGACAAATATGCTCCCTCGCTTTTACTTACTGGAGTCATTTGTCTACAATATTTCCACCTAGAATTTGTATTTCCTCGGATAAATTTTCCGATTTTTTCTTGTTAACCTACATGTCAATTCTTTACTTAAACTTACATTATTATCTTTAATTAGTTCTCTCTTTTTTTTAGTCTTAATTTATCGTAGAACATTTGTGTTTTATTTTCAAGTTCCTTATCTCTTATATGATATATATTAACAATATTATCGTTACATATAATGTCGAGATAGTTAACCTTAATTTTTAATTCATATCGATAGCCGCTATCAAGTTATCTATAAATAGTTACTTTTTAATGAATCTAACGAAACATCTAGTTTTCTTTTTTTTTTTTTACTTGGACATTGAGATAGCTTGACTAATAAATTAATAAAAGAATATAGATACTGACTATATAGAGTTTTGCTATGGTGAGTCGTGGGGTACATGAGTCACACTCAAAATTCTTAGATGTGATTCAAAATGACCGATCCAAACCGTCTAATATGATCCCTATTGAAATCTCCATGCAGACCAAATTTTATATTTTTTCGAAATTTTAAAATATTTTCTTGAAATTTTAGAAAAATCGTAAATCTAATTAGTTCTGAACCGTTTAAAAACATCAATTTTAAAAAATCCGAAAAAATAGAAAATATATATATATTTTGGTTTTCATGGAGATTTCAACAGGGAGATCGTATTGGATGATTTGGATCGGTCATTTTGAACCAGATTTAGGAGTTTTTGAGCGCTACTCACCATAGCAAAACTCGACTATATTTTCATTGAAAGCTTAAATTTTTATAAATGCATGTTGTGAATTGCATAAAATATTATACATAATAATGGTTATTAATTGAACCTACATATTATTTTAAATAACTTTAACTAATCAATTAGGTTGGAACGTCACTGAAAAATTTATAAACTTGTAGTCTTGTGCACATACAGTGACCGAATTAGTATTGAATATATAAAAATTGTTGTTGGTCATGAAAAGAACAACTTAATAATGATATCTCGCTTATTATTTTTAGTGTTGACTCTGGCTTATTTTTATTTATCTCGAACGGACTTGGTCAGAGTTCACTGTACCTCAATACATCGTCATCACTCTAATAAATTTTGCAAACCAATTAAAATATCTGGCCTTCTATTTTTAAAAATTGTTTGACTCCAATTTTTTGTGGAGTTAATTAGTACAGTAGCTTGAGATCATTACTACACCGCTGGTGTTACTATTCAGAAGGATTCCAGAGGAGAGTGAGAAACTAACTTTTTGAACTTTTTCTGGACCCATTTTGAAGCGGATAGAGATGGTGCGAGAGAGAGTGTTGGTGGAATGCATGTTCAGCTCTGAATGTTAGCGCAGTAGAAGGGAGAAATGTGTCTGAGCAGGGAAAAAAGCCCCAATTCCACCTGAAAAGCATCAATTTCTTCTTACCATACTAGTCAAGATTTTGATTATTCACTGAACCATCTCAGAAATTCAGATCCGCTCCCGCGCGACACAGCGTGTCGCGCGGTACGCTGGCCGTCTGATTAAGATCCAATGGACAAGGGAGCCCCGTGCATGTAACCTAGATTGATAGGCCCGTAAAAAGTGAACCGTCCGATCAAGATCAGACGGCTCGTAGTGCGCTACACGCTGTGTCGCGCAACAGCAGAGTCGGATTGCCATCTCAGGATCTTTCTTCCAAAAGTCCATAACCTAACAAACAATAATATATATATAGAGTTTTGCTATATTTTAGAACTAATTAGATTAATGATTTTCTAAAATTTCAAAAAAATACTTAAAAATTTCGAAAAAATATAAAATTTGGTCTGCATGGAGATTTCAATAGGGAGATCGTATTAGACGGTTTGAATCGGTTATTTTGAACTAAATTTCGAAATTTTGAGCGCGACTCACGAACGCTTTGGTGAGTTGCAACTCACCATAGCAAAACTCTCTCTCTCTCTATATATATATATATATATATCAACATAAAATACGTATCATCAATGACTCCCAACTTTTCAACAAAAAAAAGGACTAATAAATATATTTTTTTTATTTATTTGTTCCCATTCAAATTATGAAGAAAATAACAAACAATTATTACTTTCTAGTCTTCTGAAATTATTATTTTCCATGACCGGACGGGCAATTGCCAATTGGGAAGACAATAGTAACAGTTCAATGAATGAACGATATAATTATCGTTTTCAAATTAAAATAGGTGCTGAAAAATATGGCTAGTAAATAGAAGTGATATAATTGAACTGGGAATATAGGGAAAAGAGAAGCGACAGTGAGAAAGGAGGTGAGCTTGGTCAGCTAGGCCATAATGAAAATAGCTAGGAAGCGGCTGAGGCAGGTGATGTAGTCGTAGTTTGGGTAAACTCAAGTGCATTCAAGCTCGGCAGTCTATGGCTCTATGCATCCATCATCAACAGTTCTCTTGTGTTCTCTCTCTACTCTCCAGTAATTAATCCCAATCCAGTCTCCGCCTGACACAGTACGGTCTCTGCTTCTGCGCTGGTGTTTATGGCGCTTTGACCCAACCCCCCTCACCATCCCATGCCCTTGCGCATTTGGCGGGAATTTTACTCTGCCACGTTTTGTTGCACCTTTTTATTCTACTTCTTTTTACTTTTGTCTCATCTGGCGAGCTGTTATTGGATCGGCGCTGAAATAATTGAAAGGTTGTGACGGATAGACTGGGATTTTTCATGTTAGGCTGATTGGTGATGGCGGTGGTGGAAGTGGAACTGTTAGCCGTATTTGCTCTGTTTGTAGGAAAGACAGACGTCTTCTCCAGTAATTATTACACGATTTTTTTTTTGATAATAATCAGTAGGGAAATTATTATGAGTTAAGCTTCTTTTTTTTTTATAATAAAGATGAGGAGACCGAGAAGGGCGTTTCAAGCATATACAGTATTTTCTATGGCAATACGGAGGGGATTTATCTCGCTCCAGCAATTAAAGGATGCATCCTAAATAGGTTGCATAAGTTATGCATGGTCTTTTTAATTTTTTTTTCCAACAATACCCTTTAGAAATAATTAATAATTAACAAATAATTAATAATAATTAATAAATAAATAATAATATTTAATAAGTAACGATAACTATTAAAAATCATAAATAATAATAAATATTAATTATTATAATTAATAATACTTTTACAAGCAATATTAATTATTAATAATAATTAATTAAAAATAATTAATAAATAATATTTTTATTATTAAAAAATTAATAATATTTCATAATAATAGAATGATTTCTTATTATCATTAATAATTAATAATTAACAAATAATTAATATTAATTAATAAATAATAATATTTAATAAGCAACAATAATTATTAAATAAATCATAATTAATAATAAAGATTAATTATTATAATTAATAATATTTAACAAGTAATATTAATTATTAATAATAATGATTTAAGAATAATAATGAATTAAAGGCATGAATATAAGGACATTTTAGTCTTTTGACATGAATATATGCATGCATTAAATTAGTCATCCTTACTACACAACCAAACATCTATTACATAACACTACATAAATACTTAGGCATCCTTAACTTATGCAATCCCTTACTACACAAACAAACGCCCCCTAAAGATGTAAATATTAATTTTTTTTTCTCTTGACAGTAGTATGTGTTGTAAATTACATCAGAGACACAGTCATGCAAGACAAAAATAATAAAAAGAAGTCATGCGAGGCAGAATAATAAATTGTCCAAGTTCTCAGAGGAGTTAATAAATGTTACAAATTCAACTTTTGTGTAAACAAAAATTATGGTGATGAGAATGATTGTCACTAGATTAAAGAAATTTTTCATACAAATCAATTTAACTTTTTTTTGTGAAGGGGCATCCAACGATATTTTTCTATTAAAATTAGGAATCATGTGTGATGTACTGATGTGTCATGGTCGTCAAACCAATTTCTTAAAAGGCCGCATTGAGCTATCACTATCAACATCGCATTTGATGGGTTGAGCTCCACAATACCTAAAATTGCATGGATTTATCAAAACCATTAAGAAGTCCGTTTATCACCTGTTTGGATTAGACTATCATTTCTCTTTAATGTCATATTTTATTTCTTTCGTTAAATAAAAGAGCTCGACTTGATGAGTTAGGTTCATCTCGCCTGAACTTTCGTCTGTCTTTCATTGGCACCATTTAATAGGGGGCGATAAACATGATTCGTCGAGTCTAATTTGCCAAAGAAGAGTACCAACAATAATTTAAGTTATTTCCTAGTTGGATTAAATTATCTATTGTCATACAAAAATATAACCTTCAAATTAATTAAATTATTTATTCAGAATTGATGGCTGAAAATTAAGATCGTCAAGTCTAATTGAAAATTAAAGAAGTAAAATCAATAATTTAAGACATATTCCCGGTTGAAGTGAATCTTGTCAAGTCTATTTTGTTCAGAATAAAAAGAAAACCTTGAAAAAATTAATTTATTCAGAATTAATGGCTAAACATGTCAAGTCTATTTTGCAAAAGGAGAGTACCATCAATAATTTAAAGATATTTCCCAGTCTGAGTAAATTATCTATTTTTTCTACAAAATTAACTTTGAAAGAAATTAATTATTTTGAATTAATGTCTTGAAAAATATATATTGAAAACTGACTATTCGTTAAGCATAACGAAAATGAAACTCAACGCGTTCTAAGTGACAAGTGCCTGCAATCGGAAAGCCTAAATATCTCGATTCCAGGGGCGAAGCTATATGCTTTTTAGTGGGTCCATGACCACCACAAAAAAAAAAAAAAGAAACTTAGACATTACATTTGTTTACATTTGTTTGTAAATAAAAATAATAATTACAAAAAGTCAGAGATTCATTTCAAAAAATTGAAGGACACAAATGAACATGTCGTGTTTGATTTGAATTGCATAACAACTCTTTAAAAAAACACATAGGGACCCATGTATTATCTCTTCTTGATGTCTCGCCATCTTCTTTATTCCACAATTAATCTCATTAAGACAAAACTTAGAATAGAATGAAATATATTTGGATGAATAATTATTTGTATCATAACATTACGACATAATAAACAAAACTTTCACAAAATATTAAAAATGAATAGATATTATATAAAAATATCAACTAAAAATTCTAAACACATGTCAAAAAAATTCTGAGCGGCACAATAAATTTGAAATATTGTGGTTTGAATAGTGGCTGAACTCCTTTGTACAGCTCCCATATTTATATATTTATAATATAGAAAAAGAATTGTTCAATAAGATTTCTAATAAACATATTATGAAAAAGTATGAGAAAATAAAAATTCACAGGGAATTGTTGTATTTTTTTTTGTCTTGACTTTTGAATTATTATTTCGTATATTGAATACATTATTTTAGATTTTCTGTTGTTATTATAATATATTTTTTATTTCTAATGTATTTTCTTATCTTGCATTATATTAGAGTTATTTATTTAAAAATTATTATTATACTATGTTTATATTAGACGTTACATCATATAAATATATATATTTTTAGTAAAAAAAAATTACGAACCCTGCTCACAGAAATTCTAATTTCGCCGCTGCTCGATTCATATAATCTTTTCAATTCATGCCTTGCCTTCTGGCATGCATAGAGTCTTTTTTTTTTTAATAAACGATTTATTTTTTTTATACCTGCTAAAAGATACTTGAGTGATTACACATTAACTAGTCTCTTCTAAAATGAGTATTTCCCAGATCAACCGATCGATATAATCATGACACATAAGTTAATTGTTTTCTTTTTTTAATGTCAATTGGAAACGAGTTTTAACTTTTTCGACTCGGATTAAATATACTGCTTTTTTTTCGTGAGAAAAAATAGGGTCTAACCTCGATCTTTTCATAGAAAAAATATATTAATTTGTTAGCCAGTGGCTAAAAATACTTAATCTAAATAAGTGCAAACAAATACAAAATAATTAAAGAAATCACTGCATGCTATATATATATTGAAACAATATTATTTACTCCCTTCAAAATTCTCACTCTATGTCACATCCCGCACATGGGTGAGGCAGTTTTCCGCCGAGAACACACAACTTCTGTGTACTCGCAAGACGTTTTTCTACAATCTTTAAAGTTTAGGTTTCACCTTACCATGAATTACCATGTGTCTCCTATGACTCATTGAGTCCTCATGGCAAGACAATTTGGCTTAACTTCGTTTGACTTGATTGAGCACGTCCCTGCAACCTGGAACCCACATCCATTGTGGAAAACATACAAAATGTATGGAATGAGAATTTTAATTTCCAATGCGGATTTTAGTTCCAGTACGTGGATTTAAACTAAAATCCAAGTTCTAGAAATAATACCCATAATTAAACCATTTATTTGTTAAACAAGACAAGTAAAAACCTTATCTGCATTTAATATAAAACAAGGCATGCATGTGTTAATTTAAATAAAACCAATTTCAAATCTTCTTTTAAAACATGTTATCCAGTCTGAAATTAAAATTGGATAAAATAACAAAATCTGACTATGACAGAAGTCATATACATGTCGGACTGAACACGTGGCACGAATCCCGTCGCAGACAACACATGTCTGTATATAATAGGAAACCGAGCGTGTCAAGGGATCCGAGCATGGCAGAATTGAGCACAATATAAGTCTAGGCAAATCACAAACCATTCACTTTATTCCACAATCATAATCATTATCACTCAGGCCTCCTAACCTAACCGGTTGGACAGGCAGAAGGAGACATTTCCCTAACCCGAGGGCAGGCAGAAGAGACGTATCTCTAACCCTGGGTAGGTAGAATGGAATTCCAAATCCGCATAGCGCCATCGAACTGGCCGAAGCCGGGGGCCAACCGACTCCAGATAGTGATGCAATATAATAAATCACATATATCAAGCACATCATATCATATCCCAGTCTTTCATTCACATCATTTCATTTCTTTCAGTCAGATCATTCATAAGACGAATTTATCAATAGCAACGGCATTTCCAAATATCTGATGGTTACTTTTCAAATTTCTCAGAACGGAGAACATGCATCTCAAAATGCAGTTTTATCAATATTTGGGCACTAACCTTAAAAAATGTCTGAATACGGTCATGCAAACAAACGAATTTTCGATATGCACATGAGTAAAAATATATTTACTTTAGCAAAGCACATAGCCACATAAAATAACAGAAATTCAAACATAGCATAATAATTACTTAAATTTTAACAAACATCCAACGTAATTCCACACCTGGATAGTAGAAAGCTTAAGTTTAGCTCCTCGGTATCCTATGGCGATTCGGGTGCTTGACGATCATCCTATCTTGAGTTATCCTATTTACTAGCTCTTAGGCTCGATAATCTCACATTAATGATCGTAGCTTAGTTTCCCTAATAAAACAGATGACTACCTTACTGACCTTTTAATAGTTATATAATATGTAAGGTAAACCTAAATAACATATTCCTACGCGGTCCTTGGATTACCATACTGACGGCCTAAGTTAACCAGACTGGTTGAGATTTGCATGATTAGGTTTAGATTATTCATTAAGAGAATTCTATTTTAAAATATATTATTAAGTATTTTATCTTATTATTAATAATTAATTTTGACTTTCCAGTCAATAAGAGTTTATACTTATTTTTATTATACAATTTGTTAACTGTAGTTTGGAAGTTAAAGTATTCATTTATTTATTTGATGATGTTATATTGTTTAATTCTTAATTAGTAATTGCTTATGTTTTTAAGTAAGTCTTAGCTTTATTTTATATAATATTTTCTTTATTTTATTATTATTATAAGATTTTTGTTTAAGTTGTTTAATCTTTATTAAGTTATAACTTATTTAGTTTAATTTGTTGTTTTTATTACTTCTTTTTATTTTATTCGCTTAGCGATTAATATAAGATTTGATAGATCGAATTGTCATAATTAAAATTTTTTTTTCATTTGGTACTTAGTTAAATTAGTTTTTTATAAAATATATCATTAAATATTTAAGAAATAAAAGTTAATAACATAAAGATCAAAATTAAATTAGAAAACTTAGAAAACACAAATTAAAAATGAAATTTTGATTAGTTAATTGTTTAGGATCAGAAAATCGGTGATTTGTGTTATTGTATCTGTTCTTGACTCACTCGGACTATTCTCATCATCTCCCGAAAAATTGAATCCCGCCTAACTAAAGAAATACCCTATTATTTCTAATGGCCTTTCCTTTAATTAATTTTATTTATTCTTAAGCCCACAATTTTATTTACTTAATCTCTATAGATTAAGTTTAAATTAAATCTTATGATAATCATTAAATCCATAGTTCTTTACTTAATCATTTGATTACGTTTGGATTAAGGCCATCATAAAAAAAAAAATCCAGCAACCCACGCCAAAAGAAATCCCGTCGGCCACAATTCAAAACAAAGGTCCAACAATCCAATAGACTGAGCCGGGTCAACCTGACCCAGTTGACCTGAGCTCAATTTAACGGGTCCGACAGAGGTCCGACGAAACCCAATAGTCAAGAGATCAAGATCCGAACCGTTACCACTAAAATTAACCAAATTAATAGCAAAGACTCAACAATATCAATAATCACAACTCATCTTAACCCCACCATAACCTCATGTTTGACTTTAATTAAGGCTTAAACCTTAAACTTAACCTTACAACATTCTTAATTGTCCATCAAAATCTAAAACAGAGAAAAGGATAATATACCTCGAGCCGATCCCCGTCCCTCTCTCTTTCTCTTCACAGCCTTCGTCCCATCTCTCTTTCTCTTTCTCTCATATTTCCTCTCTATTTTTGATGGTTTTTCCTTACCCGACCAGCCAACCCCAAACACAACCTCAATCGAAGTATTTGTAAGTAATACCGAGAGGAGAAGAGGAGAGTGAAATCAACGACGAAGATCTCTCACTCGAATCTTACAGTTTGTGTCAGAGATTCAATCCTTATCCATTCTCCAGGGGATAAGAAGTTAAGAACAAAGGAGAGCAGCCAATCAGAGGTGAGGTTCGCTGTGGCACGGCGGGATTGGCTAGCCACAGTCGATCCCCCTCAATTTTTTTCGAGGTGGGTTTTTCGAGGGAGAAGAAGAAAAGAGGGAGAGAGATCGGACGGATCGCGCAAGAGAGGGAGGAAAGAAGAGAACGAAGGAGATGGTGCCAGCGAAAATTTTGAGATTTTATTGAAAATTGTCCTCTAGGATTCTCTGTGGCAGTAACTTTGTAGCTAAGGATGCTGCAACTCATACAAATTAATATTTATTATTATTATTTCTATTAGAATTTTAGTTGTTTTGATTGTAAATTTTTATATAGTCAAGCTTTGATTTTGCTAGAGTCATGTACATTAGTTGTGAATACTACACCAATTAAAAGATTTCGATTTCGACTAAATTTCTCTATGGTTATTCATTTAATCGTTTTAGGATTATTAATTATAAAATTTTATTTACCTTAGTAATACTTTTTAAATTTACCTAATTAATTCAATTGTATTACGTTTGAAAATTCCAGGATGTTACACTCTAATTGCCTTTTAAATATCTTTTGTTATGTTTTGAGTGCATTATAGGCATATGCATTTTACAAGGAATAAGAATTTTAGAAAAAAATATTGGAAAGAGTGGGAATAAGCTATTTTTATAGATTGATTAGAAAATTAATGATAGCATCCATCAACATGTGCGTTCCCTTGAAAATACGAAGTTTACGAACGTACGCGAAATGTGAATTAGATAATGAATAAATTAACATCTATCATCGAGTAATAAACGCGTATTGGAATATTAATATTCGTAAAAATAACATCACGGCAACAGTTATCTCGAACGTATATTTAGTTTACTGCATGGTCGAAATCTATTGGGCCGTTTGGATCGCTTAGGAATAGGAGCTTCTATTTCTAAGTGATAAGCTCAGTTTTGGTAGAGATTAACAACGTAAGAGAATTTAGAGATGAGAATGAGTGGAAAAGGAACTTTATTGATTATTTTGGGGATTACAATCCATTTACAATTTGTCTAATACAGGCGCTTCTTTCTATCAAAATGCCAACCCCCTTTACAATGATCTACCCCTTCTATTTATAGGCCTATTTTTCATAACAGAACGCTGACGTCACCCGACAGCCGTTAGCCTACTTGATGCCTCTAGATTCTCCCGACTTATGTTCGGTGAGGTGCTCCATATGAGTCCGTTATGGCCTGTCCCCCCCGACTTCATTTGGGACGCGCCATTTAATTTATCTTTTCCCGCTTCTTTACCCCCATTGCAGGCCTCTTTTGGGTTGGGTTCCGTATCCTTCTATTTGGGCCGAGCTTTATTAGGCCGGCCCTATCATAAGCCCTTGAACTTGGGATGAGTATTCATCGTAAGTTGAAAATCAAATCGCGAAATTCAAGACTTAAGTGAGGCACGAAGTGGCGAAGCCTTTGAGTCCCGAACGCATCTCTTGGGTGAAGCACGAAGTGGTGAAGCCCTTGAGTCCCGAACGCATGACTCTTGGGTGAAGCACGAAGTGGTGAAGCCCTTGAGTCCCGAACATGTGACTCTTGGGTGAAGCACGAAGTGGTGAAGCCCTTGAGTCCCGAACATGTGACTCTTGGGTGGAGCACGAAGTGGTGAAGCCCTTGAGTCCCGAACATGTGACTCTTGGGTGAAGCCCTTGAGTCCCGAACATGTGACTCTTGGGTGAAGCACGAAGTGGTGAAGCCCTTGAGTCCCGAACATGTGACTCTTGGGTGAAGCACGAAGTGGTGAAGCCCTTGAGTCCCGAACATGTGACTCTTGGGTGAAGCCCTTGAGTCCCGAACATGTGACTCTTGGGTGAAACACGAGGTGGAGAAGCCCTTGAGTCCCTAACACATGACTCTTGGGTGAAGCCCTTGAGTCCCGAACATGTGACTCTTGGGTGAAACACGAGGTGGAGAAGCCCTTGAGTCCCTAACACATGACTCTTGGGTGGAGCCCTTGAGTCCCGAACACACGACTCTTGGGTGGAGCCCTTGAGTCCCGAACATATAAAACGGTCAGGCGGTCAGGTTACCTGGCTGTCACTTGGTATGCATCTTGATCCCAACGCCAACCCTTTCATCTTCGCCTCGTGATCTGTGAAAGTTATGACCGCCTTTACTGCTGTCCTTTCAACTCCTTGCCTTTATACTCCCTTTTCTCTCTCTTCCTCTGTCATTTATCATTTCAGCCTTCTCATCTCTTCTTCCTTCTCTGTCTAGCTATTCTCTCTTTGCTGCTTTCCTGAACGATCGTTTGTCCTCCCCCCTACTCTCCGGTGAACTCTTCTCCTCGTCTTCCGACGAACCTTCCTCTTCTTATCCAGCGAGCCCTCCGGCGAACCCCTTTCATTTCAGGTATCCTCTCTATCCTCCTTTTTCCCTTCTTTTTTTTTTTTTTTTTTTTTTTTTCTTAGAAACACCATGGAATCAGACCTTTCTATCTGTTCAGCATGAATATATATATGTTTAGAACTGGTACTGTTGATGCCCATTGTGATCTTAGTATAAAGAATATTTACTCCATGTTCTTGTTTATACCCTTCCTATAGTTAGGAAATAGTTCTATACTGTTTCTTGTTGTCTTAGGTATGGTGTATATATCTTAGTACCGATCGGTATAAAAGGTACAAAAAATATAAGAGATTGGTTGCTCCCACTATACTATTGGTATCTATTCTGTGGTGATCCCATTCATTATTACCAGTCCCTATTCTATTCGTATCTGAACTCTTTTCGTTGACGCCCCGATCTATCTGTAAGTCTTATACTTATGTGCTTTATTTTCCAGTTTCTATGTCTTCTAGTAGTTCAAAACCACGAGTTCCGTCTTCGGATGCCCCAGAGAAATCTGCCAATTCAGAACAACAGGTGGTTGTTCATCCATCAACTGGGGGAAACTTGGAAGTCGATAATTCTTCACCTGTTCGGGATCCTGAAAAGGGAAAAGGTCGAGTGGCTCCCAGAAAGGAGGTTTTTCGTCGCTCCTCTCGCCCTCTTGATGAAGTATTCAAGAAGACGCCTACCTTTCAATCTCAACCCTGGAGTGAGAAGTCTTTGTACGACTTCTCTTGTCAGATTGGTCTCACTGAGAAGGATGCCTTAGAAGCTGCCGCCCCAGATGATCGACCTTACGATGAAGAAAAGGGGGCAGTTCTCTTCAAACCCTTGTCAAGGTGTGGCTTCAAGGTCCCTCTTACACAATTTGTGACCGACATTCTCTCGCTTCTCGAGATCGCCCCTGGACAACTCCACCCCAATGCCTGGTGCATCATTAGGTCCTTCGAGACTGTGGTAACTTTATTCTCTCTGGCTATGGGTTTTGAAGGAATGACAGCTACCTTACGGATGTTCGGGCATTACTTTGGGTTTTCCAAAGCTGGGGATCTTTGTACTGTTCGGAACAAAGTGAACATGGTTTTGTTCGGGAAGGTCAAGAAACTCGACAATTGGGAGACTCACTTCTGTTATCTTCGCCAGCCTTATCTGGACGTATTTGGGATTACCAAGAAGTGGAATAAAGACACTGATAGCTTCAATGGTGTCTCTATTGATCCTCCCACTGTAGAAGAATACGCCTTTCTTCTCAAATTGGACTCGGTCATCAAAACCGAAGGTCCAATTCGCTTGGTTTTCAATGGGACTTCTTTAGAGGAGGAATCTCCAATACATCTCGGAGCTGAACCTGTTATTCCCCCCGCAGCCCCACCGAAGGTCTTAAAAAGGGGGGTTGCTTCTACTACTGCTTCTGAGCGTCGCCAGAAGAAAGCGCGACGAGATGCTGGACCTGCCAAAGTGTCACATCCTGCAGTGTCAATAGCAGGAATCTCACTGAAAGGGGCTGGGAGTACTAGTGAAAAGGGTCCTTCTCACACCCGACCTTCCATGGAGGCCTCTTCTCACCCTCCTCCAGAAAGAACAACTGTTGATGTTTCCGACGATGAGTTGTTCGTGGTTCCCCCTCGTTTGCCAAGACCTGGTTTATCCACAGTCGTGATTCCCCCTGCTTCGGAGCCTACTTCAGAATTTGTTCTCGAGGTCATTCCAGAACCTGTTCCCTCTCATCAGATTTCGGAGGGTTCAGCTCGTTCTTGTCCTCCAACTCCTGCCCGATCTCTTCCTTTAGAGGATGAAGACCTGATGCATTCTGCTTCTACTCCTCTTCAAATGCCTGCGAGTTCTCTGAAATCTCACCTGGATGCAGCTGTCGTTACTCTGAATCCTGTATCTCCTTCATCTTCTCAATTAACTCATTGCCTGGCAGAGCTTCGAACGATCTTTTCTGCTCAAGAAGCTCGCATTGCTTCTTTGGAAGTAGAGTTGGCGAAGGAGAAGTCAAAGGTACAAAATTTACATGTTGAACACGACCAGCATTATAAGGACTGGCATTCTATGACTCACAACTATGTTGACTCTAACAAATTCATTGTACTATTCGCTCAGAATCTTCTGAAAGAAAATACCGAGCAGGCCAAGAAATTGGAGGACTTCGAGCGGCTGAGGCATTTACTACTTTTAAAGTTGGATTCATCCTTGAGACAGAAAGACCAAGTCGTAGGTCTTCTGACTACTACTCGGAAGGATTTGGCAGAAGAAACAAGTAGGAGGGAGAAGTCCGAGAACATCTCGGAGATAAGGATGAAGTGACAAGACTATCAGTGGAGAATTCTCTTCTTGCTGGGGCGGCCGAGTTGTCTCAAGACGACAAGTATAAGATTTTTGATGAACTTCTCCCTTCTTTCCTTCGTTCTCGTGCTTTCAAAAGGGCTGCTGGAATGCAGTCGGCGTCAATTCTCAGGAGTGTTTTGCTTCGGGTGTGTCGCGGGCTCCAATGGTCCTATCCGATTACGGACGAGGAGTTTGGCCTTCTTGCAGCTGATGCAGTTCCACATCTTCCTCCTGTTGCTGAGTGTAGCTGGCGCCATTCTGATGACCGACTTTTAGGCCCGGATGGAAGTGTGTTATCGGGTACTATTGATGTGTTGGGAGAGATGTTTGCTCCACGATATCCATGGCCTGAAGAACAAGTGCCTTGGCCCGCAGATGTTCCGAAGCCTATAGATGACGAAGATAATTCGGGATCTGGGTAGGCTAGTATTTGTATTATGTTTTGTTTTAGGTATAGTTGGGGTCGAGCGAATTAAGGTTTTGGTGATGTGACTTGATGTAATATGGTGCTTTATCTGAAGTGGAAATCGTGACTTCTTTTGCCTTAATTCTCTATTCTCTGCTAATTACCCTTTTTTTTTTTTTTTTTTTTTTTTTTTTACGAGATGTTAAACATCATCTGGGTGTATCTTTTACAGCATAGTTTCAAGATTTGTTCTCAAAATTAACAAGTATACTAACTCCGAGATACATTCTAAAAATAATAAAAATATGTTAACTCCACGATACATTTTCAATGAAACAAACATATATTAGTTCCGAGATACATTCTCAAGGAAATAAAAGATACATTAATTCCGAGATACATTCTCAATGAAACAAACAAACATATATTAGTTCCGAGATACATTCTCAAGGAAATAAAAGATACATTAATTCCGAGATACATTCTCCAGGAAGTAAAAAATACATTAATCCGAGATTCATTCTCAAGGAAATAAAAGATACATTAATTCCGAGATGCATTCTCAAGGAAGTAAAAAATACATTAATCCGAGATTCATTCTCAAGGAAATATTTTCTAACTACTGCTAACTGCACCGAGGATAATTCTTCTTGACTCTCTTTCTGTATAAACTCGTGGACAATCCTCAGAAAGAAGTTATTCTGGTCATCTAACACTAACAACCCCGGGCTAGTTAATAAATCTTCCCAGCCTTAGGAGAAAATCTTCTAAGGCTAGGGAGACCTCCATCACCCGAAACGGGTTCGATCCATTGGATTCGGAACGACTGAGATAACAAAGCCGCACCTGAATTCGCTAGATCCAGACGTTTCGGGGATGTTCGGAACCGAAGACTGGTGTATATCTGATGCGAGTATTTTGCTTTACATCAGCTATCCACCTAAATCTCCGATTCCTTCTCAGCTATCCTCCTAAATTTCCTTTTATTTTTGTGGGATACATTTTATTTTTCTTTTTCTTTCTTTTTGCCATTGTTGATTTCAAGCTTAGTGAAAACGTTCCGGTGCTCTCCTTTGGGGAAGACGATGGGTTCTATTTATAGCTTTTTATTAGCTAACTGCCAACCGACTGTATTAATTGTCAGCATTTATTGTCAGATTTGCCCAATTTTTGTCTTTATTCCCAAGTACAAGAAAGTACAGTTATTTGTCAGCTTTTCTGACTTTATTTCACGACTTTATTTTTTTTTTTTTTTCAATGCGCTTACTCCGAGAATTCTCTCGAGGAGGGTCACGACTTTATTTTTTTCAATGCGCTTACTCCGAGAATTCTCTCGAGGAGGGTCATGACTTTATTTTTTTCAATGCGCTTACTCCGAGAATTCTCTCGAGGAGGGTCACGACTTTATTTTTTTTCAATGCGCTTACTCCGAGAACTCTCTCGAGGAGGGTCACGACTTTATTATTTTTTTTTTTTAATGCGCTTACTCCGAGAATTCTCTCGAGGAGGGTCACGACTTTATTTTTTCCAATGCGCTTACTCCGAGAATTCTCTCGAGGAGGGTCACGACTTTATTTTATTTATTTTTTTTTTTCAATGCGCTTACTCCGAGAATTCTCTCGAGGAGGGTCACGACTATTTTTTCCAATGCGCTTACTCCGAGAATTCTCTCGAGGAGGGTCACGACTTTATTTTTTTCAATGCGCTTACTCCGAGAATTCTCTCGAGGAGGGTCACGACTTTATTTTTTCCAATGCGCTTACTCCGAGAATTCTCTCGAGGAGGGTCACGACTTTATTTTTTTCAATGCGCTTACTCCGAGAATTCTCTCGAGGAGGGTCACGACTTTATTTTTTTTCAATGCGCTTACTCCGAGAACTCTCTCGAGGAGGGTCACGACTTTATTATTTTTTTTTTTTAATGCGCTTACTCCGAGAATTCTCTCGAGGAGGGTCACGACTTTATTTTTTCCAATGCGCTTACTCCGAGAACTCTCTCGAGGAGGGTCACGACTTTATTTTTTTTCAATGCGCTTACTCCGAGAACTCTCTCGAGGAGGGTCACGACTTTATTTATTTTTTTTTTTAATGCGCTTACTCCGAGAATTCTCTCGAGGAGGGTCACGACTTTATTTTTTCCAATGCGCTTACTCCGAGAATTCTCTCGAGGAGGGTCACGACTTTTTTTTTTTTTTTTTTTTTTTTTAACTCGCGAGACTCAAGAGTGGAAACCAAACAATGTCTTCATTTATAAACCAAAATTATATTTGAGATACAAGGGCCTTAATACCCCAACTAAGAACAAAAAGACCCAACTACGATACTGGTCTGGTTGTTTCTAGCCATAACGACAAAAAATGAAAACCTGAAAACAATTCGGACATGAAGAGACCGGCTACGGTATTGGTCTGGTTCTTGTTCTTAACAACAAAAGCGAAAACATAAAAAACAACTCGGACACGAAGAGACCGGCTACGGTATTGGTCAACTTCTATCCCTTCTAAATGTAAAACTTCCTGAGATGGGCAGCGTTCCAAGCATTTGGAATGCGCTTGCCCCTCATATCCCTGAGATGGTAAGCCCTGCCTTCAATGGACTTAATGATCTCGAACGGGCCTTCCCACGCGGGATCAAGTTTTCCCACTTGTTTACCTGTGGCTTCGATCTTCCTGAGCACCCAATCACCTGGCTGGAAATGTTTGGGAGCGACTTTCTTATCGAATCCCTTTCGCATTCTTCTCTGATACTCTTCCATCTTCACTCGAGCTTCTTCCCTCAACTCGTAAATGGTCTCCAAATCGTCTTCTCTTCGAGTCCCATTCTTCTCCCAAGTGTATGACTTCGTTCTCAAAGTAGGATGTACTGCTTCCATAGGTGTGACGGCCTCCATTCCATAAACCATGGAAAAAGGTGAACGGCCTGTGGAAGAGCGAGGTGTGGTGCGGTAGGCCCATAAGATTTCATCGAGATACTCAGGCCAAGTATTCTTGCTGCCTTCGATTTTCCTCTTCAGCCCTTCCAATATAGTTCGGTTGGATACCTCAGCTAAACCATTAGATTGGGGATGACAGACCGAAGAGGTGCATGATCGGATACCCAGTCCTTTGCAAAAATCCTGGAATGGGGCGCCAGTAAACTGTGTGCCATTGTCGGAGATGAAGGTATGTGGGATCCCGTATCTATACACGATCTGGTGTCTCGCAAAGTCCACTATCTTTTGCGATGTGATTGTTGCCAGAGGTTTGGCTTCAATCCATTTGGTGAAATATTCCACGGCCACCACTAGGAATTTAACATTTCCTTGTCCTTGAGGAAAAGGCCCCAGCAAATCTAGCCCCCACACATCAAACGGCCATGAACTGGAAATAGATTGCATCGGATGAGGTGGTTGTCTTGGTATGCGGGCGTGGAATTGACATTTTTCGCATCTGCGAACATATGTCTCCACATCCTTCTTCAAGGAGGGCCAGTAAAACCCTGCTCTAACGATCCTCTTTCCTAGCGAAGTTATTCCTTGATGGCTACCGCATATCCCTTCGTGCACTTCGGCAATAATTTCGTCCGCTTTTGCTCTCCCAACACATGTGAGCCAGGGTATTCCGTATCCTTTTTTCAATAATAGACCATCTCGGATAGTGAACTCGAGAGCCCACCGCTTGACTTTTCGAGCAACCTTGTCATCTTCTGGGAGCTTTCCTTCTTTGAGAAAATTCCATAACAAAGCATACCATTCCTTTCCTGCTTCCACGATATACACTTCGAACGCGAGAACATCAATGCTGGGATGTGGCACTTCCAACATAATAATGGGCTTTTCTCGATCTAGATCGCTTTCTTTAGCAATTTTAGACAGAGCATCTGCTGTTTCATTTTGAGTTCGTGGCACGTAGTCTACAGAAGCACTTTCAAAGGCAGCTAACACTGTTTTCACCTTCTCCAAATAAAGGGCTAGCCTTTCATTTATGGCTGCATATTCTCCTTTGATCTGGTTTACAACCAGCTGCGAATCCATGTAGAAACGCACATTTTTTGCTCCGATTGCCTCCATAAGTCGCATGCCTGCCAGCAACGCCTCATATTCTGCGACATTGTTGGATACCTCGAATGTCAAATGTATCGCATAATGAAATTTCTCGCCTTTCGGACCTTTTATTTCAACACCAACACCCGAACCCTTTTCAGAAGCTGCCCCATCCACAAAAACTTCCCACACTTCTTCTTTGGGATTTTCGGTTTGTCTAGCGGTGCACTCAACTATGAAGTCAGCAAGAATTTGTCCTTTGTATGCTGTCCTTGGTTCGAAACTCACATCATACTCGGACAACTCTACTGCCCATTTTAACATCCGCCCTGCTACATCAAGCTGTCCCAAAGCTTTTCGGAGAGGCATGTCGGTGAGCACTTTGATGGGATGTGCCTGAAAATACGGTTTGAGTTTCCTGGATGCTATCATGACCGCAAACGCTACTTTTTCAACAGGAGGGTATCTTATCTCAGCATCTCGCAGAATGCGAGACACGAAATAGACAGGTTTTTGTTGGTTTTCTTCAATCATGACGAGAGCTGCACTTATAGCCGTTTCGGAAGTTGCCACATAAAGATACAGAGTTTCCCCTTTCACAGGTCTACTAATTGTCGGTGGTGTGGCTAAGTATTCTTTGATCTTTTCAAAGGCATCTTGACATTCCACTGTCCATTGGAACTTCTTGTTTTTCCTGATTGTTTGGAAAAAAGGTTGACATACTTCGGCTGACTTTGAAATGAATCTGTTTAGGGCAGCTATTCGCCCAGTTAATTCTTGCACCTCTTTGACTGTTTTTGGTGGTTCCATGTTCGCGATCGCCTGGCACTTGCTCGGATGGACTTCTATGCCTCTTTCGGACACGATAAACCCTAAAAACTTTCCACTTCCGAGACAGAAAAAACTCTTCTTTGGGTTTAATCGCATTCCGACTTCTTTCATTTTCGCGAACACTCTTTCCAGATGTTGCACATGTTCTTCCCCCGAACAGCTTTTGATCACCATGTCATCGACATATGCTTCCATAATCTTCCCGATTTCTCCTTGAAACAACTTGTTCACCATTCTTTGATATTCTGCTCCTGCATTCTTCAGACCAAAAGGCATGACCTTGTAACAATAGATCCCCTTTTCTGTAAGGAAACTGGTTTTTTCTTCATCTTCGATACTCATTTTAATCTGATGATACCCCGCGTTGGCGTCGACAATGCTCAAGTGAGAAAAACCCGCCGTCGAATCCACTAGTGCATCAATATTCGACAATGGGAAAGGATCTTTCGGACATGCTTTGTTGAGGTCAGTGAAATCAATGCATACTCTCCACTTGTTGTTAGGTTTCGGGACCACCACTGGATTGGCTAGCCAAGCAGGGCATTTGACCTCGCGAATAAACCCAGCTGCGAGTAACCTTTGCACCTCCTCCTCAATTATCGTTCTTCGTTCGGGTCCGAACTTCCTTTTCTTTTGATGCACTGGTCTGGCATGTGGAAAGAGCTTGATTTTGTGTTCCGCAATCTCCCTCTTAATACCCGGCATTTGCCCTCCTTCAGCGACAAAAATCTCTTGGTTTCTTTTTAGACAATCCTTCACCAATTCTCTATCCTTGGCCCCGAGCGCTGTCCCCAGTTTAGTAATTATTCCCTCACTCAGCTCTACTTCTTCCACATCTTCCCCCGGAGCGCCCGAACAGGGCACGCGCACTTTCTTCTCAACATTTCCCTTCTCTATTTGTGTTACTTGATCTATCACTGCTGCCTGGTAACATTCTCTGGCCTTTTGCTGGTCACCTTTTACCATACCTACTCCCAGTCTAGTGGGGAATTTGATCATGAGGTGCTTGGTCGAAGCAATTGCCCCAACATCATTCAGAGATTTTCTTCCCAATATCACATTGTATGCAGATGGTGCATTAACCACTATGAACTTTACTCTTGATACTACACTGTTGGGTGGTTCCCCGAACTCAACTTCCAAGTCAATGGTCCCAAGTGGTATCACGGTGTCTCCTGCAAAACCAACTAATGGTGTGTCCATCGGAGTTAAGGGGTATGAGGCTAAATTGAGTTGCCGTAACGCGTCGAAATATAGCACATCTGCTGAACTGCCTGTGTCCACTAAGATCCTTTTGACACGTCTGCCATGTATTCGCAGCATCAACACTATGGCATCATCATGTGGGTAACGGACACCTACGCAATCTTCAGGCCCGAAGGATATTCGGGTGTTAGTTAGAGACCCCTCTGCATGCAAGTGAAATATCTCATAACGCGAAGGTTGAGATAATCTTCTCGGATCTGCATATGAAGCTCGTTGATAAGGTTTGTCGCCTCCAGATGCGTCCCCCCCTGCGATGAACATCACTACCGGAGATCCTTTGTTTTCTTCTCTAGGTTTATTCGGAACATTTTGTCTCTGAACGGGAATATTGTTCGGGTTATTTCGGTTGTCAGTTCTCTTCCATTGGTTATTGTATGGTTTTCGTTGCCATTGGTTGTTGAAAGATTCTCTAGTTCGGTTATCCTTGGCTCCTTCTTTCTCAATGTATTTCTCTAGCAAGTGTGTATGTCGGATTAACCTTTCTATTTCGTCCTTCAGCTTCAAACAATCTCGGGTGCGATGTTCCGAACTGCGATGGTAATCACAGTAAGCCGACTTGTCGAACTTCTCTGCTTCTACCAATGGTTCCGGTTGTTGCAGCTCCTTGCTATCTTTGATAACGTTGAACAATCGCTCCCTGGGTTCTGTACATATGTGGTAGGTGGAGTATAGAGGTGCATATGCCTCTCCTGTCTTTCTGTAATTGTGGAGTTTATATGTCGCTCCTTTTATTACCTTTGCATTCCTTCTTCTTCCAGAAGGAGATCCATTGCGAGGTTGAGGCAGAGGGGAACAACTTCTTCTCGTCGGTGTTGTGATACGTCGCTCCGTGACATCTTGCCAACCCATTCGTTCTGCATCTTCCTCTGCCTGTATCACTTGTTGTGCACACTCCCTGAATTCTCGAAAAGATCCACAATCTTTTTTTATTAGCTCATATCTCAAATTTTTACTCCGAATACCTTGTAATACTGCCGCCAGCACCAGTTTCTCATCAAAGTCGGAAACTTTGTATGCCTCTTCCGAGAATCTCTCGAGATATGCTCGTGATGATTCATATGGTTCTTGCTTTAGGGTCATGAGGCTTGTACATTTGATGGTTGGTGCTCTTAATCCTCCGAATCTTCCCAAAAACTTGTCAGTTAGGTCATCAAAACTATGGATTGACCCTCGGGGTAGTCGCGAGTACCATTCCCATGCACTTTCTGTAAGCCTTGTCGGAAAAACTAAACACATCACCCTGTCGGATGCATGTGTGATGGCCATCATTGCTCGAAAGCTATTCACAAAAGCTTGAGCGTCTTTAGCTTCTCCTCCCGGATATCTATCAAGATGGGGGTAATTTTTCATGTCAATTCGCGCTCCTTGGTATAACCTTCTCGCTAGGGCACCAACAGGTGGTGACCCTGATCCTTCTGATTCATGCGCACTATCTGAACTATGTTCGCGGCGCTGCCTTGTTTTCGCACGGCCCCTAGGGGATCTTTTCTCTTCGCGCTCCCTTCTTTCATTATTCAAGTTTCTTCCCGACAGTACCTCTCTGTCTTCACCCGTTTGTGGTGCCCTTGTTCTTTCCACCCGAGATCCTAAGGGCTCTTGATTCACTTGTGGGGCAGGTAATGTCGGTACAGGAACTGCAAGAGATGGACTTGGGTTTGTTGGAATGATGTTTTCGGGAGTCCTTGGAGTAGTTAGTGGCCTAGGATGTTCGGGTTGTTGAGGTGGTCGTGTCCATGAGTAAGGATTAGGGGTGTTCCACGAATTATGTACTCCCCATTGGGCTGGATGGCCCCAAGGGAAATAGGTGGATGGAGCCTCTGGTCTAGGGAAACCATAAGTATTTTGAGGAGGATACCAGTCTGTCATGTGGGCTTGTGGTATTGTGTGGTGAACATATCCCGTGGGATGCCATTGGAACATATGTGGAGGTTGTCCGACATTGTACACTTGTGGTGTTCCTGCTCTCCATGCTACGCTTTGGCGATGATCAGCGACATATCCGTAACCTTGAGGAGGTTGTGTTACGCTTGGCATCTGTCGCGGATCCTGGGTCTCCGGTCTTGGTGGATTGAACTGAACTGTTGGAGTTGGAGTAACAGATGTGAAGGCTGCTTGCAGTGTTTGCTCTACAAGGTTTGTGAGATCTGCTTGAGAGAGAGAGCGTTGGTTCTCTGAATTGGTGGTGCTTCTCTGTTTTGCTGTAGATGTTTCGGGTCTTTCCAATCTTGGCTCTTCGCGAGGTTGTTGAATAGCTTGCAAAATCGGGTGTAGTACAACTGGTGCTGTTCTCGCTGACTCTTCGCGAGATTGTACAGCTTGCAAGATCGGGTGTATCACAACTGGCACTGCTCTTGTCGATCCCAGATCTAATGGTGTATCGTTGTCTGGCTGTTCGGGGTTGACTGGTCGTGTAGTTGAATCGCCGATCACTGTTTGTGTTTTTGAAGTTTCAGCGTTTTGCTTGCTTTGAATCTCAGCATTCATCAGATCTGGTTGTGATGGATGAACTGCATCGCCTGGTGCCTGAGGTGTGGAGAGCTCGATCTGCGTTTGAGATTCAGATCTAACTCCCGGAAGAACGCGATGTTTCTCCTTGTTTAGCTTATCAGTAGCAAACTCTAGATCCAATCGCCTGGGTTGAATCGCACTCCTATTCTCATCCATTTCTCAGGATACCAAATGCAACTTTGAATTGCCAATGGTCGAATTCAGGTGGGCGCCAGTTGATAAGCTCAGTTTTGGTAGAGATTAACAACGTAAGAGAGTTTAGAGATGAGAATGAGTGGAAAAGGAACTTTATTGATTATTTTGGGGATTACAATCCATTTACAATTTGTCTAATACAGGCGCTTCTTTCTATCAAAATGCCAACCCCCTTTACAATGATCTACCCCTTCTATTTATAGGCCTATTTTTCATAACAGAACGCTGACGTCACCCGACAGCCGTTAGCCTACTTGATGCCTCTAGATTCTCCCGACTTATGTTCGGTGAGGTGCTCCATATGAGTCCGTTATGGCCTGTCCCCCCCGACTTCATTTGGGACGCGCCATTTAATTTATCTTTTCCCGCTTCTTTACCCCCATTGCAGGCCTCTTTTGGGTTGGGTTCCGTATCCTTCTATTTGGGCCGAGCTTTATTAGGCCGGCCCTATCACTAAGCATAAAGTATTGGAAAGCGTATAATTTTGTGACGAGTTTGAATTGTTTATAATAAATTTACGTCTTAAATACTCCTTTGTTTTTTTCCGAAGACTTGACAGAAGCTGTCAAGGTGATTAAATACTCCTTTGTTGCATAATGCATATATGTCACAGTCATATTCGAGTTGTATGGTTAAGCTGTGCCAAAACATTGTCGTATTAACTTGAGTTTGCATAACCTTTGCCCAAGATTAACCCAAAATTGGCTGGTGGGTTAACGTTAACCTAACCGTGGCCGTTAAGCAAAATATTGAACGGTTAATTAAAAAAGGCCACGAGATCATCTGCCGACAGGTAGATTTCATATGTTTGCTATTCTTCAAAATTGCGTAATATTATTAACTTAGGGGCCGTTTGGATCCCCGTGGGATTTTAGAGAATTTCATCTTCCTACCATAAATTTATTATAAACAATCCAAACTCTTCACAAAATTACACACTTTCCAATAAATTTATTCCTAAGAATTGCAACTTCCCCAAATTCCCCAACTTCCTAAGCGATCCAAACGGCCCCTTAGAAATATGGTTGGATATTTACTTCCGAGAGGTTTGTATTTAAATTGCGTTCGAGCGAGATATATATAGCTGTTAAATAAGAACGTCAAATTCAGCACGAACGGTTAATGACACTCTTTATCGAGAAGTATGTTCAAATTTCATTAGACGCAAAAGAAAAAAAAACCTTGATATTAAAATCGAAAAATAAATTTCTTTCTAAGAAAACAAAAAACAGAATCCTAAGGACAGATGCATCAGTATAACGAGTTAATTCCTCACCAGTCACTAAACTAGGCTAGGGAGAAACAAAAGATCCAGGTGCGACCAGTCAAGGATTATTAAGTCGGCTGATAATAAAATTATACATTGTACTAGAAAATCCAGAATAAAATTATATTTAAGTTTTCAAATTAAATAATTACATGTATATTTCCAAATTAAAAAACTGTATGTATTTTTTGCATTTACAGAAAATATTCAAATTGATCCGTGTGTTTAATAAATATTTGAGTTAATTTGTATTTGCATTTGTATCCGTAACTGACTTTTATGGGAGTTGGGAGTTGGAACTGGGTCTTTGTTTTCTGAGGCAGACCTGGTGAGTGGTGACCTATGCAATGAAACTATGAAAGAGACCGATGCCCAAAAGCTAAGCAGAGAATGGGAACAACAAAATTTTTGCTCAGTCAACAAACACTGCTGACATGACCATAGCACTGCACCTCTATATAGGTTTTGCGTTCGTTATTATTCTTGGGTGCGTTTGGATAGGTGTGGGAAGAAGGGAAGAAGTATTGGAAAGTGTGTAACTTTGTGAAGAGTTTGGATTGTTTATAATTTTTTTTCTTCTTCTTCCTTCTTCTTCTTCTTTCTTCCAACGATCCAAACGCTCCCCTTGTCTAGTAAATTAAGTCGAAATCTATATTATTAATGTTGGATAATTTGGTACTCATAAGTACTTGTATGTAAAATTGTAAATATATATCTTTATCTTATATATATTCAAAATGACGGAAGTCAATTATTTTAAAGGCCCCCAAAGAGTTTGAACAATTAATATAAAAAAGTTTATCGTTTAATTAGTAAGAACAATATGTATCGCTGTCTTTAATATCAAATAATTAGGCTATATATTTGGTCATTGTTTTTGTATGTCCTGCTATGTGATTAAACAAAAAAATTGTAACTTTTAATAAATAAGCAAAATTATAAACTTTGAAAATTAAAATTTGTCTCTAGAATTGTGTATGTAGTGCGTTTGGCAAAACAGGGATTAGTATAGTTAGTGGTGTAAGTTTAGTATTTTTTGGGGTTAGAGGGGTAGAATGGTGAGGGTAGTGATTTGATGGGGTTGTTGCTAATTTAAGGTTAGTGAATGTTATTTGGCGTGGTATGTTGAGGTTAGTACTAAGGTTAACAACTATTAGTGGTGTAATTATTATTAACTTTTATTAATTAGTAGTTAGTAATAACTATTAATTTTAATATAAATTATTATTAATTATTAACTAATTAATTACTTAAATTATTAATCTTCATTAATTAACAATTAATATTACAATAACTATTATTAATTATTATAAATATTACTATAATTATTAATTAATATTATTATTTATTTTGAATTATTCATTACTATTATATTGACTATTATTAATTATTAGTTACTAATTATTATTAATAATCATTAAAAAAACTGAAAGGAACTACTTTAATATTTTCTCTCTCCATGCTAATGCAAGGGAAAAATTCTAACTCACCATTTTGCATGGTTAGAAAGTTAGATGTTGGTTAATCGCTAACCATACTAACCACAACTCATTTGGTAAACTAACTTTAAGAAAGATTAGTCACTAATTAAAATTAGGACTAACCTCAATGGTGCCAAAGACACAGGTTTCAAAGTTCAACATGCAAAAGACATTTTCTCTTAGAAGTAACAAGTTTAAATCTAACTAGTGTTAATCTCGCGCGTTGCGCGATTTATCTGTATTTTTTTTTAAATATGAAAGATGGCAAAAGCATAAGATTATGAAGCTGCTACCTTTCCATCAAAATTGAATAATTGTAACAGCTAATGAAGAAAGAATTATGACAAAGAGTATCTCTTGTACCATCTAATATCATTTCTAATTGATATAATTACATTTTGAAGAATCCATATTAATCTGCACATCGATAAATAATGAAAGAGCGAAGGAACATGTTTTAATCCAGGCGAGCAACAAAAGGCATCAATCATCACATCATATTATTTGTGAGTGTAAATTTACGTACCAATATCCCTAACCCAGACAATATATAGTAGATTCATGACATTCCTGATATAAGGTTTTCCGTTAAAATCGCAAAATTGTATTCCTTTGACGAAAGAAAGCTTCTACATGGCATTGGTTAAATCGAATAGAATTGAACTTTTTTCTTTTAAAATTAAAATTTGTAACACCATCTAACATGGAAGTAACATAAACAGTATTAAATTTTAACAAATTATCAATGTGGATATGCACATAGTAGTAAGGAAAAAAATATACTCTAAAACGGATTCAGACCCTCCATATCGATAAGTGACACAAAAAGCGTAAATACTGAAGCACCCAACTTGTGGAGGCAAGTTGAAAGAAAGAAGCGAAGAAACTCTAGATGTAATTAAAAGCAAAAATTGGATATAAGAAACGATAGACACAGTACCTAAAGAGCAAAAGAGAAACGATAGACACAGTACCTAAAGAGCAAAACATCAAATGTAGTCATAATACTGCAGAAAGTCAGAAATTGAGAAACCTAAATTACATAGAACAGAACTAACCACGCGGAGAAAGCAAAATATGTGCCTTTTCCATCCAGACTCCAGAGCGTCGTCTACCAGAGAGTCAGAGAGAGACCTTATCGAGGGGAGAGAAGGGGAGGGGACAATGACTATTTTATTTCTTATTAAATATCTAATTGAAGCTTAACTAAACATTTCACAGAAATGGACTGAAATGCAAATGATTCATGAATGGTACAAAGAAACAAATCAAATTAATTATACCTGATAGAAATAGCAAGTTTAGAATATAGTATGAATGGGCTTACAAATGAACTCTTTTGTGTCACAAATCAAGCTTCTAATACTTTATGTCAGTTGTTTATGAGTATAAGATGCCTGCAATTTAAATCGAACAAACAAAGCAAGTCAAACATATCAAAGAAGGCATGTGCATGAGAGCTTCTTTGTGCATTGATGTTCATTATGCAAAGTTTTTTATTCTCTTTAAGATCGTGGTAAAATGACTATTATGCTTATTGTGATCAGTAAAATATCTTGGCAGAGGAAGAGCACAAACAAAATACCAGAAATTATAAAAGACCAAAATATCCCTTCTAATATCACTAAGTCGTGTAAGAAATAATCATAGAGAATAAAATAAAAAATAGAAAAGAAAAGAAATCTAATGCATTTTAGCATGGCAAATTGATGTTGAATGAATCACAATCTCAAGATAGGTGCAAGCACATATGTTATAGAAATGTATGTCGATATATGCTAGAAGAAATACATCATCTCTAGGCATCAAAGAATCCAAAGAAATACATCTGTTATATGAATTTAGTTAGCTAACAAATTTATAAAATGAAAAATGGTCTTATTGAGGTACCATATATAATCAATACTTTGAGAATAGAAAATCTGATCGAACATGTTACTGGTACTCCATCAGTCTTGCAAAAATTAGTTTTAAAACAGTAGAGTTATCCAAATTTCATATGACTTGTGCATATGCAAACAACAACTGGAAATCTAAATTGTAGTAGCACCATTGCAATAAACCAAACCCCACCTAGAATCATATAAATAAAGCAACAAACAATCCCAACTATCTCGCCTTGCTTTTAAATCTAATTATTTGTCAAATTATGAAGAAAATCTAAAAGCAAGAAGTATTGAGAATACTATATTTGTAGCAGCAACATTGCAATGAACCAAACCCCGCCTCCAACCACCATCACCCCTGACCCCACCCTTTCCATCTCTCTCTCTCACACACACAGTCGCAAAATGTGCACATGATGAGAAAAATGAAAGAAGTTACTTTATTGTACAACTTACCAATACATCTCAGTCATTTGATTTCATATTGAAGCCGTGTGGTCATGCCTATACCATGTCGTGAATCAATCATCCTATCAAATAAACCATACATGTTGCTGTTAAATTAAATAATTTCCTAAAACAATACTCACTGTTTTGAGCCAACGTTGCAGAGCAACTTTTTGAACCTTCTCATCCTTGGACTAACTATTTCCTAGCTGACTATTAGACAAAGAATTTGATATTATGCTAAACTTTAATATTTAATATTATAATGGGAACTTAAATGTTTATCTAAAATTTGCAAGTTATCTTAGTGCCATGTTTAGCACATATTTGCCATAACCATGTAATATTAATATAAATATCGAAAATAGAAACCCTCCTTTTATGCAAGGCCTCCCTTTTCCCATGCGTTTGTCTGCTCCTTTACTGGCGTAGCATCGTGACTGCAGAAAAGCGATAATTAAAATAAATAGAAAGCAGCAAAGGCAAAAAAAAAAGCAAGAAATCAAACAGAAAAATAGAGTAGAAGGAACTTGACCTCTTATCACTTAATCTCATACTATTTGTTCATAAATTATTTAAATCTGTTGCGAGCTGATAGCAATTCCAAAATCCCGACTGAAGGAATCATGAGAATGCACTGCTATCAGCATTCTCATAAATGCGAATCCTAGCAAAAAAATAATGAGAATGGTAAATATTAACATTCTATTTGATTTCTTTCATTTCTCACAAAAATGCGAATCCTAGCGAGAAATTATGATGGACAGATGCAGTAAACCTGTGAAGTAGACCACATATAGAATGATTGCATCACGTTGAGTTTTGTTCAAAATAATCAATTCTCCTGAATCAACATATGGTATCGAAGAAGAAAAATAAAGGAAGACGGCAAAATACTGAGCTCAAGGACTCACAGTTTACAGATGATGTCAGAACAGGCACTGTTCTCAGCATTCTCATGAAGCGGTTGAGGTGATCTTGGTTACATGATGCCAGCAAACGATGTCAGAGCAGGCACAATCCACAATTGCATCACATTGACTCTTGTTTTCATTTGTTTACATGATGCCAGGAGGTCTTCCCTCCTATACTTGGACAGTGTCTTTTCCCTCAAGGCCTCAACCTTCGAAGCCCTAGCTCTTTCCTAGGAGCTTGAAACTTGGTAGAATAAAAATAAGAACACAAAAAAAGATGAGGCTAATTTCTTTGAAGTCTTCAATTTGAACACCTTTTTTTTTGAAACCTGGTAGAGGTGAGGTGTCTCATTTCTTTGAAATTTTTTGAACTTCTAACCAGACCAAACACAGAGCTGTATGGTCCAAAATTGATGTAAAATATTGGTACCAACTGGTACATATGGCAACAAAACCAAACAGTATTGGAAGGATTATCCATGCAAGATATTGCTCTTCATATCCAAATAATCTAATCCAATTAATTATTAGCCGACAACAATTATTCTTAACCGGAAACAGTGGTATGTGGACTTACCACAATGTTCTTGCCAAATGCTAACTTGAATTCACAAAAAGCGAACACAGAATATTAAATACAATATTAGAGTATGAGTTAATAGGAGAAATAGCAAGTACCTGTACAAAGCATTTCATTGATTAACTGTCATCTCTTTTCATCCAACCGACATCAGTTGAGTGCCTGAAACAATGAGTCCCTTTTGATCATTGTCATTTTCAAGCTTTCTATGGCTTGTAGACAGCATATTAAAATATGTAAAGTGGAAAATGAGTATCAATTCTATAGAAAATAACATTCATAAAAAATTTATTATCCAATCATGTCAGATCTGAAGAGCAAATGATGAAATTTCAAAAATAAAGCAAAAAAGTAATAAAAGGCTGTCAAAAAGCAACATGGAAAAAATTATACCTTCTAGAGAAGCTCCACACTTACTCATATTTTATTCCAGCGCAATGAAAATGACAGCACCAACAATTGAAGCCCCTTCCTAGCTTGATTTAAGAGATGAGGAAGAAAGAATGCACCTGAAGAAAGGATCGCGGTTGATTTGAGCGTTCCTAGATCGCTGCCGATTTAAGAGATGAGGCTAGGCATAAAAATCGAAGAAGAAAGGATTTTGCAATGGAAATAATAAAGTGAAAAACCTTGTACGACGGAGAGTGAGAGAAAGATGAGCGCAGTCGAGACTCGAGAGAGAGAGTCGAGGGGAAACGAAGAGGCAGGCAGACGAAAGATGGAGAAGGAAGAGCAGAGAGAGGAGGAATAGGTCGGGAGAAGTCTCTAGAAACCCTCTTCAGAAGATCGGCTGAGATCAAGCGAAGGAAAATCGACGAACGGGATCAAAACACTGTACTAACTACAGTTCCACGTGCATCGCACGCCAGACAAAGTTTATATAGTTTTAATGCACGAACTGGGCGTGAAGTTTCATGCGTTCTGAATGAAAGAGAGCCTACTACCTATACTTTAGGGCTGCCAAATCATAATTCTTCTGCGATCATAAATTTCCATTCTATAAATACATATTTGTGATTAACAGACCTGTACAGTGGGAAGAAAACGCTGTTCCTTTAACATGTGCTATTTTTATTTTAAAAGTATTATCGAGTCATCAGAGAAAATCATTACTACTATCATGGTTTATTAACTAAATTGTCACTTTAAATACAAAAAAATGTAAATACTTCTATTTAAAGAAAATCAGGTACATAATCCCTATTTTTTACTTAAAAAAACTACATTGTCACATTCTGAAAAGGCAACTGTAGTTTTTTTTTAAATATATTTATTTATTGCTTTTATTTTTAGATATTGTAAAAGTGGAAATATTTTTGGTGTAAATTTATTATTAAACTTTTAAACATTATCCTTGATTTGTTGTCAATATTTTATTTTATCTTTGGAATGTTTTGGGTCATAATATTGTCGATGTTTTCTTTGTATGATTTCATGATCTTACCGAAAATACTTTGTAAAATATTGAATGTTTGGCCTGGTGCAACAATTGTTGTCGATTGGTTTAAAAACGTAATTAAAATTAGTGTAAAGGATGCCTATTCATTTGGTGTTTTTCCCATGTATTTGAATAATTAATTGACATTATTTTCTTCTTATTTGTGTTTGACTTAAATATTGCGCAAGCCGGCAACAATTCATTTGCATCTCTCTCTCTCACTTGTGTTATTCCCCATTTTTGCTACATTCCCGTCCTGTCATATGCCGCTCTCCAATGCGATGATGATTCTTACTACGTACATTCTCTCTCTAATGAAGTATTTAACTGCATTTGCGCATAAAATCCCTGACTTAATTAAGTTAAGTCGATGACATTATGGGTGAGTTGGAATCCCAAAAATGATTCTCTCTCTTTGATGTTAAATCTTTATTTGCTCTGATCACTCACGGCCTGATCAAAATCCTTTTTTTTTACATGAGATTTCATTTCATTAAAATATTTTTATCAAAATAAATGAATTTGATATCATTTGGTTGGAAATTTTCATATATTTAGATCGAACGAAATATTTAAAAATTAGTTCAAATTAAATGAAATATTAAGTAAAGACGGAGTACTATACTAAAACTTTCGTTATTATCACTCAAAATATTATTACAACATCTATTTCTCAAATATGATACCTTCAAGATTATTACAATTTTATTAAATATTTATACACCTCCTAACTACTATACACTCTTACACTAAAACTCTTGAGTGGACTTTGACTTACTTTGGCTTGATGGCAAATGAATGTCAAAACTAACTATTTATTAAATACTTGCTAATGAAACACACTAGAACTTTAGATATTTTATTAAGTATTTGGAATTATCTTACTAAAATATCTAGAACTTGGGAACTATCTTCTGAAATATCTAACCTAGATATTTTATGGTTTTCTTATTCGATCTAAACGTACGGATTGAATCTGCATCCACTATAAGAAAGATGGTTTTTACATAGATTTTTATTGTTAGACTTTTTATTTATGTTGGATATTGATCTATTGCAAGATTTATTTTTTTATTGTTAGATTTAATTGATGTACTAAATCTAGAATTTTTTAGCAAGACTAAATTTTCAATTAATATCTTTTTAAAAATCTAGCAATTTATTTTTGATAGACTTTTCTAATCTTGTAATATCTAGTGTAACAATTTAAAATGGTCTAACAATTTATTTTTGCTGCATTAGATTAGATATTACAAGATTCAGAAAAATCTATAGAAAATAAATTGCTAGATTTTTAAGGAGCTATTAATAAAAAAAATGAGTCTTGCTAAAAAAGTTGCTAGATTTAATGCATCAAGTAAATCTTTTTATAGAACAATAACCAACATAAATAAAAAAATCTAGCTATAAAGTCTATATAAAAGTCATCTTTTTTGTAGTGATCATAGATAAACTTTGGAGGATCCTTAATTTTCCATATATACATTTGGTCTGTCGATAGATGTTATCTTGCTTTCCAAACTCAAAATTGCTTTGAGTTGTTTGATTGAAATGGACGGCTCGGATATATCATGGTTTAAGTAACGAGGACGGCGATTGACTGGAGTCATTTCATCTGAAAGGAAAAAAAATTCATATGGTTTTGAGATACTTTCAATTCTTATGGATTTAATTGTGAACGATCTAACTCTAGCACTTCATCAGATGTATTAAAATTAAACCATGTGTTGTCAATTTGAGCAATTTAAATAGGAAGGTGCTTGAACCGAATTTTTGAGCAATTTAATTTTAAACTGTTGCATTTTTTGTTGCTATGCAATTCGAAACGCTTCCAAATTTCAATTTAAAGCTTATTCTTGATAGCTCAAGATAGTAGAGCACAACAAACGCAATGTTGATAAAAAATTTTGGGGGCCGTTTGGATGTTGTAAGAATTTGGGGAATTTGTAATTCTAGGCATAAATTTATTGGGAAGTGTGTAACTTTGTGAAGAGTTTGGATTATTTATAATAAATTTGCCATATGAAATTTCGAGAATTTACAATTCCCTCTTATTCCAACCTCATCCAAACGCCCTTGGTGCATAAAAATAGAGAGTAATTAAACATGAGATTGTGTGCATATCAAACAAAATTTGCTTTTTGCTGTCGTCGGCATCAAATGACCAGGGACCCAATAAGTGGAGTTGGTTCAAAGCCACCGTGATTTGTGGACAAATACATATATGTGTTAACAAGACAAGGTAATTATTCAACTACGAAAGCTCCTTTTAACCTTGACAAGTCAAAGAATGAATCCTAATTTATGCTCTTTTTTTGTCATCAAAAGAAACGACACGGTTCAAGTCTAAGAGGCATAAACCCACCCCTATGGCGGGCTACTGATAGTATGATGAACTTTGGCATAAAACCAATTAGGAAAAATATTAATCATATGCTAAGAAAAGGGGATTTCTTGACTTGACAGCTTCGTAGAGCGACAAAATTTGCACCTCATGAGACAAGATTTGCGGTTCTCAAAAAAAAAAAAAAAAAATGAGACAAGATTTGAACTCGGTACCCACTTCTAAAGAGGGAACCACATCCTCTACACAGTGCTGCTGTTAAACATTTTATCAATATTAGGTCATTTTTAAATTCAAATGCTGAATTCAATCCGTTCATCGTGTTTAATTTTATGCGCGATGAATTTCCATATAGGTTTATAAAAATTTGGAGTTGATTTGAAACTCGATCAAGTGAACAAATAATGGACGTAATATAATTAATCAATGATAGTTAACCAGATTCGTTTATTTGTTGATCACTTAATAAGTATCAAATTGACTCCAAATTTTATAAAACTTTATTAAAAAATAACTATCGTAAAATTAAACAAAATGAACGATTTGGATTCAATGTTTTAATTTTTAAATTTTTTTTATATTGATAAAATGTTTAAAAGCAGCACTTTTACAAACAGAGTTTGCTTTCTATTTTACGGCAGTAATATGGTGAGCCCGACCCAACAATAAGCTTGTGAGGGAAATTTATTCATTAGACGGAATTAATTTTAGTAACAATTAGTCTATAAAGTAAAAACAAATGTGCATTCGATAAATAAACAAATTTCCTAGGTATGAGTGTGCAAATGTTTGAAAAATAAGAAACATAATAGCAACATCTTAAACTTACAATTTTTTTTTTGCGTGTGTGGCACGGATGTTTCTAATATCGCTTTATAATATTTTTTTTACTACAAACTGTGCAATGCTATTTGTTTAGATCATTTCTTTTTTTGGGCAAAGATGGCAGCCTCAGCCTGGCAGGCAAAAATCTTGACTCCAATTGTTCTGAAGAATCCTCTAATTTGGTTTCAAATCGGCGACCTCTTCTCAAAAAACATTGTCCTAACCACTTTTGTTATTTGGGAAAACCGAGTCAGGTGTGTCCCTGACGTACCGTTGCTAAGTGGATTTTTAGGACTATTTATTATAGATTATTAAGACGTTGTTTGTAAATATTTACAGCTTTACTTTTAAATTGGTTGTTCAAATGAGAAATGATAACTGTAATTTGCAGTTTTTCATTGTTTGAACAAAATAAACACATAAAATATACAGTGTGAATATATGAATGATCAAAATGAACACATATAGAAAAAAAAAAATTTTATCATCCTTGTTCAGATTTATATATGCACATTCAACTTATTTTTGTTTGTATATGTTTATTTTGATAATTTATATAATTTTTTTATCTATTTTATGTATTTTTTTTGTTCAAGCGATGACAAGTGACGATAAAACAAATCGCAATAAGCCAATAACCAATTTCCGGTTCAAATATGTTTGTTCTTATATGGTTAATGTTCTGGGCCGAGCGGTAGACCAGTGGGCTCATAGAAGTTGGATCGAAATGGACAAAAGAACTCTTACGCACTTTTTTGTTTGTTTATTTTTGGAGAAATGTGGTAGAGGATTTTGACACTTCAAATTAGGCAAAAAGCTAAAACGGACCAACCATTTCCATAATTCCATTATTATTCTTGATTCAAAAACAAAGGCATACACATACTTTATCTGATTCCGACCGTCTATGCAAAGCAAATAAACAATATCTCATATAACAGAGAAAGTTTCCCTGAAAGAATTGAATTTGAGGTCTATATACGTACGCCTGGAGGGAGAAGCTAATTAAAAGGTGCATTTTCATAATTTTTAGTTTATTAGTGTGTTTTTTTTATTTGCATGAGATGTTTAAAAGGATGCATCGTCGACAGAGTTGATGATATTGCCTACACATACATCAGTTTACCCTCAGAAGTCATTATTAAGTCGGAACTAGTGAACCCATCGAACTAATTCAAAACAAAGAAAAATAGTGTAAGACAGAAATCTTAAAGACTTGATGTTCCCTTTTATGGATCATGGCTTACGTCTATATATACTGGATATAGAGGGGGAAAAACACTATATATGATTGAACATTTTAAGTTCTGAGCAAATATGTCGACTACAAGCTAGGCATTCAAACCATACAAAAATGGCCATGTGTAAGTGAAACTATATAACTTAAACCACAAATATAGTAACTAAAGACTTGGTAATGTTACACAAATTACGCATTAAGCAATCATAGATAGATATGATAACATCATGCTCCATTCCATGGGTCTATCTTTCCATTGCCAACGCGACTTAAAAAGAAATTGAACAAGCTAATTGATAAATCTGAAATTTCTCGCTCAATTAGTACCAAATTTCTTCAACAATGAAAATATGAAATAAAAGTCAAGTAGCAATAAACGAAACTGAGGATATTCTTGAGGAACCAAAATGCACATCATTTCATCGTCAGTCCTTGTTTTGTGCAAAAAATATTCTAACATTCAGGGAATATGGTTACAAAAACACAAGAAGTACCAATCAAACAACAAGAATGAAAAAGTGTGTTTGCAGTCGGTGACTCAGTGCTACCAGAATTCTCATCAAACTTCTATCGAATTGGTTGATAATACAAACAGAATGATACAACATTGAATTCATGCAACTTCTCTAATATATCATTCAATTTGAGAATTATAAACAATTGGGACTAAAACTTGATAGTCAATCGAACCATCATTTGAAGTCATCACATAAGAGGTAAGGTCCGACAACTGTTGGTTTTGAAAGGCAGGATACTTCACAAAATCCAGCCTGACCAGGTTAACACCAGCCGAGTGAGTATTGGGCACCAGTCTATCCCATGTTGTTGCCAGACTGGTCAGGCCTGACCCAACACATATCTGAACGTCTAAATTAGCCTAATATAGTTACAAACCAAACTAAAATACAGTAATCCTGAGGTATTCAAAGCCATTTTTGACAAACTTGGTCAATTTATATATTTTTTTTTCTTATGATAACATATGCTTGAGACCTCGTATAACGTATTATTTTAGAAATTTACTGTTAATAATTATTAATTAATATTATTATTATTTTTTGGATATACCAGATAGTGAATTAATAATTTTTTTTTGGAAAAAGCTTCTTTCTCAATAAAGAGATATAATAAATAGATATATTTTATTTTAATTAAAAATTTTAATTTCTTTGTGGTTAAGCGCGTACCCTTTTCTAATAGCATTTCTGTGTAGATTTCCATGACTATAATACACATTATCACTTTGCATATGAAATGTCAATCTATGATCCGCGTTATAAATAATTTTGTAGAAACATGAAATGTATATATATTGTTTTTAGTTACCCCGACCGAAGGACAACTTGTTTAATTGTATAGTTCTATCTAGTCATCTGGAATAGACCGATCATTGTTTATTTCAATGATATATCTTGTTCATTAATATGTACGAACACGCAGAAAGATGCCATTTCAAATTTTCAAGTTCTCTTTTGGTCTTCAATGCTGGTTAGAGCCTAATTTATTAGTTTTGTAATCAACCATTCCTTTTTCTGTTTTCTCACAACTGGTGGATTTTTTAGTACTTGCTGACCAATTAATTTAACATTTTAACTCTTCTTTTTCAATGTTTTAATATGAAGGATAAGCTTGCTTTGGATACATGTCATGAACGCATCATATCCGTACATTAATATTTTATATAGAATTCTGGATTATAGGAATTAATCGAGAATAGAATATTTTTATTCCAACGCAAACGGTACGAGGGTAAGTGTTATTGGCCCCGTCTACATTTGATTTAAGCGTAATTTAGATGAATTTAAATTTGATAATGGAAAGGACAACCCATTTGCCCATGATTTAAAATTTGTACATGGTATATGTTGAACATTGCCTGAATCCAATGGATACAATTAGATTTTGCTTCAAGGCCTATGTTGAAAATCGTGTAACAAGTTCCTTAATAATTCAGTAGAGCTGTACATATCAATATATCATGCTCCAAGTTCCTTAATAATATATAGTTGAAGGGCTGTAGTGGAGTGCCAGTGGCAAGAAAATTTCATTTAACAAAAGGTCTTACACAATTCACATTATTATGAAAAGAAAAATAAAAAGATTAAACTTCATTTACAAGCACCGGTACCATGATGCACTAACAGGTACCAGTTAAAACAGACTTAGAACAGTCGCCATCCTCTCATTTCTCAATCCGCTGCTGAGTACCATTACCAGTCCTGTCTGTTGCATCTGGAGTTGTACTGGTACGAGGTCTCTGCAGAAACATCAGCTGGTCTGGAATCTCACGACGGCGGTAATGCCAGCACATTGATGTGGCTTAAATCTGTCAGCAATATGATGTCCATTGGTACACATGACACGTCACTCTCAATACCCATATGAACCAATTGTAATCTTTGACCTGCATTTGAAAAAAAAACAAAGATAGTTGTTTCTTTACTGTCACTCTTGGCATGATGAAAATAAGGATTGTTCTTTATAAAGAGAAAAATTAGTGAAAAATACAAACAGAGAGAAACTGCATGCTCTGGTGTTGTTTACAGATTCCGATAAATGCTACACAGGATATATATGCCTAATCCATTCTACGGTGAAGTGCCAACTCAGTAAAAGAGGACATATGAATATATAAAAATATGGCATAGGATTGGTTCTCTTCACAAGACAATTTTTTTTCTTTTTTGGAACGTCAATTGGTGGGCTATTGACAAGCCAACAGAAACAAGAAATTGTGAGCTGACACTGTACTTGACGTTACACGAACACAAATCAGTAGATAAATTTGATCAATGTATTACCTGATCATCGAATACTGCTGTACATGTTGCAAGGTCCCACCACAAACGAGGTCCTAGATGTCGTTTTATTGGTCAGTTTCTTAGAAGTACGCCAAATCTTCAATGTCTCATCTTTGGACGCAGATGCTAGTTGACATCCATCTGGACTCTATACAATTCGCAAAGAGGACAAAAAATAAAAGAAAACTCAGTTAATAGATAAACAAGAAGACAACCAATTTGGGAAAATGAGAATAATATTAATACCTGAGCCAGATATAGTACAGGGGAAAGGTGATCTATGAGCTCGGCCATCTTAGCCATAGACGGGTACTTCCATAGTACCAACTGGTTCTTTGTACGCCCGTGCGAGCTCACCAACTCCCGCTCACTCTTGTTCCACAGCAAGCCAGACACCTCTGATCCTGTATTCACCGATTTCAAACAAGCACCGGTACTCGCATTCCAGAATTTGATGGATTCATCAGTTTTGCCCCCACCTGATGCAAGTAGGTTACTCTGGAAGGGACACCAAGCGAGCGCCCTTACTGAGGCAGTGTGGTCGTTGATCCGGTGGAGAGGATCAGATTTAGAGATGTCCCATATGTGGACGAGTTTATCAGCTCCCCCGCTCGCGAGGTACTGTCCTGATGGAGACCATTTGAGACCGCATATTCCATCGCTGTGGTTGTCATAAGTGCTGACAATGGGTGACCTGATTCTGACATCGTTGTTGATGATTAAACCATCAGCACTACCGGTTGTGAGAAGGTAGTTGTTCCAAGCCAGAGATCCTACCAGCACGTCTTGGTCATTTCCTTGTAGAGTTCTTATCTGTTAATGGGTATCAACTATCAAATAATTAGAGACATTGGATGAACTAGATTTGCAATGGGAATCCGGAAAAATTCATTTTTTAGAAATCACCCAATATCTGTTAATGGGTATCAAAGGATAATTCTGATCAAGATATTGGGTGATATTTTTATTGTGGTTTCGTGTTTGTCCAGAAAAATTTTAGAAAAAAATGTTGCAACCTAAAAGCAATTACTGAACCATACCATCTTATTGGTGGCAGGATCATATAGTTGCACATGAGAATTATTGAGGCCAATGGCAATGCGGCGGCAATCTAGGTCCCAGCTGACACTGGTTATTGGGTCATCTACTGTCACCAGTTCAGAGACAGACTTGGTTGTCGCATTCCACAAGTAGACCGTATCGTTAACTGCAACTGCCAGTATGTTGTTGCTTCCCCAGTCAAGCAAATTAAGCTGCCGGTTGCATATTATATCTTGCACATCCAACGATTCCTCTGGATGCTGGAAGGTTGAAGAAGGAACAAAAAGAAACGAACAATGATATTAATTAGTTGGCTTGCCATTATTCAGAGAAATGGAAAAGGTCAGCAAACTATTTGAATTTTAAATACGTTTGATACATACGTGGGGAATTCGTCTTTGCTTCTTTATTGGTTGGGCCGGAGGAAGGTCTAGAAAAGACCGTTTTGGAGTGCGAGGCTGGTTGCGAAATTTGAAGATGCGGGTTCTTCCCTGGAGCAAGGTGTCGACAAGAAGCTTTCTATACGCCTCCCTAGAAGGGGATATTCCGACCATGCTATCCTCTTTCCTTGGTATTGTTAGGAGGCCCTGTGCAAGATCCATGTTTGTCGCTGCCCTGTTCGGGATGAATCTATCTGCCTACATGTTATTTAAACATTAAACAGACATAATTGTGTTAAAGATTATAACGCTGCAAGAATGCAGGCATAGTTCCTTATTAGCTTGTCCTTATAGATAACTTTACCAGTATCTTGATTTCAGAGAGAGATAGAAATAAAGAGAGTGTTGAAGATGATAGAAATGTAAAATGATAATTTTATTCTGTGAATTTACACAGAGGAGCTTGCGATATAAATAGACAGTAGCTAATTATATCAGATCTCTAACAATAAAACCGTTGTTTGTACACCAAGTCTAATCAATAGTTAACTAATCATGCACCTAAACACCAATGCTAACTATCTTCATTAGGCGTACCAGTATTGCTGGCTAATACTCTAATTAACAATCTTTAATATTTTTGTTACTACGGCATATAATTAACAACTTCCGACTTCATATCAATCCTTTAATCAAACAAATGGGTCAGGACACATACTGATATACATGGTGAGTTTACTTTTTTTTTTTTAATATGAAATTATCATATGTAGTGCTTGATATGCAAAAATTGATAAATATGGACATTTGAGAGATGATATCTTACATAGTCGTGTGACGAGGCCCTTGCGGGACGACACCAGTGATGCACAAGATTACTAAAATCTGGCTTTTGGAGGTCCATAACAGGTATCGTGTTGTTGTTTCCGTTAGTTGAAAAACTTGGGCTTGCATCCATAGTTAAGGAAATTAACTACGAAAGAACAATCCGATGTAATTTAAAAGAAGAGAAAATTAAGAAATTAACAAGAAAATAATCAATATTAGTTATAGAATAGAAGAGAAAAATATGTGTAAAGAAATGTCGGATGTTTTAAGGTGCAACTAGTCGAGAGATCTAGTTTTATGGCAAATGATACGCTCAGAGCAAGACAAGTAAATGATAAAAAAATAGTCGCATATGGGCTTTATTATAAGGTCGTATATTGTCGGTTCATATATTTTCGGATACCGCCGATTAGTTTGTTCGAACCGTCGCTTGCCAAATATAGGGAGAGATTTCTTAACATATGATTAGACTATCCCAACTCGTTAAGAACGGAACAATCTAGGAGTATATCACAGGGTTTATCTAACTCGTGGTTAATTTTATACATATTCTACGGCGCTGCTACATTGGTAAAATTAGCATTACACGCTTTAAATTTGTAAATGACAAAATTAACCTTAATCTTAATTATTCTCCTAACGCCCCATCTCCGTACAGAAAACTTCGAATTAATAATTCTTGTATTGAATGCTTGTACTAGCTAGTAGCTAGCACGGGAGCTGATCAAGCCTCAAGGATATATTTTGGTCACTACTTTCAAAAAAAAAAAAAAAAAAACGAGGTTAACTAAATAAAAGCCTACGATCATAAAACAGAATCATGTGTTTTGAATTTTGATTTCCTAGAGTACAAAGTCATCCAGAATCAATTTAGCAACAACGGTGCTTTTCTTTATTTATTTTTTTTCATCATTCAAGTGATGGTTGAAATAAGTGGTTCATATGGATCTGATGATTAAACTAGTACCAAAGTTGAAAAATATTTGAGTAAATTCAATTGTTTTTTTCATTTATTTATATATTTCAGTAATGGCTACCCAATTGGGTTGTTTATCAAATAGATAAAAAAAATAAAAATGATGAGTTTTTACTAGTTTAATATTTTTTGGCTGTATGTAATGTAGCAAAATAGTGCTAAACAGTTCATTCAATTTGATGCTTTTCGATGTTTCATTGCTTTCTTCTTAATTATTATTAATTTTGGTGCAACAAATCTTCAAATTTATAATAATTTAAAGAAAATATAATATTCATTATGTGATCGAGAGAAGTTATGATATATTTAAAAATTTCATTGTTGAATTTTTTTTTTGAAGTATTTGAATTATATATGATTTAATTTACTTTCGAATCATTTTTTTTATCAGTGCTTTTAGTTGTTATTATTGTATTAAGGCTCCCAAGGAAAAGTTAAAGTTGAAAATATGAAAGAAAGATCGGATGTGTTGACGAAATCTCACAGAATGAAGGTATTCTAGTCGAAATAAAAAATTAAGGGTTGCTCAAATTTTCTGTACGAAGAGGGGAAGCGTTTGGAGAGAGCAGGGTTAATTTTGTCAATTGTATAAATTAAGGCGTGTAATGCTCATTTGAGCCATGTAGAAAGCAATGCCTATATTCTTTTGTCTATTTTATGTGTTTCTTTCGGTCCAGCATGGCAAGTGATGACAGAACTAAATGGCGATAATCAATTTTCTGTTCAAATATCAGGAATGATAACTGTCATCTGCGGTTTTGTCATCCCTGCCATGACTAAATACAAAGTGAACATAAACAACAAACAAGGTGAACATATAGACGATCTAAGTGAACACTTATAAATAAATAAGTGTTGTCATCACTTGTTCAGAAGTTTACATGCATATTCAACTTAATTTCATTGAATTTATTTGTTTGTATGTGTTCACTTAGATCGTCTATATGTTCACTTTATTTGCTGTATATGTTCAATTTATATTTAATGATGGCAAGATAACAAAACTGCAGATGACAATAATCAATTTCCGTTGACGATATTGCCTACACATACATCGGTTTAGCCTCAGAAGTCATTATTAAGTCGGAACTAGTGATCCCATCGAACTAATTCAAAACAAAGAAAAATAGTGTAAGACAGAAATCTTAAAGACTTGATGTTCCCTTTTATGGATCATGGCTTACGTCTATACTGGATACAGAGGGGGAAAACACTATTGATATATATGAGTGAACATTTTAAGTTCTGAGCAAATATGTCGACCACAAGCTAGGCATTCAAACCATACAAAAACGGCCATGTGTAAGTGAAACTATATAACTTAACCACAAATATAGTAACTAAAGACTTGGTAATGTTACACAAATTACGCATTAAGTAATCATAGATAGATATGATAACATCATGCTCTTCCATGGGTCTATCTTTCCATTGCCAACACGACTTAAAAAGAAATTGAACAAGCTAATTGAATATTAGAGCAAAATTACGTTCAAGATCAAGCTCAGTAAGTCTGAAACTTTTCGCTCAATTAGCACCATATTTTTTCAAAAATGAAATAAAAGTCAAGCAGCAATAAACGAAAACTGAGGATATTCTGGAGGAACCAAAATGAATATCATTTCATTGTCAGTACTTTTTTTGGGTGCAAAAAATGTTCTAACATTCACGGAATATGGTTAGAAAAACAGTACAAGTACCAATCTAACAACAAGAATTAAAAAGTGTATTTGCAGTCAGTGTTACCAGAATTCTCATCAAACTTCTATCGAAATGGTTGGTAATAGAAACAGAATGATACAACATTGAATTCATGCAACTTTTCCAATATATCATTCAATTTGAGAATTATAAAGAGTTGGGACAAAATCAGTGATGGACGAAAACCATCAGTTGATGTCATCACATAAGAGGTAAGGTCCGACAACTGTTGGTTTTGAAAGGCAGGATACTGCACAAAATCCAGCCTGACCAGGTTAACACCAGCCGAGTGAGTATTGGGCACCAGTCTATGCCATGTCGTTGCCAGACTGTTCAGGCCTGAGCCAACACATATTTAAACTTCTAAATTAGCCCAATAAACTTACAAACCAAACCAATTAAAATACAGTAATCCTGAGGTATTCAAGGCCATTTCTGACAAACTTGGTCATTATATTTTTTTCTTATAATGGGAAAAAAAAAACTAAAACTTTGAGATCAGTCCTTATTGTCAAAACCACAAAAGACCACAAGTTCCACTCAATTAAACTTTTGAGAAACGAAAAATATCAGTCTTCCATATCATTGTCCATGTAAAGTAAATTTGACAATGCGAAGTTCATCAGCTCGACCAAAGCAGACAAACTGTCAACCCTAAGTAGAGTCCATCAGGTCATATTATGGAAAGACAGGAGGACTCTTTACAGTTGCATTGCTATCACAATTCACAAGTCAACAGATAGCAGGCAAATGTGGAAAATTTGTTAGCTGCAAATTATATAAATAATCTGCCTAGAGTAATTTATTTCCTTAAGAACCCGAACAAGATATTTTATATAGCTTGGCTTGATTGCAAAAGATGACCGAAGAAGCCAATTGATTTACATTATTGAGCCACAGGCTTCTACAGTAGAAAGTACTCAATAATTGGATATCATCTGTATATCCACAACAGTATGAGAATGTCACATCTGAAAGAATAATATATAGGATGATAACATGCTTTGGTTCATATGCTTAAAATATCATTCTAGCTTGATTTTGCATATATTAAAAAAAATATATCCAGTTAATTGAGTAGCTCTTGTTTGTTTCCAGATACCTTGCTATAAATATTGACAATTTGACATCAGACGATTCAGACACACCAAAGCAGTTTAATATGTGTCTATTTGAGCATCTAATACAATATAATGTACCGTCAAATAATCTATCCATAACAATGTTAAATTGAACATAAAACAAATTATTCCAAAATTTGATATCAATCTCTATCAAGCTACTTCCTTCATAACACCTACAGGCTACAACTCTAAATTAACTTTAAATTAATAGCTACCGAATAATCTATCCTACCATAACATCTCCAAAATAACACGTCAAACAGGACATAAACCCCCTAATCCCCCCAAAAACAAAAATTCAAACCTGATATGAGATCCATCACCGCCGCCTCCTATCAGCAGCATACTGAGAAAGCGGCACTACCTCAGAAAGTGGCGTCGACAACGGTGTCGGCATCGGAGAAGTTCTACAAACCGGGCAGGACGCATTCAATCTCAGCCAAGCATCAATGCACATCAAATGGAAGTAATGCCGACAATCAGGCAACATCCTCAGCATCTCAGCCTCTCTGTACTCACACAAGCAAATCGAACAGGTGGTCTCACCGCCATTTTTAGCCGCGAAAGGAAATTTCGGGTACGACCCAATAGCGGCGGGATCCAACCCAGTAGGAGAACAAGCGTGATTGGAGATCTGGTTCTCCTCGTCGGACTCATCTTCTTCCACAAAGATTATCCGAGGAAGTGTGGAACTTGGGTTTGGGTTCGAAGAAGAAACATTGATGGCGACACGGCGGCGACGGCGGTAGCAGAGGTAAGAGGAGACGAGAAGAGCAGCGACGAGGAGGAGAAGGCCGACAGTGATGGCGATGGAGTAGCCGAGGCCGAGGGAGGCGAAACTGGAGAGGAAAGAGGAGGGAGGAGAAGAGGTGGTGGCGAGGACGGGGAAAGAAGAGGCGGCGGTGGACATTTTGGGTGGGAGAAGGAAAAGTGGGGCATTGTGAGGAAGAGTTGGGGATGGGAAAGAGAGAAGGGAAGTAGCGAGCGAGGAGTGTTATTTTTTGCAGGGTTGGAGGAAGGTTGTTGCCCGCATTTAATGCCGATGCTATCAAACTGTGAATCAATCAATGAATGAGGTCGGGTACTCGGGTTGAGGAATGGAGAGACGAGAGTGGAAATGGAGATTGCGGCGTGCGAGATTTATTAAAGGGAATTTCACTGACATGTGGGGTCCGGTTGGATATGATGGGACTAAAGACCGTTAGGAATCAGACGCCGTCCGGCGAAGTGCGGCCCACGGAAAAGGCGGTACCCAAGTTTGAGATTGAAGGCCCGTTCTAAAAAAAACTTGATGATTAAAGCCCAATGTAATTTTGTCTAGAATTTGAGGCAAGTTCGGCCCATTGCGGCTCAAAATAAACACTGTGCATTGAGCTGGTTTCGTACCAAGTTTTTTCTTGATAGAGACGCGTCAACCTAAAATATTCTTCCTTGCTAAACTACAAGAACTTTTGTGGGCAAAATGAAAGGAGGCCAGGCTGTCTGATTTACTTGTGGGGACAAAATGGTACACAAAAAAGGCATAGAATTATGTTTGTCCATTCAATTTCATGTCAAAAAAAGATTAGATGCGATTTGAACTGTTTAATTAAAAAAGTGTATTATTATATATGTGTAAGACCATTTAATTAGTTTATACAAGGAAGGTGCTCAGAAAGGTGAGGCAAGTACATTGAAGTAGGACAAAAGGATGACAAAAGACTGTATAGTTTTAAATTTACAACACGAAACATGTGCAAGATATACTGCAGAAGGCAAAGCGAACTATGCATTGCCATGTGTGATTAGGGGTGAGAAAAAAACTCGTAACTCGTGAGTTATTCGAACTCGACTCGAAAAAAACTTGATGAAAACTCGAGTTAGAAGAACTCGAGTTATAACAACTCGAGTTATGCCAACTCGTGAATTTTACGAACCGAGTTCGAGTTGGGCCCAACTCAACTCGGTACAACTCGAGTCGGAATATACATGCTGCAAAAAATAAAATGTTATCATATTAATATACAACCCAACAATTTTATTGATTTGCAATTCAATAACTTGTGCACTAACCCTAGTCTCCAAGTCTCCAGACCTTTTTTCCTCCCTTACACTCTCATGACTGCTCCTCTTTTTCTATTTTCGAGCAAAATTTTAAGGTGACTAGTACCTCAACACCTTCTCACGAGTTCGTTGCCGAGTCACGAGTTGACTCGAGTTAAAATGAGCCGAGTTCGAGTTAGCTCGAATAGCTCGGAACTGCTTTGCTGTCGAGTCACGAGTTGACTCGAGTTGTGACGAGTTCGAGTTGAGACTAACTCGCTCGAACTCGACTCGTATACAGCCCTATGTGTGATGGATATAACCCTCTAGGCGACTAGGCCTCTACCAACCAAGAAGCCGGCCATCACTTTTTTTCATAAGAGATAATAATTCACTCATTAATAGGATTGACATTAACAACAAAAGCTCGTCTGTATTATTTTTTTGAGCGTGAACGCAACAATTATTTGACGACTTCACAGTGTTCCCATAAAGGCAACTCCAAAAACATCGGACTCTTTTGCAATTTGCATCATATACAGAAGTTCTCTTTTAAAAAATATTTAGATATTGGACCATTGAACCTTTTTTGATAAAATGGTTCAAAGTTAACAATGATAGCACAAAAGTAGTCATTTTTTGAAAATGACACGAATGCATTGCCATCGTTATCTTGGGTGCGTTTGGATAGGTGTGAGAAGAAGGGAAGAAGAGAAGAAGTGGAAAGAAGTATTGGGAAGTGTGTAACTTTGTGAAGAGTTTGGATTGTTTATAATTTTTCTTCTTCTTCTTCTTCCTTCTTCTTCTTCTTTCTTCCAACAATCCAAACGCAGGCATATGTAGGGAATTTGTGAAGCTAACAACTTATAAGTACTGTTGGGATATTAAGATTAAAAGATCTATTCCATGATTATTGTTTAGGAACACAATTACTTTGTTTTAATCAGAAGCTCTTTTTTTTTTCTGGTTTTTACATTTGCTCTTGATTTCCACTTCTTAGTGTGGAAATATTAGAAAAAATATTAACCCGTTTGATATTAAAGCTGTAAAAATATCTCTGGTGGAAAATTCTCATCAAATAATAATTATACGATCATTCAATAAGACTGTTTATATTTCTTTGGTATGCAAGAGAATCTCGTTTTCTTTTAGAATGTCGCATTACGAACTAACAATTTTCATAATCAAAATAGAATTATAACATAAGTTAAGAATTTTCAATACATTATCAGTAGGTCAGAGCAAGAAACTGAGAAATCATTCTCAATCAAACTACAATCAATTAAACACAGATAATAGAATTTAATACCTTCAAATTAACTTTTCTATTTATTTCAAATTTCGCTCTTTTTAGTAGATTGCTCTAGTGCTGTACTTAACCAGACCAACGTTTTTATTTTTATTTTTATTTTTGAGAAAAAGTGAATTTTCTATCAATTTACTATACCAAAATTTAACTAATAGCTTATCCTGAAATAGATATCAACCAGATGCAAGTCAGTTCTACCTCACACAATTTTATTTCAAATTTTTTGATCAGCAGCTCATAGTCTAATAAAATGAATTTTGTTGTATTACCACTTTGTAAGATAAATAAATAATGCTAATAAATGCCAGTCCGGTTACGGATCTTCACCTGCACCCAGTCTACGGACCCAAACGATCCTAGAGGGATACACCAAAGAATAAACAACCAATATCATTGTTCGAGTGAAATTTTTATTTTATTTTATTAGATCTCGTGTTTTTTTTTTTTTTTGAAACACTATTAGATCTCGTGTGAATGGTTGATGCGACATTATATTTTTGTTCCTTTTATAGTCACTCGAAGTTTGTCGTTTTCCATTTCTTTTAGTCCAAAAATTAGTAAATATAGGGCAAGAGAGCAGAAAATAACGACTAGCTATTAATCAGGAAAAAAAAAAGAAAAAGACTAGCTCGATTATAAATTCAAGAGGCATTGGTTGTTAGGCCTGTTTAACGTGTTCAACGGCAACGGAAACCCACCTATACGTTTCCGTTCCGTTGAAATAACGATATACAATTTTTTTTACGTTTGACGTTCTGTTAAATAAACGGCATAAAATTTTGTCCCGTTGCTGTTCCGTTCTATGAACGTTCATGAACGTTTTTTAACGTTAAAAATTTTGAATTACAAAATACCTTAAAAAACATAAAATATTGCAAAGAAAAGCATATTACAAAGTACCGTGAAAGCATTACACAAACGTTACAAGCATTCAGAAATTTATAAAAACAATATTACATAAGTATATCAAGCAGTCATAAATTCATAAAATATAAAAATAATATACTCAAACATTACAACCAGTATTGTGAACCAGATTATAAGCAGCGGTATACTAAACACTGACCCACATACTAACCCACAACCACAATTCCACAAAACATGACAAAGGATTGAAATATAAGCAGTGGTACCAAACACTAACCCATAAAACATGACACAATAGTTATAAGCAGTCACAAATATGTACTGAATATTACAGCCAGTCACGAAACATTACACAAGCAGTCACTAGAAGCAAACCAGGTGGAGGTTTATGACCCTGCTTCAGCATCATTTTGAATTTTTTTTGCAACCCAGACTTCATGCTAATATGAAGAGAACAAAAAGATATCAAGTAATTGCATTTCAAACTTATATCAATCAGTTGTATTTCAGAATTTATGCTACTTCTTAGTTACTGATCTAGTGTACCAGCACATGCAACAACAGTAAACAGACAATAGAATTTTTTTTTGCAATTGCTACTTTCTCAGTTACTGAGTTACTGTACCAGCATATGCAACAACAGAATTTTTTTTTGCAGTTAATAAATCCTATCAAGCTATTGGAAAAGACTAATTGAGGAAAAAAAATACAAATAGTAAATCCAACAAGGTAATACATATATATAAATCTTTCCAAAATATTAAATACTGGTTAAAAAAAGATCAAAAGTAAAGTCTTTAATCATTACTTCAATAATCCAGATTTGTTTATTTTTACTGTATTAGCATATGCAAACTAGTTGTGATCTAAGTAAATTTGATTTATATACAATAAATGCGAAGATAAAATATATATATATATATATATATATATAATATTTATACTTATCAAACACGATAGCTAAATTATTTCAATTTGAATTTTCATCAAAAGTCATTTGACAAAGTAGAGAAGAACAACAAAACCTTGACCCAGATATAACCTCAAGCATTAAAGCATTTCAAGCAGTTAAAGCATTTCAAATAGCAACATAATTAAATAAAATATAAAGTTCAGATTTCATACCCATCACTTGAAATGTCATGCTCATGTGCTTTTGCTTCTGCTATCCTTGCACAACACGGACAATTATAGCCTCACAAGACTAGCAAGTCCGTAAGTCAGTTGCAAGTTGCAACCTTAAACCCTTCAATAACTTCAAAATAAAAAAAAATGAGACGAGTAGAAACAAAAATCAACTCTTAATCAAAGAAAAATAAAGAAAAAATAAACATAAAAGAATAACATTCCTCTAACCCAAACCCCTAGTTGCCGGCAGTGCTGCCTTGGCCATTAGATCGGTCACCATCTCTCACCTAGTAGGCAGCAATCAAGTGAGGCTGTGAGGGAAAGTCTGAGAGGCTAAGAGAGGTCAGGTGAGGCCTGTTAGGGAGACGAGAATTGAGGTTATTTGGGCCATGAGGGCTGAGAGACTAAGAGAGGTCAGGTGAGGCCGTAAGGGAGGAGAAAATCGAGGTTATTGGGGGTCGTGAGGTCAGGTGAGGCCATGGGGGAGAAGAGAATCGAGGCCGTGACAGAGGAAAGAGCAAGGAAAAATCAGAAAATCAAGGAAGGAGGAAGGAGGCGGACAACCCTAGAATGGGTTTTTACATTTTTCCCAGCCGAGAGTCGAGATACTTCGACTACTACTCTCCTTCTCTGCTATATTTCAGATTTTAATCCCATAAAATTTTGGACGGAACGTATCTGAAACGTGCACGGAACATACCATTCCGTTTAAACGTTCCGCTCATTCGAACGGTACCTGAGTGAATTCCGTCCTCCGTTTCGTTTCCTGCGACGGAACACTAAATCGTTCCGTCACTCGTTCCGTAAGGACGGAACGTGACGGTAAACGACTAACGTTCGTACCGTCGGCAGGCCTATTGGTTGTTGGCTCCACGCCTCCACGTGCACCCACTAAGGAGATTATTTGCCGGGCCAGTTGGGCCCACACGCCAGTGCATGTTTACCTCATGCGACTAAGCCATTCTTTGTGTACTTGCGGGTTATTCAACGAGATCATCTATGTAACGAGTCCTTAGTGCGAACATCCGGTTTTGAGTATAGAAAACATGAGTTTTCGAAGTTGTAGATAAAAAATTTTGTCCTACGTTACGTATTAAAAATTCATAAGAAATACAATTTTACGACAAAATATGAGTAAGGTTTATTTTTTTAAAATTTCAATTTTATTGAATATTTCATTAATTTTGGTGTTGAATACTTTTGCAAGAGTTACATAAAGCTCTTCGATATGTTTTACAGTTTTTATGAAATCCTTCTATGTATTTTCTTTTTTCATTTTTCTATATAATTTTTAATAATATTTTTTTATTTATAAACTCTTAGATCTATTTGACTAATTAACTTGTTCGTATAACATTTTTTTACGAGATCATAAATATATTTACACCTGTGTTGTAAATCCAGGAGTGGAGGCAGGATTTTAGAACAAGGGAGACAAAGATTTACTTACACTAAAATTTCAAGATTGTGAGGGGACAAATTGAATAAATCATATACAAATACATATAAAATTATAAATATAATACTTTTTAGAGGTTATTTGTAATTTATAGGGGGACAATTGTCCATTTTTCATTGCATGTGGCTCCGTCACTGTATAAATCGTGATCAATTGCTAAATGATTAAACCATTTATAGTAGAACTTGAAGGTTTCAAAACTACACAAATTGTTCATGGCTTAATATTATGAGAGGTGAAGGATTTACATGCACGGTAGACATGTCCCAACTTTTAATTAACCTTTTTGAAGAATTTAAATAACAGCCGTCTAACTTCTCAAAAAAAAAAAAAAAGAAGTTGTACTAAATTAATAATTTTTTATAATTATATTTTATTTATAGAAATTACTTTCACATGTAACTATTTAAATGTCAGGAGGTATTTATTTATTTATTGTGTGTAAAGTTGATATTTGATTGGTATAATGTTTGGTTTTTTTTTATTGTTGACCTACGACTATTGTTTTTTGCCTCCGTTATTACTTACTACTTAGTTTTATTTTATTCTATTTACTTCTTTTATTCTCGTTGATGATACAATTTCTATTTGTTTAGGATGTAACACCCTACAATATTTCTCACTAAGAATATAATAATAAAACGCAAGAAACAAAATGCATCTTTTTGACATATGTACTTGGTACAACACATCTAACGGACATTTTTAAGTACAAATACTACATTATCAACCATACTATATGGACAAAAGCAGAGAAGGTATCATAGAAAACCAAACCATTCATTTAAATCATCTTACTTTCCATTGTCCGGTACAGGCTCATTGGGACATTGACAAGACTAGAATCAAAATATAAAACTAGTATCATCCCTTGTGATCCCATCTCCTTCCTTTAATATTAATAACCTAACTCAGATCTCTATATCAAAAACCCAAAATCCCATTAATTCATCTTTCCATCTCTCACTTCTATCTATCATGGCGTCCCTCGCATCTCGCTCTGTTTCTGTCAAAAGCCTCATCTCTAACAAATACTTCCTCAGTTCTCCCCATTTGCCAAAGACAAACTTAGTTTCTACCTCAAATAAGACCTCTTCAGCCAAATCTGCTGCACTATGTGCAAAGGCCTCTTTGTTCTCCTCACCAAAGCAAACCACCAAAGATTCAACCAGACCAAGTAAGTTTACGCACCTTTACACCCTTGATGCATCATTACTGTTACCAAACAGTTAATGATTTCTTCATTTAGTGATTTACTTTTTGTTTTCTGTGCAGCAAAAGTGCAGGAGTTGTATGTGTATGAGATAAATGAGAGAGACAGAGGCAGTCCAGCGTATTTGCGTCTTAGTCAAAAGGAAACCAATTCCCTTGGTGATCTTGTGCCTTTCTCCAACAAGGTATGATTTATCAAACTATGACCAAGTTAGCAGATTGATCAAATTAGTAAACTATCTGATTTCTGGGTAATTACTAAAATTGTCCTAAAAGTATCAGTCCCCATTTTGGTATTGAAGATCAGACTTTTCACTTTGCTACCTTCATTTTTCCTTTTTTGTAGTAGGACTTTGATACCTTATTTTGAGTGTCAGACTTTGCTACCTTGGTTGTCTCTAGTAATTAATGAACAGGAAATTATGGATCTTAGTTGACTATAGTGGATATAAGTGTCTGAATGCAAGATATCTTGCAAATCAGTTCATTTTTACTTCAATTGGCGGTGGATTGTCTTTTCTGACTTATTTACTGTGACTTTTGTATCCTTCTTGCTGCAGCTTTTTCTCTATTTCCTTTTTTGTTGATGTCGTGCTACTCTTTTCCTTTCTAATGAAAATTCAATCAAGTAATCAAGTTAAGATATCAACAGTGAAGATTTCTGGTGAAAATTTTAACAAAATGCCACCCGGCCCTCAAAATAAAATCTTACAAAATGCAGAGTTATGTATACAAATTTCTATGATAGGTGGGGTGGATCATGAGTAAAACTTGGGAAATTTATATTTTAAGGTTAGTTTGGCATATTAAAACTTGGATTTGAAAATGTATATTGCAGCTGTACTCTGGAAACTTGGAGAAGAGATTGGGAATAACATCTGGCATCTGTGTACTGATCCAACACGTACCAGAGCGAAATGGTGATCGATATGAGGCGATATACAGCTTTTACTTTGGCGATTATGGTCACTTGTCGGTACAGGGCGCGTACCTGACTTATGAGGAATCGTACCTGGCAGTGACAGGTGGATCGGGTGTTTTCGAGGGGGCTTACGGGCAAGTCAAATTACAGCAATTGTTTTCCCTTTCAAGCTTTTCTATACTTTCTACCTGAAGGGTATTCCTGACCTTCCACGCGAGCTCCTCGGCACGCCGGTGCCACCGTCAGCTGTTGTAGAGCCCACGCTGGATGCCAAGGCTTGCCGGCCCCATGCAGTTATCAAGAATTACACTAAGTAGGCATGTGTTTATGTATAATTTGTTTGTAAACGGGATTTGTGTTTGTTCAATCTATATTGAGTGTAATAACTTTTAGGAGTCGGATCCTGTTTCTACTGCTATTGTGATGCACTGCTTTACAATTCTTTAGTTTTTAACGTGCACTCATATCTGATTTTTGTTTCCTCTTTTTTTTTTTTATTTGAGCCGTCCAAATTTTATCAGACTGACGAGAGCAAAAAAATAAAGGACAGCAAGGTCAAGTCATAATAATCAGAGTTCATTGCTGTTTGTTGTTGAATATTCCTTCATTTGAGCTGTGACTTTGTTGTTTCTCAAAAATAAAATAGGAAAAAAGACTTTGACATTGTTCGAGTCATATATATTTTTTTTCAGTAAAGACAGACTAATAGCGCAACAAGTTGGCACCTTTGAGACGTGTCTAATTTGTCATGCGTGTCATTGGCACTCCAAAAAAAGAAAAAGAGCCTTCGCTGATTCGCTCTGCTCCGAATAAAAAGAACAAATACCACTTCTACTGTTCCAGTTCTACAGTTGTACTTGAAAACATATAAATTTCTGAATAAATAAAATAGAATTAATTATGGTGTCTAAAACATATTATTTGATGCATAATCAGGTCAATCGTTCTGCAAGTGGAGTTGACAAATCATTTGGAAATCATTGAGTGATTTAATATAACGTAAATATTTTTTTTTTGTATTTTTACATGTTCCATATAAAAAGATGATTTCTCAAGGTTAGCACTTGGCATATGCTAATGACCAGTCAGCCAAATTTATTATAATAAAGCAAGTTTCATCTCTTATGCTCTTACAAAATAGATATATTATGCAAAGTTGCACAATGTATGCAACTGAGAATTAGACCTGCCGACGGTATATACCGTCACTCGTTTTCCGTAGACGTTCCGTCCAAACGGAACGAGTGACGGAATGATTTCACATTTCGTTGCATACAACAGAACGGAGGACGAAATGCTATCTGGTAACGCTGGAACGAGCGGAACGTGAAACGAAATGGTATGTTTCGTGTACGTTTCAAATCCGTTCCGTCTAAAATTTTATGGGTTTGAAATCTGAACTATAGCAGAGAATTGAGAAAAATAAAAGAATGAATCTTGGGCCAATCAGACGCCTCCTCCCTCTTTCCTTTCTTCCTTGCGCCTCCTTCATTTTTCCTTCTTTCCTTCTTCAGCCGTCTCCTCCCTTTTTTGCTCTTTTTTTTTTCCCTTCTTCCTTACACCTCCTCCCTCTTTCCTTCTTTCTTTTTTCAGCCGCCTCCATCCCCAACTCCTTCACGCTGGTCAAGCCACTGCAACGATCCATTTCTCGCTCGACCAACCACCTCTCCAATCGACTTCTCTACTCGACCAGCCACCTCTCGATCGTTTCCTCCATTAACGTTCTTTAAACGTTATCAACGTTTAGAAAATAGAACGAAAACGACTCAAAATATCCAAGCCGTCCATCAAACGAAACGTTCAACGGAAAAAAAAATGTAAACCGTTCGATGAACGGAACGAATGACGAATGTGTATAATACCGTTGCCGTTGTAAACGTTAAACAGCCCTACTGAGAATCAAATAAGAAAGATAAAAGCAAATAGGAAAGAACTATGGACTAATGGTGGAAGACTCCACCCTCGCATCTTTGTACAATTGTACTACACTGCCACCACTACTTCGCATGTGCCCAATACTGTCCATTGGTTTGCCAAACATTTTATTTTCCTTTGTTGCAAAGTCAAATGGGCTTCTTTTTCCATTTTTTGGGAAAATGATTTCGTCTGGTCAAAAAAAAAAAAAAAAAGTGCAAGACAATTACATGATTTGCAATCTTTTGGTGTGTTCAGAAAAGGCAAATAAATCACAACTACTTCAATTATGTAACCCCCCCCCCCCCCCCCCCCAAAAAAAAGGCAAATAAATCAGAAATTGAAGTACATGTCTTAAAGTTAAATTTTAACCCTTTCAGGAAGCATTAGCATATTCCATTGAAAGAATATTGTGGCAGAGAAATTAATTAGTAGTTAGTAGTGTTTAAAAACAAAAATTCAAGTGGCAATCCTGCACGACACTTTAATTGTACTCCCTCCTATCGTGATGAAGCGCTATGGTTTCTATTGTACATTATCATTTTGCAAAGTGATTAATTCTATTTCTTATTTTATGAGAAAGCAGTACACTATTTTATTATTATTTTTTTATGATTTATTTGAATACATGGGCGGAACCAGGAATATTGAAAAATAGGAGGGGCGAGGTTCAACTCTTAGTTGTTCGATAAAAAAATATATATTTGTTAATATACTAAAAAAAATACTTACTAATAATGTTTATAATAAAAAATGCAAAAAATACATCAAATTTTCTTTTATTGAAGGAGAGATAGCGATGTTTTTTTTCATTTCTAATTTATGAATTGTCTGATGACAGAGGAGAAAAGAGACCAAAGTCAAGTGATCTTTACTCTTTATTAGATGAAAAGGAGCTTTTTTTCTAAAGATAAATTAGGCTTTCAATTTCTTGAAAGAGGCCTTATAGAATGTTAGAGTATGCCCATGTGAAATTTTCATACACAATATCTAACAAATCAAAAAATTGAAAGTAAATTTTTTCGTAAGTCACTGAACTTTATATATAATCTAGTTTTGGTCCTTAAACTTCAAATTCTCCGTTTAGAATCCTTAAACTTAGCAATTGTCCGTTTTTTATCCTTTCATCTCTATTCCGTCTATGTTCTGTCTAAAATCACAACGGAACGGAACGGAACGGTTGTCCCTTGTTGTGCGCTCAATCTGAACCCTTGGCCTCCACTACGCCTTCCCGTACCAATTCCGCTTCAGTTTTTCTGTCATCATTGCTTCGTTACTCTATGTGTGGTGTCGTTCCTTCTTCTCTCAATCTTTCCTGAGCCTCTCGCTGAGTCCGCTGTCGCTAGTGTGCGTACCTACTAGTATCCTCGCCCGTCGCAGCGGATCTCCTCCCCGCTTTCCTCGATATCTATTGTTTGCTTTTGGCAGTTGCCACAGTCAAATCTCTCTCTTGAAAATTCTTTTCCTCTCCTTTATTTTCGTCAATCACCACAGTAAAACCCTACTTTCTTTTCCTCTCTCTCTTGATTTGTAGAAGATCTACAATTTGAGGAGCAGTCGAATCCATTGATCGAGGCCATGGCTGGAGGAATTACTGGAAACATTAGGGAGATGGAGCTAGAAGGGGATGGGATGGGATGGGATGGTACCTGCATTTGCTTTCCTCTCTCTTCCGTGTTAAAATGGTATAGCAGCTTAATTTACAAACTCTTCATTTAATTGGTCACAATTGGTTAGAGTTAAAGAGGTAGTCTATTTGGAGGAATTAGTTATTGGTTTTGCTATATCTAAATTTGCAACTGCTTTGCTTTGATTGGTTCTGTTGGTTAAGCCGAGGAAAAAAGGATGATCATGATTATCTGTTAAGTTGCAATGGCTTAGCCGTTTATAAACTCATTCCTTTTTCTGGTCCTGGTCCATGTGCAAGCATCTGCATCTTAGCCAACTTGCTTAACGATTAAATTGCTACAAAATGAGATTCTCTGACGTCTTAGGGGTCGTTTGAATCGCTTAGGAATAAAATGAATAGCATCTTCCTAGACGAAAATTTATTTCTAACCATCCAAACTCTTCATAAAGTTACACACTTTCCAATATTTTTCGCCTAAGAATAGGCTAATCCTTTTATTCCTAAGCGATCCAAACGGCCCCTTAGATACATTAACAATGTTCACACAGTTAAAACAAAAGTAAGGAGATCCTAAAAAATCTCAGCTACGCTAACTACATCCACCTGTTGAAGCCATGCCAGTTGGAGAACCTCTACATAAAAAAATAATAATAAATAAGCTTAAAGCAGACAAATAAACTGAAGCAAACTGAAAGATACTACGGTGGTTATTACCCTGCCAACCTCTAAATTAAAACATTTGCCTATTCTGCTATTTAAAAAAAAAAGACAATTTAATCATTCAAGGCATTTTTATAGCCCAAACAGTTCCTTTCAAATTCACCCTAAAGAATTTTAAAACTCGTAGATTGATCCAATCATATGTTCCCCAAAAAAATGGCAGTACCAATCAAAATATAATAAGTGCAAAATCTGACTTATTTAACAATTTTGCATACTGGTTCAGCCTAAGAGTAATAGGTGGTAATTCTCAGATCTACCTGCCTAGAAGAATGGTCTGTAATGAGGATTGTTTTTTTTATCTTATGTTCTGATATATATTTGCTAATTAGGTTCAACTTTTCTAACAATTCTAAATATATCCTCCATTCACTTAGGCTAAAATTTTAGAACACCTTGCTCAAGCTACGACAAAAATCAAGTAAATAAAGTAAATAATTTTATCGAGCCTTTTTGGCTAACAACTCCATTTCTTGTAGGACAGGATTGACAACAGCATTTTTTGGAGAATTTGTGAGGCATGCAGTTTCAAGTTGGGCCAGATCTGATCGAGTTGTGGGAAACTTGAAGAGATGTGAAGAGAATATAAAAGCCTACTTACGTTAGGACGACAGCTAGTTGACTTGTCACATTCAAATCTTTCTGTCGTGAAGAGAAACTTATCTTTTTTGACCTCCAGCAATCTGTTTTGTAGAGATAGCGATGCAAGTTTCACAGAAAATAATTTAGTGAAAATCAATGTTTTCATCTAAACTTTATTCTTTACGTAATGTAGTTGATGCATAAGTAGGAAATGAATAACCAAGGGAACAAAAATCACGAGATAAATAAAATAAAAGTCTATTACAGAAGGTTACCTCCTGTTCAATGTTGACAAGGTTAGCTGACAGGGGCATTTTATCTGTTTCCAACGCTTCAATTTCTGCTATCAGCTTTTCTTCCTGTAAGAGAGAGAAGTAAAAGGGAAACATGGATATAGGCACAGTGGATCCCGGTTTTCAATTGCATAAATAGACAAAAGAGAAGGCCTAATATTCTAATAACAATTTTATGTGCATACAGCATAGATTAAATCTACGGTGGTGGGACCACAATCATCATCAGAAATAAAAAGAGCAATCAGTGAGGAATTCTTGTTTCAATCAAAACCACCAAGTTGGAACTTCAAAGAAGAATAATTAGAATCATTAATTATTATATATTTAAGCACTTTTTAAGCATTACTAGAATCATTAATTATTATATATTCCAATAATAACCATCATCAGAAATAGTTGGGTACAAACCAAAATACAAATCTGGTTTTCAATAATTTTTAGGTCAGTGAATAACTTCGAAAAATATTATTATATATTTAAGCACTTTTTAAGCATTACTAGTTTAACGAATGCTTTGATCTTTCTAGGTTAATATCAGTTGATCCAGATACTTTATTATCAAACATCAATACTTATATAGTAGTATGGTATTGATTTAAATTCAATTTTATGTCACTCGTCATACACAATTCACATGATAGAACTTCAAACCGAACTGCTCTATCTGGAAGTAAGACGTTCAAGATGTCCACCAAATTTACTTTCACAAATTAAAATTCGAAGTTATTCACTGACCTAAAAATTATTGAAAACCAGATTTGTATTTTAGTTTGTACCCAAATATCATTTAACCAGTATTTTCAAACTTCAGGATAATGTGACTTGAAATAATCAAGAGAGAAGACAAAATGCTTCGTTACTGTATGAGACAAAATGCTTCGTCTAAAATTTATTCTTTACTTCTGAGGTGAAAGGATAAGAACTGGAAGAGGACTATATAGGTAAAATAAAATTCTTTTTTGTCAGGATTTAACCTCCTCTTTAGCTTTGGTGAGGTTGATGTACAGGCTCCTCATATCCTCCTTCAAACGTTCAAATGATGCTGTCAGCATTTCTTGCTGTAAGAGATGAAAGTAAAAGGGTCAAAATAAGAATTGCAGTGTATCCTGGTTTTCAATTTCAGCACACCCCCATAAGTTCATTTAGAAGGATTCAATCAGAACCCATAGTGCAAGGTTTATTTACAAATAATTCAAGATGCTATAATTATGAGGAGACTCTTGCCATACCTCAGATTGGCGGTTGGCGCGCGTGCATGGGAACTAGGAGGATCCTTTCATACGCTCTTTTTCTCTCCTCAAAGGAATCCATGAAGCTTTGAAAGACAAGATTATAGGAGGAGCAGTATCTCTCCAGCAGATTGCATAATGAACTCAGACGATCACAGTTCACTGCCTTCAAGTCCATACATTCTGCACGCGCTTTTGCAATCATCATTGCCTCTTCCTAAGTTAGTATTTGAAAGCAAAATGAGGAAGTAGAATGTACATGTCTTAATAAAACGGAACCAGGTCAACGATCTGACGACTGAGGAAGCGGCACTTCTGCCGTGAGTCCATGCGTGCGATCTTTAGTCCCAGTCTCAGATACTCGCTAGATGTGCCTAACAAATTCTCCAAATCTATCTTCCCATTTTTTGACGGCCGAGGCTCTCTCTTTTTTATGGAAGAACAAAAACGCGGAGGCATGGCGACAGGAGTCAGGAGTCAGAAGGGGAGGCGTGAGAATCTTGTTGGTTCGGACTCGGAGGAATGGCGATTGGCGAGAGAAGAGAGATCAGAACAGGATCAATCAAGGAATTATTAATTGGCCTTTATTTATTTATAATTGGTTAGCATGGTTCCCGGTAAAAGAAAGATGGATCTATTTATATATGAAAATTGATTATGCCATCGTTGACCATCACACGTCTCCGTAGGGCTGTAAATGGGTACGGTACGGTACGGTAGAAGGTATTTTCATTATCGTACTCGTTAAAATTTTCTTTACCTATACCCTACCCGTACCCGTTAAAAATAGTTTTACCCGTATCTTACCCGTACCCGTTAAGAATTAACGGTACGGGTACGATAACGGTAAAAAATGAATATAATAATAATAAAATTTGTACACTCTGTATAAATAAATTCTATCAATAAGTATATTAATAAAATGCAACAATGGTGACGAATATTTTAGGTTTATGCTTTTTTATTTTTTCGTACACTGAATGGAAAGAATTATAAATCTTAAATAAAATCTAGCAATATTTGTTTACCAATCATGCAATATAAGATGCCATATGTATCATGTAATTGTATCTTTTTAATTGTGGCAATTACCCGTTATGAAAACGGTACGAAATAGCTTTTACCCGTACCCGTACCCGTTAAATTAACGAAAAAATTTTCTTACCCGTACCCGTTAACTTAACGAAAATAAAACTTTATCCATATCCGTCTTATACGGTACGGTACGGGTTGGGTAAACGGGTAAACGGGTTTCATTGACAGCCCTACGTCTCCGGCGCTTGGTCATCAAATTATTATTTCTATTCATTTTAGTTATTCATTTCTACAATTGTTCAATTAGATAAATATAAATGTTCTATTAATTGAGTATAAATGTTCAATTAATTAAAATAAAAAATATAAATATTATAAGAAAAAAAACGTTCATTTGGATAAGTATAAGTGTTTAGTTTAGTAAGAATAAATGTTTAGTTTAGTAAGTACAAATGTTTAAATTATTACATATAAATGTTCAGGTTATTAAGTTTCAGTTTTTTTTAATAGGTGCACGTCAAGCAATGTTTTAAAAACCCTACCGGACCGGCCGGGTCAACCGGAAAAATCGGGAACCGGACCCTAGACCGGTTGGGTACTCTCAAAAAATCGGGCTGTCTATGAACCGGGAAAAACAGGAAGGAAACCGGGTAAACTGAGAAATCCGGATGAACCGTTTCTTGAACCAGTGTATAAATTATTGAACTGAACCAAATAAACCGTTGTTGAACCGGTCAAGTACAGCTGAAATTTAAAGGAATATTGAATTTTCACGTGTAGAGAATCGAACTCTCCTCACTTCTCTACACAGCGACAACTCTTGCTACTCGGCAACATCTCTTCTGTGAAATTGAAGCCCATGTACTGAACTAATACTAGTCCGGTTTGTGAACCGGTATATCCCGGTAAAACCGATAAACCCCATACCGGTTGTTCCACCGGTTCGACAGCCGGTACGGTATTTAAAACATTGATGTCAAGCGAAAGGGTCACGAACCAGAGAAAAATCACATGAACAAATTAGAAGGGGTCATGAATTGATCCGCTTCAAATTAATTTTTTTCCGACTTTGCCCTTGGCGCGCCTCTCTCCAAGGCCGACGCGCGACCCTCTATAATAAAACCATAGTTGATGCATTTAATGTTTATTAAACTGAACATTTGTAAAAGACAGCTGCGATGACTGACGCGGGATGATGTCACTTATCATTTATGTATATAAAATTATATAATTTATAATATGACATGTTTAATACTTTTATTTGTATTTAATATTACATATACAAATTAGTATGCATATAAAAAATTTTATATATATGTATATTTATTTATACATTAAAAATCTTTTATAACTCAAATTATGCATGTTGAATAGCTTTATACATATATATTATGTATCATATATTTTAATTATATACAATAATATGTATTTATTCAACATGCATAATTTAATATATAAAATATATGATACATAATATATATGTATACATAAGTATTATACATATATACAATATTATGTATTCAAACATGTATAATTTAATTATATCCTTATATTTTTATAATAGATGTTTAAATTATATTTAATTTTTAATCACAAATTATATATTTTGTAATAACAAAAATTTTAGGGCTGAAAAGTAAAATTGCAAATTAAAAAATGTGACAAATTGGTTGCACTTTTGCCGTCAAGTGCAATTTGTAGGATCCGCATCCGAAATACCGATCGTACAATATCATTTTTAAAATTTCGAATTTTTTAAAATTAAGCTTGAAATTTCGTTTCGTTTCTGAAAACGGAAGGACATTACGGTTTTATTTACAGGTCTTCTATAATATGCCTAGTCCAGTTAAATAGTTACTTTTCGTGGCCTACGGGCTTTCAGTTGCAACAACAAAACAAAAAAACGAATAAGCTAAGTCGAGGACTGTTGAAATCTATTTGACCGAAAAATTTAAAAATAGTATTAAATTAATATAATATATTATAAATAATATCAATATAATAATATTTTTAAAATAATATCACGAGATCGGAATTCCAAATTCCGAACGTAAGATCGGATTCCTGGATTCCGACCTTAGCTAAGATCGGAATCCGAGATTCCGATCTTAGCTTTTTAATTTTTTTATATATTTATTTATTTATTTATTTAATTTATTAATTAGTTAAATAATTAGAAAAATAGATAATATATTATAAAAATATTGAAAAAATATGGAAAAAATCAGGAATAATTAAATTAAATTTTATATGTAATTTAGTATTTTTTGGGGAAATTAAATTTATTTTCATTTTAATTAATTTATTTAATTAAAATATAAATTTTTATAACTTATTTATTCAGTAAATCATAAATTTTTAAAATCATAAATTAATCATTAAAAAGAGAAATGCAGTAAATCAAGTGAATTTAGTCTTTCTTCTCCGTCTCAGTAAAACATCAATCTTGTGTGAATCCTTTCTAACGCAATCCAGAAAGTGTTTCCTTGATCATTAGACTCGATATGATTGTTTAATATATAATATGAAAATAATATATACAGAGGACGACATCCAGGACGCATATCAAATGGTTATTTAAAAATTTATAATTTTAATTTAAATTAATTAAAAATTTATACTTAATTATTCATTTTTTAATTAAATAAAGTAATTAAATTTATATTTAATTAAATAAATTAATTAAAAGGAAAATAAATTTAATTTTCCAATATATTATCTATTTTTCTAATTATTTAACTAATTAATAAATTAAATAAATAAATAAATAATATATAAAAAAATTAAAAAGCTAAGATCGGAATTCCGGATTCCGATCTTAGCTAAGATCGGAAATCCAGGAATACGATCTTGCGTTCGGAATCTGGAATTCCGATCTCGTGATACTATTTAAAAAAATATTATTATATTGATATTATATTTAATATATTATATTAATGTAGTATTATTTTTTAAAATTTCGGTCTATTTGACATATAAAGGCATCACTTCGGCCCATTTACAGCCCAATTTACAATTTATTATTTTTCTATTTCATCTGCAAGACTGCAACCCTTCCTTTGCTCCTCCCATTTAAAAACCCTAGAAAGAGACTAGAGCCGCCTCTCCAAATCTTCCCTACATTTTCTCAACTTCATTTCTTCCTTCTTGTGTTGATTTTTGTTCCATTTTAAGATGTGATGATGAGGTATTGATTAGTTTCTAATCGCCTAATAGGCGAGATGATATCCATTAATTGGTTCGTATTCACTGAGCATCGTCTTTGTTCTCCCTTTTCAATTTGTTTCATTTCGATTTCTTTTCAGCGTTGAATAACGAGGGACCTATGGATTCATCGCCTTAAACGGTGCGATTCTATCCAAGTTTGCCTTCGGAAATTTATTTGCAATTTTTTAGGGATCCAGCTGAACTTTTACCTTTTTCTTAGAGTTTGGTCTAAGAGGATCTTTTTATTGCCAAATTTACATTTTACCCCCTCATTTTAATTCTTTTCTTTGTTTGGTAACGAAGGACCTGGGGATTAATCGCCTTAACCGTGTGATTTTATCCAGTTTTTAACCTTCGGAAATTTTGCAATATGTTATGGATCCAACTGAATTTTTTTCAATATTTCTTGGAGTTTGGTTAAATGGATCTATGAATTGCCAAATTTCAATTTTAAATAAGTTCTATTAGGGATGATAATGTTAATAGTGAAAAGTCGAAGGGCCCAGCAGAGAAGCGGAGATCTCCAGTAGTTGAGGCTTCTCTAACACTCATAAAACCTTCGAAGAGAAACCCTAGTCCGTATAGTTATGATGCCTGAATTATGATTGGTTTCTGGCATCTGAAACTGCGGTTACATTTTGGCATTATATCCTGTAATTAATTGGATGTGTTTTCATTTGGTTGGAGAAAAATGACTGAATTAGCAAACTAAACTTTAATTTGTACGGTTTGATTGAGAAAACTTTGTACTGAACATTTCGTCTGATATGATATTCAGATGCATCTTGAAGTTTAAAAATTTGATAATACGTAGATATAGATCCTAGTCTGAATGTTTGTGGTTTGGTTTCTATTATATGCATTAAAAAAAATTAAATGACAATGCGTTCACAGAATTATTAGTACTGTTACTGTCAATGTATAATTTTTTTTCATTAAATTCTTATCTTAAAATTATTGATATTTCTTATTCTTTTTGAATTGAGAGAATGTGTTCTTGAAATCTATTTCAACTGTCAAAGAAATGAAAAATATTTTGTATATTTCTGCGCGTCAGATGTCATACATTGAATGAAATAAATGATCAAATCATCAAATGCACATATGGACAGTCAATCAGTCATACCATCACATTAATTTTTCCGATTACAACAAAAAAAAAAAATTAAATGTAATGTGCTAAAATCGAAAATTTGTAGACCTTTAGATTTGATGTAATTTAAGCGGAAAATTTTTATAAAAGACAAAAATGCCCCTGATAATTTTAAAAAAGACAAAAGAGACTCTGAAATTTTAAAAAGAGCACAGCTATAGCGGTAATAGCAGTACCGTTATAACTCAGCCCTATAGCGGCAATAGCATTACCGCTATAGGGGCTATATCGGCATTGCTATTATCGCTATAGGCTTTTTTTTTTTTTTTTTGGAGTCTGATACCTCTGATTTTTTTTTTTTTTTGCACAACTTTACTATTTTGCTCAATAGTCATGGTGTGACACCTCTGACAATGACTAGCATTGGCATAAAAAGAATGCTTCAGAGCACTAACTTACTATTGAGCAATATTTACATCATCATATATGCCAATTGCAGAGTATCTCATTTATTAGTGAAATTTCATTCTATTATTTTACTATTTCTCCACTTGCTAAAGAAAATTTATTTTTAAAACTCGAGGTGCTTGGTTAAGATTTGTTTTTACAATTATCTACTATTGTTTAATTTCAATCATTATATATGTTATTTTCCACATCTTCCATTTAGAGTTTTTTTTTTCAATCAATACAGATTTTAATTTTTTTAACGAGGTCAAAGTTTTCATGATTTGCAATTCTTATATGTTATAAAAAATATTTTATTATTGACATATAAACAGGCAATGAAAAAATTTTTGATCACGCAACAGATCTAAAATTATGGTATTGTTAAATTATTGCTATTAACGAGGTGCTTTAAATTTTGATCACGTAACCAAATTTAACAACACCATAATTTTAGATCTGTTGCGTGATCAAATTTTTTTTTTATTGCTTGTTTATATGTCAATAATATAATATTTTTATAACATATAAGAATTGCAAATCATGAAAACTTTGACCTCGTTAAAAAAATTAAAATCTGTATTGATTGAAAAAAAAACTCTAAATGGAAGATGTGGAAAAATAACATATATAATGATTGAAATTAAATAATAGTAGATAATTGTAAAAATAAATCTTAACCAAGCACCTCGAGTTTTAAAAATAAATTTTCTTTAGCAAGTGGAGAAATAGTAAAGTAATAGAATGAAATTTCACTAATAAATGAGATACTCTGCAATTGGCATATATGATGATGTAAATATTGCTCAATAGTAAGTTAGTGCTCTGAAGCAATCTTTTTATGCCAATGCTAGTCATTGTCAGAGGTGTCAGACCATGACTATTGAGCAAAATAGTAAAGTTGCGCAAAAAATAAAAACAATCAGAGGTGTCAGACCCCCCCCCCCCAAAAAAAAGGCCTATAGCGGTAATAGCAGTGTCCCTATAGCCCCTATAGCGGTAATGCTATTGCCGCTATAGGGCGGAGTTAGAACGGTACTGCTATTACCGCTATAGCTGTGCTCTTTTTAAAATTTCAGAGGCTCTGTTGTCCTTTTTAAAATTATCAGGGGCATTTTTGTCTTTTATAAAAATTTTCCAATTTAAGCTCTCTGTCCTTAAATCTATTTCACTGCAAAGAGCTTAACAAAAAAGAATCAATCATTCCAAACAAAATAATAATAAAGAAAACAAGTTTAAATTGAATTCTGATCTATATATCTTTTTTCTTTTCATATTATATATTTTCTTCTTTTTTAATGGGTTTTGTACTGGATCTAATGTGATATTTTTATTGAGTAATGAAGCAAGTGTATGGGATTTTGACTGTAAAAAAAAAAAGAAGTGATTATTGACGAGAAAAACATTTCTGTCGATGATAAATTACCAAACCAAATTAATTATTAAAATAATAAAAACAAGGCAGACGGCAGAGCTTTTTGACCTGAAATTCATTAATTTTGATAAACAATTTTCTAATGAAATGAAATACCGTGTGAAAAAAATAGATTGTAATCATAGCCTAAGAATGTGCCAAACTTTGAAGAGATTTTTGACGTTTTAGTCGAATTATAGCTGCTTTTTTGTTCTAGTATTCCGAAGCAGACCTTCCGAAATCATCAAGAATAGTAGATCTGACGTTTTAAATTAGAAAATAGTAGCAGAACTCATGTCAAATTTTATAATAAAAAATTTTAAATAAAAAAAAATTCTTAAAAAAAGCACCACTATAGTGGTATTTTGAATGCCTTTATAATCCAGTCCCTATAACGACATTCAAATTGCCTGTGGCCTATAGCGGCATTCAAAATGCGGCTATAAGAGTCAAATATATATTCGGTATTTTAGAGCTTGCACTACCTGTATATTGCTCACATTTAAGTTCATTAAATCACAAAAATTGAGCATAATTGAAGGACACCATTATACAGGGATCAAATGCAGCTACAGGAACGAGTCAATGTATACAGGGTCACTATATCCACCTTTAGATTTCATCCTTTTTTAAAAAAAAAATTTGTATTGAACAATGAAACTACAAATCTATACTACTTATAAAAGCACTCATATAAAAAAAAAGTAAACTTGTCATATAAAAGGAATAAACTTATCAGATTAAAGGGTGTAAACAATTTTTATATCAATTATGGACCATTAATTTGTGTAATTTGATTTGATCAGTGGTCTAGATTAATGATAGACTTTTATTAAAAAAAATTAAGTTACTACCAAATTAGTTATTTATTTAAAAAAAAAGACTAAATTATTGATTTTATCATATCTTTATTGTCTAACATGTAACATTTTATATATAACAAAAAAATAATATCAACATTTTTTTATTTGCCCACGTATTGAGAGCATCTTTCGCAAGTTGGATATAATCTACAATATATGGTCTAAACGGATTAATTGATTAAATTACGTTGAAACTTTTAATTATGGTCAAATAGGATTTGAAGGAGCGGATACACTAACTTTATCATTATTATTATTATTTTGAAACAAACACTAACTTTATTATGAGAATCATATATATATATTTTACCGTTCATTGATTTTTTTTACCGTTCTTGAGAATCAAGTCTCTCACCTCACCATAAAGGGATCAATGTGGATAATAAAGCAAACAAAATGAATAGTAAAGCACTCAATATATAAATATTAAAAACATAACAATCAAACTGAATAATAATAAAAGCACTCAGAATAAAAAAAAAATATAAGAGCTAACAGATTAAAAACAAAATAATAAAAATGTGACAACTAAAACACATGCTAAATATAGAAACGCAACAGACTTTTAAATTGAAATAAATCAACACATAAATTGAATAATAAAACATTCAAACAGAAAAATGACTTTTCTTAATAAACATTGTTGGATTGGAAAATGCCAATGTCAACCTTCTCAAAATGTACATAGTTCATATTCATTAAATTTCAAAATCAATATTTGTTTCTCATATGGTTACTCTTAAAAATGGTGTCATGATTAAGTATGTTTCCCTGGTGCGCTTGCATCAAAATGGATGAAATCTTTTAATGGTGGATACTCTTAAAATTGGTGTCCTGATTAAGTATGTTTCCCTGGTGCACTTGCACCAATATCTGTTCAGTAAAAACTTAAAAAAAAAGATGAAATTTAAAGGTGGATACAGTGAGTCAGTGACCTGTATAATGGTGGATAACTGGATAAGTGACCCCTGTGTACAAAAATCCACGTTATGCTGTTTCGTTATGGCCTAACAAAACGAACAACGGCTGCGAAATGAATTTCGTTTCAATGGGTGCGTTTGGATATAGGAAGAAAGAAGAAGAAAAAGGAAGAAGAAAGAAAAAAAAATTATATACAATTCAAATTCTTCACAAAGTTACACACTTCCCAATACTTCTTCCCTTCTTCCCACACCTATCCAAACGGAGCCAATAACGAAACGGCAAACAAAGTACAAATATATGACGTTTCGACTGTTTTAGCGTGGTTTTAAACCGTTCTGTGTGTATTTTGTGAAGTAGAACGAATAACGAAATAAATTTTTGTACTGTTTCATAAACAAAACGGTTAACGGAATGAAATGCTGAAACCATTTCATAAATAAAACGGCAAACAGTATGGACTGTAATGTGGTATTTTTCAATGTTTGATAGGCGTAGTGACATCTTCCTACAGCGGCATTTGACCCCTGTGTAATGGTGTCCTTCAATTATATTCAATTTTTTTTTGTAATTTAAGCAATATACAGTGCAAGTTCTGAATAGAGGCAATTGGAATGTTGCTATAGGGCTGGACTATAAAGGCATTCAAAATGCCGCTATAGGGTGTTTTTTTTAAAGAAAAAAAAAATCTTTGTTCTATTTAAAATTTTTTATTATAAAATTGTTTATATTAAAAAATTCGGGAACTCATGGCCAGCTGCGTCACCGAACCGTCTCGTTTACTGTTTCTTTGTAGATTGTGATATTCATGGCGTCACCGTCTATCAAATGCACTAAAAGTCAAAAGGCTGACCGGGGCTTATTTTAGCAACATTGTTTCTCAAATCAAGTTAAAAAAAATAGAAAATTTACAGAAGAAGTCAGAGATGTATTTTCAGTCATATAATTAATATGAATAAAAAACTTTGTACAATTTAAGCACATATAGTATACCAGAAAATATAGTTAATACGGCAAAACTTTTATCAAGATTATCACTTTCATATGTATAATGGCATAAAGCATAGATAATTTAAAAGTGTAGAATTTTGAAATTATAAACTATATAGGTTATGAGAGTTGTTAAAGTGACAGTCAATGGGTTTCCACCGAATATAAAAAAATTTAATAATGAGAGAAAATGAGAAATAGGCCATAAAGATAACAATTTATCCCTCGGATGATCGAATCAGTGCTCTGGGCTTTGCAAATTAACTTGCCAACTCAGGCAGTCAGGCTATAATATTGTCATAAAAAGGCCGATAAAATAACACGTTACTAGTATTACCAAATACCAACATACAGTGATGAAAAAATGTTGAAGAGAGAATTTGGGCTATCATTGTTAGGCCGGCGGTTATGGACAGCGTATGCATCCAGCCATCCACTTTGTCAAAGAGAATGTTGCATGTTCCGAGAGAAAACGTTAGGGTCCTGAGAGCAGGATCCCTGATTTCTGATATATGTTCCTTTTGGTGCATCCTATCTACTAAAATTGGATCACATGCAATGAGGCAAGACGAGATTTCCACAAATTAGAGCGGCGAACTCGGCACTCGTACGCTGGTTACGTGTTTGATTCCACAAATTGGGATGAAAATTCATTGACAAATGACAATGGTAACTTGACAATCTAGACAATATTTCTTAATTAATTAAAAAAAACAAACATATAAAATTATAAATTGTGTTGTATATCAAGTTATTGCAATTTAAATGTATTAAATATGGATTTTACAAAATTCAGTCTTTTAAAGACGGCGCATGAAAGTTCAAATTTCATAATCTTTTATGTGCAATATTATATATATAATTTATACTTTCAAAATATTTTGAAATTTAATTATTAATATGATAAAATATATTGTCATGATCTGTCAACACTTGGAAGTCTCAAGAAGGGTTATTCTTTTTCGTGTATAATCCATAAATGTAGGGAAAATATCAGATGTCTCAAGTATGTTTTGGTGGGGCCATTGAGAATATCACTTGGAAGCTGTTTTAAACTACCAATTAAAGTCCAAATATTTGAAAGTGGGCTCCTTAATTTATTGAAAGATTTTGTCTAGCTTAATGAAATAACGGTTTTCCAGCATTTATGGAGCCGACTTATATAAACATGCTACCAGACGATATTTGCGCAAGGAAACAGAGATGATAGAACACCTATATTTTTGTTGTTCTATGTGCCAAGGTTTTATCCGCAACATAAAAAAGTACTATATATCGTATAATATCACGTTATAATTTAGTAATAACTAGTATCAATTTACCATCTTAATTGCAACAATTGTGAAGTCAGTAATCTTTCAATGTTACAGATCGAAATTCCAAGAAATATTGCAATAAGAGAACCAACTCTTGGTCTAGTGGTAAAAAACAATACATCTCAAGTGAGATGTCGCAGGTTTGAAACCCGATCGGGGAATCTTTTATAGACATTTAATTTAGAAATTAGTTGGGAGACTTGACCCAATTTATCTTAAAAAAAAAGAAATATTGCAACAAGGCACAATTTATATGAAAAGATAGGACTATGAATAAATTTTTGTTATAATCTTTGTAAATGATGTGATTTTATTTTGTCATAATTAGAATAAATTTTAACTTAGTAATAAATAGAGGATGAGATATATTGTAAGGAATTAGAACAATCAAATAAAGATTTTCATTTTTGTTGTCATGGTATTAGAGCGTCAGGTTTAAAAGACGGTTGAAAATCTTAAAAAAGATGTTGTCTCAGATCAATGACAAATAACAATATAGAGCCAACAAAGGGCACAATCTTATTTAGTAGAGGTCATGAAAACGACAAAGACCAAGAAGGAAGAGGTCGTGGTCGAGAATCCTCTCTACAGTACAAAGAGTCTTACACTCTGTTTGGTTCAGTGGTAGAGGATGGAAGGGAAAGGAAAATATAAAAAGAGAAGGAAAGGGATGGAAAGCGTGAAGAGAATGAGCTTGAGGAAAGTGGGTTACCGTGCAAAGAGAGACTGTGCGCCTGAAAGGAAAAGAAAACGCTCGAGGAAGGAAGATCGCGTGTGCGCTAGAGAGGTTCTCCTGCCAAAGGGTAGTGTCATCAATCGTATCTCCTTGCATCTTCGTGGATTTTCCTTTCCCTCCATTCTCCGCCGATTCGGAGGAGAAATATTTTGTGCATAAAAGAAAATTTTTGAGAGAAACTTTTCCCTCGCAAAAATTACTCTCTTCCCTGTTCCCTCCATCCAAACACGAAGAACGATCTAATTTCTCCTCGTATCTCGTTCCCTCCTCTCCTCTACCGTCGAACCAAACAGAGTATTAAGCTCCTCAAATGACAGTAACCAAGAATCATTGCCAGTTAGTGCACTCGCATCCGCATATGATGTGACTACTCAAGGTGCACCCAAAAGGCTAGACAAATTCCTGATTTGTCTGCCTTACAATTTACATGCATCGCTAATGATGGCTATATAGTAGCCAATTCTAGTGCATCAAGTGAAAAATTTTATGGTAAGAGCTCTGATTCGAGTTGGATACTTGATAGCGGTGTCTCTTGACAAATGATTTTCATACCTAGTATTTCAACCATTTATAGGTCTTAATTTCATGATTTTATGTGTTATTTCTAATGTTTAACTGTTAATTTAGGTTAGAAGCTAGGTACTGCCATGGTTGCTTCGTTTTATACAGGATCTACGCGATGTGGCTACTCGACACGACATTTTGTACTAATTTTGGCCTTACCAGCGACCCATAAACCTGACCTGCGATCCACAGGGAGCTCAGCGGATAGCAGATGGTGACTGGCGATGCAGAAGACTTCAGCGGGCCGCTAGACTTAGCAGTGGGCCGCTGGAAGATGGAAACCGACAGAAAAAAATAGACAGCCAGATTTGCCATCTCTTTCTAACCGCCATTTGCGTCAGATTTAGAGCCTCTGATCGGTGCTGAGGGTACTGGTCAAATTAATTCCTTAAAAATCGATACTAATTCGTTTGCAGTACAGTTTAAGGGTCGAATCTCGAGGACGGACTATTCTTTTTCTAAGTTCAAACAGTTCGGATTAAATTTAATTCTTTTGGTTAAATAGACAATTTAAATTCCAAACAGGTCTAAACAGAAAATCAAATTGTAGTTGCAGAGTTAAAAATTCTAATTACCTAGAAAACTTGAGCAATTTAAGGGTTTAAACAGTTAACGAACGATTAGGAGTTCAGGTTGTCTAACTTTTCTTGTCTGTCAAGGTTGGGACGGACCGTCCTGACCCTGTCAGATGGCTGGAACAGGCCGTTCTAGGCCAGGACGCCCCCTCTCGGGCGGTCCTTCCTACCCTTGGAACGGTCCGTTCCAATCATCTGATGTCTGTTTTATCATCCTACTTGATTATTCGCTAAGTGTTTTTGCGTGGATTTAGTCAAACTAAACCTACAAACTTGCGCTCTAACTCTCGTTCAGGTCAAATTGTGGGGTTTTGTTTGATAAGTCCTAAAAACTCCTAAATTTCAACTCTCGTTTCTTGGTTTAGGTGCTTTAAATTGATTTCTGGGTCTTGGTAAACTCTCAATCTCTCGATTTATTGAGTAAAACTCTAATTGTTTAAAGTTTGGTTAAATCCTTTCGGATATCCCCTACCTAATTGATCTAAGTGTTTACTTGTTATTGCAGATAGACTTTGTTTTGACAATTAAACTAGGCCTTTGTTTAACGCAATAATCAGATCTTACATTAACAATTTGCAACAAAAAGATAGAATTAAATTTCAGAAATCATAAATGCAACTTAACTTAGCAATTAATCAAGTATTCAAACAAAACAAACAACTAAAAGAAAAGTTATCGAACCATAGCCCTAAACTACCCTACTCCATGTAAGAAAAAGCAAGTTTCATCATACAAAAACACAAAGAAAAAGGAAAAACCAAGTTACAACAAGTTGTGCTTGAAATTATCCAACTTCTCCGCTCTGTCCTGTCTGGGGCGGCCCGTCCTGATCCTGGGGCGGTGCGTCTCAGGCTGGTGGATGGCCGTCTCAACAGGGTGATCTTCTTGCTCATTTCTGGCTCTGAAAACTAGGTAAATTCGACTCTCCTCGAATTGAAGACAGAACAGAGCTTTTATAGGCATCATAGGTGGTTCCAAAACGTGGCATTGTGGCTCAGGAAGGCGGTGGAAAATAAAGAAACCGCCTCACCAAATCAGGCATTCTATTTTTGGAAGTCTCGAAATAGTTGTCTGGCCTGTTTGTGGACTGGGATGGCCTGGTCTGGATCTGGGGCGGCCCGTCCCAGTATGGGCTGAAAGTGTCGTCTGGATTGCCTCTGCCTATGTCTGCACTGAGTTGGGACGGCTCGTCCTGAGGTTGGGGCGGTCCATTCCAACTTGCTGAATCTGCACAACTTGGCCGATTTTCTCCATTTTTCGCGCCAAAGTGTAATGAACCTGTATAAAAAACTTGCCGGGCTACGGCTGAACTTTCCTTCATCTAACATTAGCACAATTTAAAGAAAAATGAGTAAAAACACAAGTAATTTGAACGAAATTTGGGGCTTATTCTGGCTGAAAATCAAGTACGGAAACTGTACATCAGCCTCTATTTGCACGACCCCCACTTTTAGAGAACCGACAATGTCTACTATATAAGGAGGAAGCGTCAATGCCAAAGGGGTCGGCAGATTAGAGAGATTTTCTCAGCAAAAGGAGTACAGAGCTGCACAGGTCCAGCGGGTCGCCAGTCCCACCTGCGAGCCGCTGTCGAGTAGCAGAAGACAGAAAGATAGAGATCAAGTTGCCCTTCTGTTGTAACTTAGTTTCTTTCTTATGTTTTCTTTTCTCTTTGATACTTTGATATTTTGTATGATGTCTGATCGCGAGTAGATACCTTTTTAGGGACCATGGTAGTGAACCTTTAGTTTATGGATTGAATATACTATTTTAGTTGATTTCTTTGTTACTTGTTGTGTTTTATACCTTGCTTTAATTGTTTATCTGATTTAATTCGAATTACTTAAGTTAGTTTTCTTGTATCCGTCAAGTATAGGCCGTGCTTGATTGTTAAATAGTTAAGTCCAAATTATCCTAAGTCATTTGATAACAATTGTACCAACTTGAAGGTTTAAATTGAAAGATTGAACTAAGACTATCTAACGAAAGTTAAAGTCTTTTCTAATAGCGAAATCTCTAAGAATTCATAGGTTAGAAAGGTATAAACCCGTAGAAACTAGACCATGAAACGAAAGTTGAAGTCTAGATCCTACTTGATGGATTTGGAGTTAGTTGAATTAATAACCAGACTTAAAACGAGAGTTTGATCTGTAACACCTCAATCTAAACCCAATCCCATACACAAAGCAACTTCTAAATCAACCAAATAGTTGTCTCAGCCTTGACACTAGCGGGCCGCTGAGTGAACCAACGAGGTGGTCTATGCCCGCCGAGTAGCCAGCGACCAACTAAGTCGTCAAGCGACCTGAGTTCAATCAACGGGTCGCTACGAAAGTCAGCGGACAGCTAGAACTGGAGTAAACTGAAGAATTAACTTACCTTAAGCCCCTAATCTTTAATTAGCCGTTTAATCATCTTTTAACCTGCAACCTGTTAACTTAGGATTTATTTAATTGCAATTTAAATTGTTAACTCTGTGACCAATCAACTTTTCTTACAAACCCTTAGTTTAGTAAATTAATTAGAATTAAAACTTAGTTATTAAACATCCATCCCTGTGATTCGACCCCGAAATACTTAAACGATTGTCATGCGCTTGCGATAATAATTTAGGTAGAATAGGGTATAATTCTAAAGCTAGGAAAAATCCCATCATCTCTCATCATATAACCGGTCAGTTTGCACAAGGGCGGAACCAGGATTGTCAGATTGGATAGGCCGAATTGTCGAGGTCCGACTTTAATTGTGCTTTAGTAACTTGGATTTCAATAGTAAAGTAGGCTAGACATATTAGATAACAAAATTAGCACAATATTTTTAACATTTTACATTGGTATTTTTTTCTCGACGTAGGCCAGGCGTATGCCCACCACCCCGTAGATTCGTCCCTGAGTTCGCTGTCTTTAGAATGTTTGTGATTCTCGCTCTCTGATCGAACTTCCAAATGATGCACAAACTATGGCAAAACAAGAAGGTTTTGTAATGCTAAAATTCAGTTTTTTAAAGAACGGTGAAAGTTCAAATCTATATATTGAAATTCTTCAATCAAACTGCTTTGATCAGAGTACTGGTTAAATCCTGTCAGATCTCAATTTTGAAAGTTAAAATGACCGATCCAAACCGTTCAATATGATCTCTATATTGAAATCTCCTTGCACACCAAATTTTATATATTTTTTTAAAATTGTTGTACTATTTTTTTAGAATTTAAAAAAATCGTTAATCTAATTTGTTGTGAACCCTTCAAAAACTACAGTTTTTAAAAATTAAAAATTTACTTAAAATTTTTTTTAAAAAATGTAAAATTTGGTATGCAAGAAGATTTCAATATGAAGATCATATTGAACCATTTGAATTAGTCATTTCAACTTTCAAAATTGAGATCTGACGGGATTTAACCAGAACTCCGATCAAAACGGTTTGATCGAGTTCACACACACTCTATCTCTCTCTCTCTCTCTCTCGCTATATATATATATATATATATATATATATATATATATATATATATATAGAGTTTAGCTCCGGTGAGTCGCGACCAATACTCCTAGATCTAGATCAAAATGACCGATCCAAACCGTCCAATATGATCTCCCTATTGAAACCTCTGAGCAAACCAAATTTTTTATTTTTTCGAAATTTTTAAGTATTTTTTTCGGATTTTTAAAAACTGATGTTTTTGAATGGTTCAGAACCAATTAGATTAACGATTTTCTAAAATTTAAAAAAAATACTTAAAAATTTCGAAAAAATAAAAAATTTGGTCTACATGGAGATTTCAATAGGGAGATCATATTGGACGGTTTGGATCGGTCATTTTGATCTAGATCTAGGAGTATTGGTCGCGACTCACCGGAGAATCCGTGAGTCGCGACTCACCATAGCTAAACTCATATATATATATATATATATATATATATATATATATATATATATATATATATATATATAATCCAAGCAAGGTGTGCCGAAGTCGAAAATTGTTGCACCGTGAATGTGGTTTTCAAAATGAATAGCGGCTCCCTCGACATATGGTTTCAATCCATCATATGTTGATTATTCGTTTTTCAAATTCAATAAGAGAGAGATGTTTCTTGTCATTCTTGTGCATGTTGATGATTTGGTCATCGCACGAAATGATTCTGATGCTATTAGCAATTCATGGAGTATCTACATGGTACTTTTCACATGAATAGATCTTGGTGCATTGAAGTACTTCATTTACATTGAAATAGCATGGGGACTCAAGGGACTTTTGTTGTGTCAACGCAAATACACATTGGATATTCTATCAAAATGCGAACTTCTTAGTTCCAAACCAGCGGTATTTCCAATGGAGCAATATCACAAGCTTTTCATAGCAACACGAGAGCCCATGATAGATTGAGAGCGCTATTGGCGACTCATTATAAGACTTATTTATCTGACCATTATATGTTTAGAATTGTGCTATTTTGTGCATATTCTAGCTCAGTTCATGCAAAGCTCATCTTCAACCTTATTATGACGCAGCTCTTTGCGTTGTGCAGTATTTGAAAAAAATATATAATCCAGGTTGAGGTATTTTGCTCAAAAGTGACAATAATCTATCGTTATTTAGTTATTGTGATTCAAATTGGACTAGTTGTTCATTGACTAGATGATCTTTAACCGGCTATTTTGTGACTTTAGGCAATTCATCGATTTCTTGGGAACAAAAAAAGCAACATATAGTCTCTTGCTCATCAGCATAAGCAAAGTATTAGTCTATGACGGCTGCTTCTTGTGAGTTAACTTGGTTGAAATCTATGCTCAAATCTCTCAGAGTATCACATTCACAACTAATGTAATTGTTTTGCGCTAGTCAAGCTGTTTTTCACATAGGGAGTAATCTTATTTTTCATGAACGCATGAAGCACATCAAAATAAATTGTCATTTTGTACGAAATTTGATTCAAGCTAAAAAAAATTTTACATCACATGTTGGAACAAATGAGGAATTGGCAGAGATATATTTACCTAGCTTTGGACAAGCATCTATTTCATGGGAAGTATGGAAATATTTGGTAAACAGATTTGGTAACATATGAATATGGTAGGACTATGAATATATTTCTGCTGTAATCTTTGTTAAAGATGTGATTTGATTTTGTCATAATTATAATAGATTTCAATCTAATTTCTACTACTTGTAAATACATGGATCCAAGAGGTGTTAGCACGTTAGATCTAACATGCTAACACATGTTTTTATCGTTCGATCGATTTATTATGTGATTGGATATCAATCACTAGACGGAAATAATAATCTCTTTTGGTTTTCCGTTTAATAAGAAAATAAATTGAACACCATAATTATCTGTATCACTGATAGATTGAGCAACATATTTTTATTATCTAATATTTTTTTATTTACCCACGTATGAGGGCATTTTTGCTAGCATAATATATACAGAGAATGAGATGTACAGTAAGAAATCAAAACAATCAAAACAAAAGAATACTGGCCTTGCATGACTACAAAACCATATTCTCGGAATTGATCACTTTCCTTGGACGCAACCAAGGAAATGCTCTCATGCATCCTATAAATAGCCCAAATCCCTACAAATTACTACAACAAGCTCAACTCATAAAGAGATAAAAAAAAAATAAACATTCGGGATACTAATATCATGGCAAATATTTTAATCTCACTTCTACTCACAACACTCTCAATCCATCTAATTGCATCTGTAGGAGCAGTGTACAATATAGTAGACTTTGGAGCCAAATCAGATGGCCAGACTGACTCGGCAAATGCCTTACTTTCGGCATGGAATGCTGCATGCCAGTCGACAAGCCCGGCAACTATTTATGTGCCTAATGGCAAGTTTTTAGTTGGCCATGCCACCTTTACGGGACCATGCGCCAACAACAAGATCAACGTGCAGATATATGGCACATTTGTCGCACCGTCGAATTATGCCAATTTTGGAAGTGTTGGGGAGTGGATTGTGTTTGATAAAGTTGTGGGTCTTTCGGTTTATGGAGGGACCCTTGATGGTTCTGGGTCAGGTCTCTGGGCTTGCAAAGCCTCTGGAGGGAGTTGCTCGGACGGCACAACAGTAAGTGACGAAATGCAGAAATTAGCAATTTTTTTTTCTCTAGAAATATTCTTTGGGTAAATTTCAAAGGCTCAATTGAACCCATCATATTTTTTCCTCTTAGAAATATTCTTTGGGTGAATTTCAAAGGCTTAATTGAACCCATCATAATGGTCGCTTGAACCAACCGTTGAAGCACTATGCCAGTAGCGGAACTGATAAGCTTTAACTATCCTTGTGCATGCATGTTATGTTTTTTCTACATGTTTTTTAAAGAAATTATAATTGTTTGGTCAATGGCACCTGTGGCTGAGTCTTTCTCCAAGACACCTTGTCCTCGACAAATGCTATTTTGTCCGCACAAACTTCTAGTATAACCAAGGAGAAATATTTTGCTTAGAATCTTCTTACTCCAAGATTAAATATCCAATGATGACAACTATGTTGACCTTACTAAAGTCAATATTCTATTTAATGCGAGGGGGGGAAAAGCATTTCTATTTCTTACCAGTTACCACTTACCACTATTTTTTTTCTTTCACTGAAACAGTCGATGACGTTCAGAAACTCGAAGGATGTCTTGATTAGCGGTCTGACATCACTGAACAGTGAGTTGTATCACATTGTTATTTATAATTGCGATGGAGTAACAGTGCAAAGTGTCAAGATAAACGCCCCAGGCAATAGCCCCAACACAGACGGAATCCATGTAGAGGAGTCAAATGGTGTTACTATTACAGGAGCCAGTATTCAAACAGGAGATGATTGTGTCTCAATCGGCCCTGGCACAACCAACTTGTGGATTGAACTTGTCAGCTGTGGGCCTGGTCATGGCATAAGGTTCTCACTCTTTCATTTCAACCTTCCTATCAAAATCCAACGACCAAAACACAAATGAGTTCAGTTATTAATTAGAATTGGTCTGTCCTACCTGTTACATGAATGGTACCATTGCATCTTGAATTCTCGATCATTTTGGATAAATTCATAAATATGATTATTTTGTATTGTTTATTGGACAGTACAACTTAAATTAAGCGTGTAACTGAGCCTGAACCACTTATATATAAATTGAACAACAAAATACAAACAGTTAAAGATGATAGAAAAAGAAAAGATTGTGGTGCAAAACTGAAATGTTAACTTTTTGGTCCTAGAATCACTGACAAATTATAAAATTTCCTTTGCTAATGTAATCATTTTGGCACATCTAAAAATTGGAGCAGCATAGGAAGTCTAGGAAAGGGGTACAATGAGAGAGGGGTGCAGAATGTTACTGTGAAGACAACGGTGTTCACTGGGTCTGAAAACGGGCTAAGAATAAAGACTTGGGGGAGACCGAGTGATGCTTTCGTGCAAGGAGTTGTATTTGAGCATTCTGTCATGCAAAATGTGCAAAATCCAATTATCATTGACCAGAATTACTGCCCTGACAATAAAGGCTGTCCTGATCAGGTACCTAAAATATTAGACAGATGAGATTTTGTTTCTTTCCTTTTCCTTTTCCTTTTCCCAAGATCCTTAATTTAATAATTTCAATCTCTGATTTGGTAATGATTCCCAGTTAGGTGATAGTTATTCTGGCATGTGCTGAGACGATTGCTTTTAATTTCAATGTTCTTTTAACTTATTTATATACTGTTAAAATTTCGGTTGGTTTGAGGATTTTATTAATGGTAAATACTGGGATGGTTTGTCCTCTTAACCATTGATTGAAGTTTAACCAGTGTGCAACTTTGTACTTCTAAGTTCTACCTCTGTTCCACTATTGCATGTATTTACAAGTGACCACCAAATTATTAAAAAAAAAAAAAAACAGTTACTCATCACTTAAAATTATCTTTTCTCCTTGTACAGAGCTCTGGTGTCAAAATAAGCCAAGTGACATACACGGACATCCATGGTTCATCTGCATCCAAAGTCGCCGTTAAATTTGATTGCAGCCCGACAAACCCATGCAGCGGCATCGAGTTGCAAAATATAAAACTCACCTATTCTGGGGCACAGCCTGCAGAGGCCTCTTGTACCCATGCGACTGGCACTACCGCTGGCTTTATTATTCCGCCAAGTTGTTTGTGATATGACAAGATTATTGTACTAGGGGAATAAGATGCATAGTCTATTGTTTTTTTGGAATCTAAAATAAAATTACTCTTTCATTTCTTTTGTTACTACAAACGTAGTTTTGATATCTTCTGCAACTGTGGAGACGTACATCAATAATATAAAACTGACATTGAAGGAAAAGAAAAGTTCACAGGTAAATAGATATGTACAGTAGACGCTAAAAGTAAGAGATCCACCGCCATTTTCCTTAAACATATGCTTACAGTAAGTTGCTTCTAGAATTAAGTTGCTATATTACATTGCCTACACACATGGTCTTCATAACCCATTACATTGATGGGGTAAAAAGAAGAAAAAATGATAATCAAAAGTTATATACTTACACTTTAATTGTGGATCTAACTGAAAATCTAGAAACAAATAGAAGAACATACATAATTTAATCTAACAAAAGAATTTTACAATAAATTAAGCTTCTTGAAGGGAATCCGGTCTACTCAGCTGAGCTTGTACAAGATCAATTTAGAAGCTAGTGTTTCAATGAAGATGGATATTCCTTGACAACCTTGGTTTTCTGAATTATTCTCTCCATCAAGAGCCCCAAAAGAAAACCTTAAAAGTACCGTGTCTCTCAACTACAGGAAATAGGTCAACTGTTCCTTTTTCCTAGAGCCGCCTTCCCCGTATAAATCATTCCATTGTTTTAGCTCATTCATTACCGCTCCTTCAGCAGCAAAACTTGCTGATACCTGATTCATATCACATCAATTTTAGTATGGAATGAAATTTGGGTCAAAAGTTGTAAAATCTAAATCTATAGAAGGGAAAGACAAATTTACTTGGCTTTTTGCAATTTTCAAATCTTTCATGGTCAGTGGTCTTAGTATGATTGCCGGCTCATCACTGTCATCAACACCTGGTTTCTCCATTTTTATCTTGTTTTCCATAAGACAGAAAGCAAAGATAATGTTAAGAATTTAGAAATGAAAAACTTTCTTTTTCTTTCATCTTTTTGAAACTTTTTGATATTTTTGACCAAGCATGCAAGTTCTACAAACATTTTGTTTTTACATTACTATACCTGCAGTTTCATGCATTTTTTATTTGTATAAAATATGCAAATTATTTTGTTCTTGGATATTTTCTCTTGTTGGGTTTCTTTTCTAGCCTACCCCAAATTGTTTGGGACAAAAGGCTTAGTTGTTGTTGTTGTTGTTATAAAATATGCAATACAATATCTCTTAAATAACAAGTACACAATGCTTAATTAAACTAAAATAGAATTATGGAAGGCGGCACTTACCAGATCCCTTTGCCTCTCTCTTTGCCTTTCTTTCTCAATTAACTCTCTAACAGGACGGTATGCAGCAGTCACACAAAGGTTCTACATCCCAAAGAGAATGTTTTCAGTAAGCAATTTACTGTCAGCATCGGATCCAGTAAATTTTTTTTTTTTAAAAAAGAAAGAAAGGTCAGAAAAGAAAGATTAGAGGAGACCTTTAGGTCGCTTCCACTGTATCCTTCAGTCATTGTGGCAAGCTCCTTGAAATCAAGCTTCTCCGCTTTGTCTTTAGATAACAGGGTCCTCAATATCAATTCCCTGCTCTCTGCTGTGGGTAACCCAACCATAATTCTATCAGGGAGAAGGAAAAAAAAATGGAAGTTAGACATGACAAAAATGTAAACTAATATCATCAAAATAGGCATCACCCCATAATTATTTCTTATAACAAAGAACCATATTAGTATTACGAAGACCAGGTTTCTGACAAAAGCTTTTCTGTCTCTGAGCAATTAAGTTTCTTTTGATAAATGTATTGACAACTTATATTTTACATGCTAACAGTTGCTCTAAGCAACAGTGTAAATTCAGTCTCGCACTAAGTGAGGAAAATATTTTTTGCATTGCTTAAATAAAACTTTTCAAGCACTGATTCCTTCTTAAATTCTTTTATTTTATTCTCTTTAAACATCTTAAATGTTAATTAGCATCCAAACCAGAAGGTAAAAAGGCCACCTAACACAAGGCAAAAACTGATAGGAAGTTATAGCAGGTAAAAATGTAAGAGATACTGTATGACGTGGCTTACTCACGTCCAAATTAAATCATCTCGAAGCATTGATAATTATAATTTCATTTCAATTATATAAAATATAAAATTCCTATTACATACCGACGCTCAAATCGTCTAATAATGGCCTCATCGAGATCAAAAGGCCGATTTGTGGCTGCAAGAACAAGGATACGCTCCCCTGACTTGCTTAACAAACCATCCCAGTGTGTCATGAACTCATTCTTGATCTTCCTCATGGCCTCATGCTCCCCAGCCCGGGCCCGCTGGCCCAGCATGCTGTCCACCTCATCAACAAATATTATAGTAGGTGAGACCTGCAATTCAAAATTACAAGTATTTATTTTGTTTAGGTATGTTTAAATGGATTATTTACTGAAGATTCCTCTTGCAGACTGCGTTGCATGAAAAACTAAATTACAAGTCCAAATTAAGTGTGGCAATTCCAATGTATCCATAATAGTTTGGAGATTAACACTTAAGTCCCAAATACTGTTTGGATAAGAAAGAAAAGGTATAGCTGATTAAGATGACATGACCTCCCTCCAATAGACCCCCATACAATTGAAAAAAGCATTGCTGATGGCAGAAAACACACAACTGAGGTTCAAACCAATAAATACCAGTCAGACTAAAAAACACAATTTCATCTAAAATGCAGAACCAACCTTAGCTGCCAGACTGAACAGTGCCCTGACATTTTTTTCGTCCTCACCAAACCACTTCGAGGTAATAGTGGACATTGACACATTAATGAAACTTGCACCTGCTTCATTTGCAATAGCTTTAGCGAGCATGGTCTTGCCAGTACCAGGAGGGCCGAATAGGAGAATGCCTCGGCAAGGTTTTAAAAGGCCACCTTTGAAGAGATCAGGGCGGCGCAATGGGAGCATTACCAACTCCTGTAATGAGTCCTTAATGTCATCTAATGCACCTGTAAAAGAAGTAACAATTCTTTACATCTTTTTATATATTCTATAATACACGAAAGATCACGAATGAGAAAAATATGCTTCTTGGTCTCTAAATTTTTTCATTTTCAAAAGTCCCTTAACTTAACAAATAAATTGTGAAGGAGAAAATCCAACAAAAGGATAAATAGTTTTGAAGAGATTTCTGTCACCAATAATAGAGAAGATTTGTGAAACAAAATTCATTTCTACAGTAAATTAAAACTGTCTCCGAACACCCGTTCTAAGCTTGCAACACACAGAGTCAGAGGTAGTGGCCACATAGGTTGAACTATGGCAGGAGAATGAATGGTGAGATTTCTCCCTTAAAAATTAAGGAAAGATACAGGCCATCTCTAAAATGTTATTAAACAAGAGGACTTGTTTCTTCAGGTTCATGTACAATCCTATTTGCATAAGAAAACTATTCTTTCATTTACCAATATCATCAAAGGTGACACCAATCTCACTAGCTGGGATCACTTCAGGCCGAATACGCTTCTCAAACTCATTATCTGGCGGAGTCTCCTGTTGAGGATTGCAAATGTTAGAGAATAGGCTGTTATACCTGCAAGAACTGCAAGTAGAGGTGGTACAGGTGCCATAGATATGCTTTTGACCGTCTCTCTGACAGTCTAAGATTGATCCCTTCGGATTTCCACACTAAATTTCTGCTTTTATAGGTATCTTATAATTTCTTTTTTGGGGTCTGTTTCATAAGGTCAAGAGTACAAAAATGTACCACCCTTAAATTTGGATAAGGTGGGCATTCAAAGCTAAGACAAGCAGCAGAGACCAGAGATTAAAAGTTCAACAAGAGAGAAAATATTACAACTTTAACAGGAGGAGCTGCTGCAGCTGGTTTCTCAGCTTCGCCTTTGTTTTCTGGTGGTGGTGCTACTGAGGCCCCAGCATTGTTCTCGGGTTTGGTGTCAACAGTTGGGTCATGTTTGGAATTGTCCTAAAAGGAAACACAGTTACATTGCATTCGACCAAACCCATGTTCTTCATTTTTTGACTTGGTTGAGGAAAGAAATAATACCTTGGTAGCATCAACATTGGCTTCTAGCTTTAAGGTGTCTTTTCCATCGAAATTGTTATCTTGAAAAATATTCAATCCATGGGACAAACTGTTTATCAAGAGAATATGAAAAATTTTTAAATAAACTAATTTAAACATAAAGGAAGATATTTAATGTTACCATATAAATTTTTATAGGTTAAAGAATGTTTAAATATCAAAAATGCTAAAGGAATATAATAAAATGAGAAAATAAGAAAAAAAATATCAAATACCTCTTCGAGGAAATAACGAGCTTGCCATTCCTATACTCTGGATCTTTTGTATTCATCAGATGATACGAAATAGCTGAGATGATAATTTCCTCAATGTAGTTACTAATTACCATTGTATCTGCTAGGCAAATCGACCCCAAGTCATCAATGTCTAAGTCATTAGAAGCTAAAACTTCCATTATGTGGTTTCTATTATCTTGGATCTGTATAATTCTCATATCGTCCTCCAATTGTGTTTTCCAATTAAGGAGGTGATCCCCCTCTTCAGGCGGCCTTATCTCTATGGTGTAAGGGAATAGATTACTAACCCTCCCTTCTATGTCTGATGCATCAGTTTCGCATTCGAGAACTCTTGAACCAAGAACTAAAACTGGTCCTGATACCTTCTCGAGCATTTTCTCAAACATCCTGTATGCACGCTGAGACCTATAGAGAAATGCCTCAATGTCCCTTATGTAGAGCACTATGGAAGCACTTTTTGAGACGGATGACAAAACCTGCAAATCAAGATTAAAAAACACTAGTTTCAGTTTAAAATCTTTCAGTACAGCAACAAAAACAAATAAAATGGCGAAAACAGTTCTTGTACTTTATGTAATGCTTGTATGAGAGATCTTTCGTCAAAGCACCAACTGCTGGGTCGTTTCAGAGGACCTGCACAATTGCAAAGAAATTCACTTATACCCACTCCAGCATTTAACTTTGAATATCAATATAAACAAATTGAAAATGCAAAGAAATTATAAACTGCTCATAACCTGTACTACTGCTACATTGTGATGCAAGATCACTCATATCAGAAGAGACTGATGCATTCTTCCTTAGCATTGGTTTGTCGCTGCCGAAAATATAAGCATAATACAAAAAAGAAGTTTCGAGTCAAACTGGGCTATTATAAAACAGTTCAAAAAAATTTCGGCCATGTAAGCACCAGAACATAATTTAGGCATAATTTTAAAAAACTAAGGTATCAATTTATCCTTGAGCCTTAAATTAGATCATAAGTGTCCCTATCACCCTTAATTGTTTGATCAATATCAAACCATACTAACAAGGATAAATAATAAATACTAACGACTCCTTTGATGACTCCAATAGACGTTTTGTTAGGAGAATTCAAGAGTCCGAGGTGAAAGAAGCCTTAAAACGAATGAAAGTAGGTAAGGCTCTAGGACCTGATAACATACCAATCGAAGTATGGAGGTGCCTCGGAGATGTGGCTGTAGTTTGGTTAACCAAACTATTCAATAGCATTTTTCGATCAAATAGGATGCCAGATGCGTGGAGGAGAAGCACTCTAGTACCAATCTTCAAGAATAAAGTGGATGCTCAAAGCTGTACAAACTATAGAGGGATTAAGCTTATGAGTCATACAATGAAGCTTTGGGAGAGAGTGATAGAACATCGCTTGAGACGGATGACAAACGTTTCGAAAAACCAATTTGGTTTTATGCCTGGGAGGTCAACCATGGAGGCCATCTTCCTAATAAGGCAATTGATGGAGAGATATCGGGAGCGAAAGAAGGATCTACATATGGTTTTCATTGATTTGGAGAAAGCATACGACAAAGTGCCAAGGAAAGTTATGTGGTGGGCACTAGAAAAGAAGAAAGTCCCCACAAAGTATGTTACCCTCATCCAAGACATGTATGATGGTGCCGTTACTTGCATCAGGACATGTGATAGTGTAACTAGTGACTTTCCTATTAAAATAGGACTACATCAGGGATCAGCTTTGAGCCCGTATATTTTTGCCTTAGTGATGGATGAGATCACGAAGGATATACAGGGAGAGATTCCTTGGTGTATACTCTTTGCGGACGATGTGGTGTTAGTCGATGAGAGTAGGACGGAGGTCGATAGGAAATTGGAATTGTGGAGACGAACTCTAGAGTCCAAAGGGTTTAGGCTTAGTAGAACTAAGACGGAGTATATGGGGTGTGAGTTTAGTGGGATACGACCAGTGGACGGAGATGTCTGTCTAGACGGGCAGGTAGTACCTACGAAAGATACTTTTCGATATTTAGGGTCGATGCTGCAGAGCGATGGCGAGATAGATGAAGATGTTAGTCACAGGATAAGAGCGGGGTGGGTGAAATGGCGACAAGCATCAGGCGTCCTATGCGATAAGAAAGTCCCGCATAAGCTAAAAGGCAAGTTCTACAGGACAGCGATTAGACCTGCGATGTTGTATGGCGCAGAATGTTGGACTACTAAAAGACGACATGTCCAGAAGATGAGTGTAGCTGAGATGCGTATGTTGAGGTAGATCTGCGGTCACACGAGGAAAGATCGGATTAGAAATGATGACATACGAGATATGGTTGGGGTCGCACCAATAGAGGAGAAGCTGATCCAACATCGTTTGAGATGGTTTGGACATATCCAACGCAGACCTCCAGAGGCACCGGTACGTATCGGAATTCTTAATCATTTCGAGAACACCCGGAGGGGGAGAGGGAGACCAAGATTGACATGGGAAGAAGCGGTAAAAAGAGACCTTAAAGAATAGAACGTCTCCAAGGAGTTGGCGATCGATAGGAGCGCTTGGAAGTTAGCAATTCATGTACCGGAGCCATGACGTAGGAACTTAGGGGTAGGAGCGATGCCATAGGTTTGTAGGTCCCTCTATTAGGTCACAGTCGAGGTCTAGGTTTCTACTATTACTATTATTATTAGAGGTATTATTATTAGTATGGCTAGTCTTACTATTAGTATTTTTATGTTTTGTATTTTTTTTTTTGTTCTTGGATGTGTTCTCTTGTTGGGTTTCTTTCTAGCCTACCCCAACTTGTTTGGGACAAAAGGCTTAGTTGTTGTTGTTGTTGTTTGTATATATATATATAGAGAATGGCTAACGCGCCATCGATGGCACGTGCCATAATTTTCTATCGACTCATTTTTCGAAATTCAAATGTCAAACGGTCGATCCAAACCGTTCAAGTTGATCAAAATATTGAAATACCTTTGGAGACCAAATTTTACATTTTTTCGAATTTTTTTGCTATTTATTATGATATTTTCAAATTAGAGGGCCTGAAATACTCTAATCATAATGTTTTTAAAAATATCATAATAAATAGCAAAAAAATTTGAAAAAATATAAAATTTGGTCTCCAAAGATATTTCAATATGGAGAACAACTTGAATGGTTTGGATTGACCATTTGAATTTTAGATCTTGAAAAATGACTTGATGGCATGGGACCCTCCGTGCCATCGATGGCACGTTAGCCATTCTCTATATATATATATATAAATAAAAATTAATCAATAGCAGATATGGTGCCATACCTGGCTCTTAATTCAACACTGCTGCTTTGTCGGCGTAACAAGCCTGCTAAAAGGATATAATTATTTAGAAGAAATATGAGCATGATAAAAGACAGAAATTTTTACAGAAAAGAATAATAAATATTCCTATAGAATCGTGACCTTTAGGTTGAGGTTGTTCCCTTTTGGGAAGTATGGAAAGAGACCCAAACAAACCAGACATCTTCTCCATTGTTGTCTCTGATATAGACCGTTGGTGAAACTGAATGTCATAAAACAAAATTATTTATTCAGTGTTGAATTTTCATCATATGATGTGTTTCTTATTGAATTATATAGAGAAACGGCAAAAAAAATTTACCGCAGGTTTGTTGACATTTCCGTATTTACTCTGAAACTGTTTAAAATAAATAAATATATTAACAAGAGAAAAATTGTAAAACAGTTGTTTTAAGATGAATAATAAAAAGATTTTCAAGACCAACCTTCAATGAAAAGTCAGTGACATCAAGCAAGAGTAACTTGGCCCCAAAATGATGAGACAAAGCTTTTGCTAGCAGCTGCTGGTAAAGCTCTGGAGATGCAGAAAAATATTTAAAAGAACTTAATTATTGCTTAAAAGAAACCAAAAAAGCTTTTACTCCTAATAAACTGCCATGCATACCCTGTTCTAGCTGTAAAAGACAATATTTAAATTGCGGTACATTCCTTAAAAGGCCCTTTTCAACTGTAAAACATTGGATACCCTCGAAAATATGTAAATCATCTCATAACCCTACAGAATTTTACCAAACTGACATTATTTTACCATTCCAACTAATTTATGGATATCAAAGCCAGAAAATATAGGAGAGAAGGCAATTAAGGTATTTTAATGGAAAGAGGAACTGACTGTCATTGGAAGATTCTTTGCACCTGCAGAATTACAGAAAACAATTCTTGCAATTCGTGGTGGTACACTGGATTTAGCAAATTTCAGAGTGTGCGTTTTAAACACTTCTGTTATTTGGAAGGGATAATTATGAACTGCAGACATTTGTTTAAATAAAACCTGAAAGTTAGAAAATCTGGTTTAATAATTACCTGCAGGGCCTGACAGTAATATAGCACGGCTAGCAGCGGAAAGGTTTCTGATGTGCTTTGAGAGGTCAGCTTGCTTCAAGTGAACATATGCCGCACTCGTTAGTATGATTCTGGTCTGTTCACTGCAATTCAATCAGTAGCAGCAATTTAATTTCAAGCGCATTCAAGGACGCAAACTATAATAGCACCTTATACCCACTTGATAGGAAAAACGTTGATCTATCCTCCCAATTTCTTCAAAAGTATCCAAGATTACTCCATTATGAGGAAGGATACTTGGTCACTTTATTCTTGGGTATAGATGAACTTTGCCATATTGAAAGAAGATTGTCAGACATTGCCTCACGGGTGAAATAAATGCCATTATAACTAAAGTCCATCTGTGTATTATGTAAACATTATTAAATTAATATTTCCAACTTAAAAAATAAGGCAATTTAGAATAAACAAACAGCATGTGCCGCTTTGGCGCTTTCACATCATAACAAACTCAGGATCCACTCTAGCAATAAAAAATTCATACATGATTCCTCTGCAATTTTATTTAAGAAGGGATCTCTTGGATTTTCTTACTTGGAGATCCGCGTAGTAAGAAAGTAACACAGACGACCATGTTAAAAACTACAAAGAAAGACGCCTAAATACAAACAAGTACCAGCAAAAAGTAAAATGAAATGCTTTCCAGAAGTAAATACATAAATAAAATCTCAAAGTGAAAATTAAAATTTAAGATCATGTATTCAATTTTTTGTATGATTTGCAAACAATAGACCTTTAAACAACTAATGCGTAAACCAAATAACTAAAAATCCTGAGATGTAGAAGACCCTTACAATAAAATATTTAATAAACACAAAATCAAAATTAGGGAATAATTCCGTAATGTTAAGCCTCTAAGTAACCACTTTTTCGAGGATCTACAAGGAAAATTATGGCAAGGTCGATAAATTAAAAGGTGGTGTTGCTTTTATTATTGTAAACTTGAAAAGGCAATAGAATTCTTTTTTTTTTTGTTGAAAATGCAGCCGTTAAAATAAAGGGATATATATGCGAACTAACATATTTGATCAATTTTACCCTTTGCCATTGAATAAAATAAAAAAATGCAATTAAAAAAGAAACGATAGGAATGCCTACAAATAAGCAAAAAGTTGCCAAGGGCAGACATGCAATTCTTTCTAAAAAATAAAAATAAAAACCTCGATCAAATTACCTTAGATAATAAGGGAAATCTTTGAAGGTGATAGGAATCTCGTTTCCATCGACGATCAGCTTCTTCAACTCGGTCTCGACGGCGTCGGCGGGCGAGTGAGGCAGCGGCGCGGCCCACTTGGCCACGGCCTGGCTTGAGGCGAGGCCTATTCCGACGCCAACCCCTACCCCGATGGCGGACATGAGGAACCCCTTTTGCTCCATTGTTTCGTTTCACCTTTCTGGTGTCGTTTTGTCTTGTGCGCGATTTGTCGGGATGTGAAGCCTCCACATGCAAATGGTACAGTAACAGTGGATTTGAACAAACGAAGGAAGGAAGGAAGCGAAAGGCGCGAGGAGGAATGGTGATGGAGTGGATGTGCTATTTATAGAAGGTGAAAGGAGAGGCGGAGAGAGGGATTATATAAAGGAAGAGAGAGAGGGAGGAAAAGGCAAAGCCAGGCGGGAAGGAAGGCCAGAACGCATATCAATGTGTTTTTTCATTTGAGACTTGAGAGGTTGGTTGGTGACTTGATTGGTGGTCGGAAAGAGACGCTATTAAAACAACTGAACACATTTTTTTACCTGGACTTGGTCTACTCGCTTCCGTCTTTTGTTTGATGATGATTTGTGGATAAGTTTAATTTGCTCATGGTGACCGTTTGACAGTGTCCGTTGTAGGCCGGAAATTATGTTCCACGTCATATTGATGAAGTGATTTCACAAAGTATATGTATGTATAATAGAATGTCATGTGTAGTCTAAGCGACTGTATTAATTTGTTTGAATATGTTAATTTAGACTGAAAGGAAGGACATAATGGACAAGGATTATGCGAACTGGTTCTTTCTCACTAGTTTGCTTCTAAATAGTGTTTGATAAATTAAATACTGTTCCAAACTTTATAAAAGTTGAATTTATTGTGTTTCATAATATTTTTTCAAATAAATTGAAATTAGATTGCAAATGAAAAAAATATTACTTATTAAATTATTAAAGATAGAGATGAATGACTTTCATGTAATTTGTGTATCGTTTAACTAGTCAAACATCAAGTGCGATTAAAAATCCAACTTGGCACATGCCGCATGGCAACAAATACGTCAAATCTCATCATTTCTTATCTACATATTCATATATATTTCCTACAGGTCGTTCTTTAAAAAAAAATATTCATATATATAGTATTGGATTTCATATTTAACTTTTATTATTTATGAGTTATAGATGAATGTTTGCAAAACCGAAGTTATGTTTAATATACGCTGTATGATTTTTTTTTAGATGTACGCTTATTGTTTAAGATAATTTTTATTATTGGAACGATTAAATTCTTACAATTTTTCATCGATGTGCTTCTTCATACGAGTATATATCATACAGTTGTTGAAGATGTATAATTAATTAATTATGGATAAATTTTGTAGGGACAATTTTTTTATATGACCTACTTCAGATCATTCCTTTGGGTGCGTTTGGATTGTTGGAAGAAAGAAGAAGAAGAAGTAAAGGGTGCGTTTGGATAGGTGTGGGAAGAAGGGAAGAAGGAAAGAAATGGGAAGAAGTATTGGGAAGTGTGTAACTTTGTGAAGAGTTTGAATTGTTTATAATTTTTTTTCTTCTTCTTCCTTCTTCTTCTTCTTTCTTCCAACGATCCAAACGCACCCAAAAAGAAGAAGAAGAAAAATTATAAACAATTCAAACTCTTCACAAAGTTACATACTTTCCAATACTTCTTCCCACTTCTTCCCTTCTTCCCTTCTTCCCACACCTATCCAAACGGAGCCTTTAAGATTATGAACGGCTGCGATTGATTCTGGTTGGAAATTTTAGTGCATCGCATACTGTCCCTTAATTATTGATTGTACTTAATTAAATCATTATCATTTTAAAGAGTTCGGTTCAGTGGTCCTGGTTCAGGGATAGTGGATGGTTTCATGGAGATCGACGTAGCCCGATTGACCTTTGACGTGGCCTTGTCGCTTGTTGCATTATAATTTATTCGCTTATTTGTTTGTACTTTGTAATTGTATGGTTGCGTCTTACTTATACTATTCTTTATTTCTTCCTTTTTCGCATAATTTCGTTTCTTTTGCTGTTTAAGTGGTGATCCGTTTAGGCCACTATTTCCTTCTGTATTTACGGATTTGAGTTGTCTATCCAGATTTTTAACTCTGAAAATTGTAAACTGCTCCAAAGTTAGATGTATTGCCATATTGGGCCCATATGTCAGGGTAAGAGTGTAAGAATAAGACTAACCATTATCTTATTATTATTGACGCAGGGTAAGACCCAAAAAAAACCATGAAATTGATAAAAAAAATGTATAAGAAATATAAATTATAAATATTTAAATTTAAACATATGTTCATATTAACTTTTCAAAGAAAAAAAGTTTAAGTATATTTTTTAAATATTTTAGAATCAGGAGATCACAACTCTTCCCTCACTCAATATGAGTATAAATCCTCCACTAGTTTTAGATTTTTTTTTTAATGAATTATACGAGTGTGAGAGGATCAAAATTCTTGGCCAGTAAGGTAACAAAAAACGTAATTGTACTTAAACTTTTAATTGGCTATACGTACACTAGTTTGTTCCTAGTTAGGTACGAGTCCCTTCAAAAAAGGTATGTGTACTTCATGGAGTAATTAATTACCTTTTTTTGTTTTTTAAGAAATACTTTGTTTCTTGGGGAAATTAATTATATATAAAACTATAGTCATTTCATTTTCATCGATGGTGCCAAGAATTTAATGTGACGTAAGCACTTCAGTTAATTAAATATAAAAAAAAATGAAAGTAGGCAAAACGACAAATTTCTATTTGCAAGTTTAGTAACAAAGAAAGTTGGTCCGCCATCTTTTCCTGCACTAGATGGAATTCCAACACATCTCCTCAAGAAACTTTTACCTAGAAAAAACCCATGAAATTAAATATGCCATTCTGATTTCTAAAACACACCGTCCATAAATTTGACGTTTTAGTATTTGTTAGAAATTATGGTTTTAGTGCTGATGTAAATATAAACTCTACTTCAAAATTATTCAATTTCAGATCCATGTCACCATGTGGTAAATTACTCCACCTTAGAGCGAAAATCTTCTAATTATAAAACAGTACTAACGCAAGTTCAAAAGTCCTTTGTTTATAAGAACTCGGTAAATTATATAATTTATAATAATATAATAACATAGAAATTAAATCTGTAGGCTTCGCACGCTGGCGGCTGAATATTAAATCCGCACTGTACTTTTTTTTTTTTAAATTCCGCACCGTACTTTTAATTCTCAACAAAAAGCCTCGCTTTCCACAACTTCTTACTTTTACAAAAGGAAAGTAAAGAAAATTTGGAGTTGAGCGGAGTTCAGATCTGGTACCGCGCGGCACACCGTGTAGCGCGGCATCGTAGCCGTCTGATCAAGATCCAATGGACAAGGGAGCTCCGTGTATGTAACCTAGATTGATAGGCCCGTAAAAAATGAACCGTCCGATCAAGATCAGACGGCTCGTATGCGCGCTACACGGTGTCCCGCGCTACACGGGATTCGGGTCCAGTTGAGCGAGGATCCTACTTTTTGAATGGAAAAGTTTCAAGTTTAATAAAGCCTTTCAAAAGAAAAGTTGGTGTTATAAATTTATGACCGTGCGTCCAATGGCCCAACACTGAAGCAGCTTCTCTCGCTATTTTTATTCCTTTAATTTTTTTTTTCAATTTGACAATACTTACATGGAAATTAGTAATTTAATTGCCTAGCCGCTAGCCCCAACTACTTAGCCCTTAAGTAATTAAGTTCTTGGCTAATGAGTTTTCATTTCCTTTTATGGAACGGGGTTCAGTAAGTAGCTAATAATAGTAAGCTTGCTGACAAGATGCTACCTAACCTATATAGAGCCTATGCTTTTAATTACATACAGAGGTAGGCGCATTGCTAATGCTTTTAATTACCTATATAGAGCCTATGCTTTTAATTATCTTTTGATTCCTTTCCTGCGCTGGAGTATTAATTCTCTTTTCAAACTTACGGCTTAGATCCCTGTCTAACGCTGTCCAGCTGGCAAGAAAACGAGAATCCTCTACACATTTTTTTTTAAAATAAAAATCGAGGTGAACCAATGAGTAATTTTTTTTTCTAACCAATTAAGTCAAGATACTAAATCGTATGCATTTCCCAAACAAAATTAAGACTCAGTCGTACTTTTTTTAATTATTTATCATTTTCTCGTAATAACACGGAAAAGTATTATGAACGATCTATTATATAGAGGGCGTTTTTTTTTTATTAGAGATCAACCGTAGACAGATATATATTTTCAGGTGTTGTCTTTTTCTTTTTATTTGAGTTAACATATTTTTGTACTTAATTTGTCATAATTTGTCAGTATTAGTTTGAAGTGTAAGATATGTACGTTCTCAAGGGCATAGTGACGCAATACGAGAATTTATCCGAAGATATCTCGGGGTATTTCATTCGAGATACCTCGTGATAAGTCACCCAAGGTCATTCAAATCGCTTAATCCGAACATTACGTGGGTATTTCATCCGAAGTACTTTAGGAGTTTTTCATTCATCCGAGATATCTCGGGGTACATGATGCGGGTAATCACTCAAGGTCACTCGAATTGTTCAATCCGAACAAGACACGAGTTATTCTTTCGAAGTATGTTGGGGCGCTACATATCTTCCGAAGTACCTTGGGGTTCCGAGTATAACGCGAACCTAACCCGAAAGGGTACCTCACCCGAGACATCATCCGAGAGTACATCACCGAGACCTCACCCGAGGGTACCTCACTTACTAGTCTCTCACCCGAGGGTACTTCACCCGAGACCTCACCCTCACCCAAGGGTATCTCACCGAGACCTCTCCCGAGGATACCTAGGGATATTGCATCCGGGCACGACACAAACTGAATCTCATCGGAATCTAACTCAGAATCTGACGAGGCAATCTTTAGTTTAGAACATTACTATATTTGTAATTTTATATTTTCTTTCTTTTTTCTGCAAATTTTCTTTTTAGGATACTATTTCTGAAAATATACCGATTTGTTGTCCAAGGCGCCGCCTCCTATATAAAGGGGTGCTTGTCATTGTAAAAGTTAGTTGATTAATTAATGAAATTCCCTTTGGACTCTTTGAGTTCCTCTTTGCTATTTAGCATTTCTTTGTGATTTATAATTCCACTAAACCATTTATCGCCGGCCTTCTCTAGAGGATCGGTGGTTTGGGACGAGTGCCGTCGTCACATAGTTAAAAACAAATTAAATGATAAGAATTATAATCATAAGATTCTGATCTCCTCGTGAATCAAAATATGCTCGAGCCCATCAGAAAACAAGTATTTGAAAAGGAGATGACATGATCGAGCTAGTGCCTTGAGTAGAAAGCACGTAATGTGCTGCTTGAACCAAGTTGGAGAGTAACACAAGTTTCAAGTGATGATTTGGTGATATTTAGAATACCACGCATTTCCAAAGCACTTGGGATAAACTCTATGGTGCGTTTGGATTGTCTATTAATAAAATTAGGATCAAATTTTTAGAACAAAAAACATTATTCAATCCTAAACGATTAAGAATATTTTTATTGAGAATTTAGAGTATTATTTCTAAGTAGTCCAAACTTTAAAATAAATATTGTTATTTCTAGTGTTTTTGAATCATCGATCTTCTTAACCTGGATTAAAAAGTTGAGATAACTTATTCCTAAATTAAAAAAAAATTATTTCTAAATGTAGTAGGAATAAAAATTTGTTTCAGATGTTAGACCACTTATAAATAATATTCTAAATCTCTAAAAGCTTATTCTTAATCATTTAGAAATTAGGAATAATATTTTTTACTAATATAACTAATTCTAATTTTATTATTAAACGAGCCGAACACATGATTATCTATTGTAACAGAACCATGCATTCCCTTCTCAAGTTCAATGATATATAAGAGACAATATACTAAAATTCAATAAAATTGTTTTTCTTTTTATTATTAAAAAAAGATAGAAGAGGCTTTGCTTCAGAGTTTTGGCGGCAATAATAATTATACAAAGTCGAGCTAGAAGTGTACTATTTCACTAGAAAAAAGGATTGAACTAATTAAAGCACATGGCATCCAAGTTAACAACTCTGTTATATAATTGTATGTATTATTATTTTGGTACTAAAGCTGTGTGTCGGCATATAATAGAGGCCTAGCCTAGCTACTTCCGCAGAGGAGACCAAACTATAATTGCAGTCTTATATTGTTAATGCCAGAAGTTTGAACTCATAATTAGTAGACTCATGATTCATGAATGTGTTTGAAGGACCACACTAAGCATGCACTACGCCATTAATAAACATTAGTACCGGTTTTTTTTGTATTATTAGTACCGGTTTTGCAGCGGTACTAATAATAGGGGGTACTAAAAGCAATAAAAAACCGGTACTAATGAGCCGGTAGTAAATCCTGAAAAAAACCATATTAGTACCGGTTTTTTATAAAAAACCGGTACTAAAATTAATTAATTTAGTACCGGTTTTTTATAAAAAACCGGTACTAAATTAAATACATTTAAATTAAGAAATTATTTAATTAATTATTTAATTAATTAAATAAAAAAAAACCGAAAATTAATTAATTTAGTACCGGTTTTTTATAAAAAACCGGTACTAAATTAAATACATTTAAATTAAGAAATTATTTAATTAATTATTTAATTAATTAAATAAAAAAAACCGAAAATTAATTAATTTAGTACCGGTTTTTTATAAAAAACCGGTACTAAATTAATTTAATTTAAATTAAGAAATTATTTAATTAATTATTTAATTAATTAAATAAAAAAAACCGAAAATTAAATTAATTTAGTACCGGTTTTTTATAAAAAACCGGTACTAAATTAAATACATTTAAATTAAGAAATTATTTAATTAATTATTTAATTAATTAAATAAAAAAAACCGAAAATTAAATTAATTTAGTACCGGTTTTTTATAAAAAAACCGGTACTAAATTAAATATATTTAAATTATTTAATTAATTAAATAAAAAAACCGAAAATTAAATTAAATTAGTACCGGTTTTTTATAAAAAACCGGTACTAAATTAATTTAATTTAAATCTGTAAATTTTATTTAATTAAAATTAATAAAAAAAAACCGAAAATTTTAAATTTAGTACCGGTTTTTTCTAAAAAACCGGTACTAAATTTAAAAAAAAAAAAATCTGTTTTTTGGGCTAGCCCCCTTTTTGCTAGCCATTTGTACCAATTAATTGTACCAATTGTACCAATTAATATATATATCACACAATATAAAAAATCAAATGCATGGATCATAAATAATATCAAATCACAAACAATATCAAATCATCATGCATCGATCACAAACATTTCCATATGAAATCATGCACATAGTTAATATTTTCATGCAAGCACAAATCACACATAGTTAATTGTATTCATTTACCACGACCTACAAGCGTAAGTAAATAACGAAACCATTCATTTATCGTGTCATTGATCTCTTTCTCACTATAACGCTTACCAACCGGTTGCAAAACCTGCATTTTGACATTTTATATAGTTAATAACCTATGAAAATTGCTACTAAACCCTAATCATATACATAGTAAGATTAAAATATAATCCATACCGATGGGAGGTTCTCATGTAGCGTACAATGATCAAGGATCTTGCGTAGGTTTACCATCGCATAAAAGCCGCAATCTATATTGTTTGGTTGTCGTGGACTCTACAATTTCAAAACTAATACAATTAAGTTTAAATTCAATAAATTCCAAATGAAATGACGAAACTATATATATATTAATTGCAAGTATGTACAGGAATCATTTGAACTTCAAAATTCGAAACTTTCACCAATCTTGACAAAGCTCTGCAAAAAAAAATATATAATTATAAAAATTAGTTTCTAGATATTATTATATAACTAAATAGTGCATACACGTAGTATATATATGTTAATATTAAACATACTGATCGTAATTTCCTATAATTGGAGACTGGTAGGCTTCCTTAGATTGGAGTGAATCTACTATCCACATCTTTCGTGTCGAGAGTTGAACTATAATAATCACAAAATGCGACCTGTAATTACATACATATATTTTTGTTGGTTAAATTAACAATAAACTGCAAATTCAAAATTATAATTAAAGTCCAAATTAGAAATTTTATAACAAACCGATTATGATGCACTAAAACATGATAGGGATCCCTTTTTGCATACTTCTTCAAAAGATTGAATATGTAGCTTACAGTGCCGATTTCATTGCTCTCTACATCCAAACCCGCGCATCGTTCCGGATCCCAAAATACCCACTTCTTCATCAAAGTGTCAGCACAATACTGCCTGCACCGCCTGCACTTGAACGTAGTTAGGAGCTAGAATACTTACAAGACATATCATATAATTAATAATCAACTTTTGCAAAGTTAGAAGCTAGAATACTTACAAGACCCAAACTTTAATCACTTGAACGAAAAGTTCCTCCCGATTGAAGACATGGCTGATATCTACAAAATCAAGAAGGAATGTCTTGACATCTTGTAACTCGAAATCACCAGGAAGATTGCTGAATGAAGTGACTGACACGTCGAACATTCTCATGTAGTTATGCATTTCTTTGGCGTAAGGCCCGATCTCTGTCAATTTTTCCTCGGAGACGTACGGATCGTGTAATTCAATTACCTCCTCTGCAAAAAACTGATCCACGCTCGGTTCATCATCTTCGTCATTCTCTTGCTCCAACTGCTTCTCCTTATCTTGCGGAATAGTTTGTTTTGTTATTTGTCTCACTTGCTCCTAAACAACCAACATATTAGTCATGAAAATGATATTATTCACGCTCGTTTTTTACTAAATATATATAATTACTAATACATACCAATTTTGACATATCGTAATCCACAAGATGAATTGGCCATCTCAGAAATGAACCCATCAGAACACCAAGCCGATCATCTCCGTTAGGAGGTGGAAAAGGTACAATCGTGTGTCTCGCATTATCAAAAACTTCCAAAATTTGTACCTTCACTTCCCCTATACCCAATGGCTCTCCATGGACTGTATCACCATAAGTCTGTGCATGCACCATAACTCTAGCTACATACACAGGTGTACCGGACGTTTCTGGAAGGAGAATCAAAGCTTCGACAGGCGTCTGTATTTATTAGGAATATAAAAAATAATAACAAATTATCAAACCCTAAATATTATATGCGAGAAAAATAATATATATCATTAGCTTGATAAAATTAATAACCTGAAAACTCGAATGAGGAATCGGATGTGGTTGATTATTGCTACCCTGTGATATCATCAGCATAGCTTGTTGGTAAATTGGATCGTAGGTCTGCGGTGTCTGCACTTGACCTTGGCCTTGCGAAAACATTTGTGAAAAGCTTTGCTGCATTCGCTTATTGAGTTCCTCATCCATTCGCTTATTGAGTTCCTCTTGCATTTGTGCTTTCACCTCCTCCATCAACCGATCAACCTCCTCTTTGGAATACCCCTTTGATGATTTTCTCGTACCCTTACCATACACCTGCTTCACACCGGAAAAATGTGGATATCCTCTCAACCGTCCGGAGTGCTCTGGCGTACCGATCGCAGCTGTTAAGATGTCATTTTGACGAACAAACTCAACCTCGCCTGACTGAACTAGAGCAACCTATCACAAAAAGAAATTAATGTTAATTAGACTAAATTAAATTCATTTGATACATAAATAAAGTTATTGGAGTTGTTACACGTACCGCTTTGTCGATCACCGCGGCAGCCCTAGGATTTTTAACCATAAGTTTGCCGGTATTTGGATCCTTTTTAGCGCGTGCCCTACTCCAACTATAAGTACGACCATCCATATCCTTGGTAATAACTGAGGACCCACCATGGACCTCCTCTCCTTCTTTCCATCTCAACTCAGCACTTATGTAACCTCCTGATCCGAGTGTGTGGGGCATATCTTTCTTTGCAGCATTAATCTTTCCTTGTTGACTCATTTTCTATTAAAAAATTCAGAAGACCATTAGTATAAACAATAAAATTAGTATCTAGAAATAATTAATTGTTTTATATTAAATTTGTTTTCATACCGCAAATTTCTCACTAGAACAATATGCTTCCATTGCCTCCCATTCCTCCTTCGAGATGTTTTGTACATCCCATGGCTTAGGTCCACCTTCTTGCGCATTGATCCTGTATTTTTTATTCTACAATGACAGAAATGTTGAATCAAACTTTTATAAACGAAAATTAGAGAGAATTATAATTGATTTGCAAGTAATAATATCTCACCAATCTGCCTTTCCAATGCCTCCATTTCTCGTTACAATTAGAGAGAATTTTCTTTTTAGTAGCCAATGGTAGGTCCGCTGGAATATTCGAAACCTTCCATATTTCTTGTAACAAATTCATTTTCAACTCTTTTGGCACATCATGCCAACTACTATAACTGCATTGAAACCGATAAATACTATTATCGCATACCAATTCATATCATTAGCACTCATGCACATATATATTTGTATATGTATATAGTTAGGTACCTGCAAGGGATCATATCTCTTGTTTTTTCTGCACACCAATTCGTGAATCTTTTTGCATTCTCGCCGCAAGGTTTGCCTTCTGTATTGAATTCCACAGTCATGTCTTCTCCATTGGCTATCGCTTTACGTGTTTTCATGCACTTAGCAGTTGATCTTTTTCCCCTTTGGCTAACAACCACCTGCTCCTCTTCAGAACTCGACTCATCTTGATTTGTCGTAAAATCCTGATCATCTTGATTCGACATGACTGCAACTTCAAGTATAATTACATGCAACTATTAATTACATAGCACAATTAACACATCAAATAAATAATTAACAACTATTAATTAGCACATCTACAAATCAAACAAACTAATAATTAACAAAATGAAACATAGATAAGTTCAAATAACATTCAAGTTCAAACCACTAAAACAAAACAACCACTAAATCACTAAAACCACTGAAACAACCACTAAATCACTAAAATCACTGAAACCACTAAAACAACCAGTAAACCACTTAATCATTAAACCCTAATCCTTCTTTGGGACCACCTCCTCCGCTGGGACCACCTCCTCTGGAACCTCCTCCGCTGGGACCACCTCCTCTGGAACCTCCTCCATATCAGCAGGAGTTCGTCCGCAACCGAGTGGCCAGGACCTCACAGCAGAAACAGACCTTCTAACTGGAGGAGGGTAGTTTTTTCCTCGCATCCACCATGGCGTGGTGCTCGCCTCCTTCTCCTTCTCATTTTCCTTTTCCTTCTCCTTCTTCTTCTCTTCATTTCGCCGGACATAAACTTTTTCAATCTGTTTTTTCCCTTTCTTGTTGCTTCCTTCAGGTTTCTCCATTAATACCTTTTATTATTGTTAATAATTTCAATATCAAATTCAATCTACTTACTCAACAATAATAATCTAAGTAACCATTAATGGTTACTTATTACTCAACATAATAATCTAAGTACCAATATTCTATTTATAACTATGAAATACCTTTTATTATTTATAATAATTTCAATTTTATATCAATTTTAATATGCATGAATGAAGGTGGCAGCGGCAATTATAGGTACAAAATTGATATAAATTGATATAAATTGAATTAAGGTGGCAGCGGCAATTATAGGTGGCAGCGGCAATTAAAGGTGGCAGCCGGCAAAATCAAGGTGGCAAAATTAAGTACTTTGTATATTATGTACTTTGTATATTAAGTCTTATACCCAATGCCTAACAAACATATCATGTACTTTGTATGCGGCAAAATTAAGGTGGAGAGGCAAAAGAGATGAGAGGGGGGCTTACTTGAGGTGGAGAGGCAGCGGCGAGGTTGAGAGGCAGCGGCAAAAGGTTGAGAGGCAGCGGCGGCGAGGGGCAGCGGCGGCGAGGTTGAGAGGGGCAGCGGCGGCAGAGAAGAGTATGGGCAGCGGCAGCAGCAACTAGCTAGGAGAGATTAGCTAGATAGAGAGAGTGAGAGCTAGGAGAGTGAGAGTGAGAGGGTCGATCGGATTAATGCAACGAGAGAGAGAGAGTGAGAGATGGAGATGGGAATAGGGGTTAAATTTCGGTTTTTTAAATTAGTACCGGTTTTTTCTTAAAAACCGGTACTAAATTGGTTTTTTTTTTAAAATTATATAAATAAATTTATTTAATTACTTATAATTAATTAAATTAGTTTCTGTTTTTAATTAAATAGTCAAATTAAATTATGTAAATATTTAAATAATATCAAATAATAATTTAAATATTTAAATTAGTACCGGTTTTTTCTTAAAAACCGGTACTAAATTGGTTTTTTTTTTTTAAATTATATAAATAAATTTATTTAATTACTTATAATTAATTAAATTAGTTTCTGTTTTTAATTAAATAGTCAAATTAAATTATGTAAATATTTAAATAATATCAAATAATAATTTAAATATTTTTAGAATTAATTAATAAACTTAATTAGAATAAATCATAAAGTTTCGGTTTTTTAAATTAGTACCGGTTTTTTCTTAAAAACCGGTACTAAATTGGTTTTTTTTTTTTAAATTATATAAATAAATTTATTTAATTACTTATAATTAATTAAATTAGTTTCTGTTTTTAATTAAATAGTCAAATTAAATTATGTAAATATTTAAATAATATCAAATAATAATTTAAATATTTTTAGAATTAATTAATAAACTTAATTAGAATAAATCATAAAGTTTCGGTTTTTTAAATTAGTACCGGTTTTTTCTTAAAAACCGGTACTAAATTGGTTTTTTTTTTAAATTATATAAATAAATTTATTTAATTACTTATAATTAATTAAATTAGTTTCTGTTTTTAATTAAATAGTCAAATTAAATTATGTAAATATTTAAATAATATCAAATAATAATTTAAATATTTTTAGAATTAATTAATAAACTTAATTAGAATAAATCATAAAGTTTCGGTTTTTTAAATTAGTACCGGTTTTTTCTTAAAAACCGGTACTAAATTGGTTTTTTTTTAAATTATATAAATAAATTTATTTAATTACTTATAATTAATTAAATTAGTTTCTGTTTTTAATTAAATAGTCAAATTAAATTAGGTAAATATTTAAATAATATCAAATAATAATTTAAATATTTTTAGAATTAATTAATAAACTTAATTAGAATAAATCATAAAGTTTCGGTTTTTTAAATTAGTACCGGTTTTTTCTTAAAAACCGGTACTAAATTGGTTTTTTTTTTTAATTATATAAATAAATTTATTTAATTACTTATAATTAATTAAATTAGTTTCTGTTTTTAATTAAATAGTCAAATTAAATTATGTAAATATTTAAATAATATCAAATAATAATTTAAATATTTTTAGAATTAATTAATAAACTTAATTAGAATAAATCATAAAGTTTCGGTTTTTTAAATTAGTACCGGTTTTTTCTTAAAAACCGGTACTAAATTGGTTTTTTTTTTTTAATTATATAAATAAAATTATTTAATTACTTATAATTAATTAAATTAGTTTCTGTTTTTAATTAAATAGTCAAATTAAATTATGTAAATATTTAAATAATATCAAATAATAATTTAAATATTTTTAGAATTAATTAATAAACTTAATTAGAATAAATCATAAAGTTTCGGTTTTTTAAATTAGTACCGGTTTTTTCTTAATAACCGGTACTAAATTGGTTTTTTTTTTAAATTATATAAATAAATTTATTTAATTACTTATAATTAATTAAATTAGTTTCTGTTTTTAATTAAATAGTCAAATTAAATTATGTAAATATTTAAATAATATCAAATAATAATTTAAATATTTTTAGAATTAATTAATAAACTTAATTAGAATAAATCATAAAGTTTCGGTTTTTTAAATTAGTACCGGTTTTTTCTTAAAAACCGGTACTAAATTGGTTTTTTTTTAAATTATATAAATAAATTTATTTAATTACTTATAATTAATTAAATTAGTTTCTGTTTTTAATTAAATAGTCAAATTAAATTAGGTAAATATTTAAATAATATCAAATAATAATTTAAATATTTTTAGAATTAATTAATAAACTTAATTAGAATAAATCATAAAGTTTCGGTTTTTTAAATTAGTACCGGTTTTTTCTTAAAAACCGGTACTAAATTGGTTTTTTTTTTTTAATTATATAAATAAATTTATTTAATTACTTATAATTAATTAAATTAGTTTCTGTTTTTAATTAAATAGTCAAATTAAATTATGTAAATATTTAAATAATATCAAATAATAATTTAAATATTTTTAGAATTAATTAATAAACTTAATTAGAATAAATCATAAAGTTTCGGTTTTTTAAATTAGTACCGGTTTTTTCTTAAAAACCGGTACTAAATTGGTTTTTTTTTTTTTAATTATATAAATAAATTTATTTAATTACTTATAATTAATTAAATTAGTTTCTGTTTTTAATTAAATAGTCAAATTAAATTATGTAAATATTTAAATAATATCAAATAATAATTTAAATATTTTTAGAATTAATTAATAAACTTAATTAGAATAAATCATAAAGTTTCGGTTTTTTAAATTAGTACCGGTTTTTTCTTAAAAACCGGTACTAAATTGGTTTTTTTTTTTTAATTATATAAATAAATTTATTTAATTACTTATAATTAATTAAATTAGTTTCTGTTTTTAATTAAATAGTCAAATTAAATTATGTAAATATTTAAATAATATCAAATAATAATTTAAATATTTTTAGAATTAATTAATAAACTTAATTAGAATAAATCATAAAGTTTCGGTTTTTTAAATTAGTACCGGTTTTTTCTTAAAAACCGGTACTAAATTGGTTTTTTTTTAAATTATGTAAATAAATTTATTTAATTACTTATAATTAATTAAATTAGTTTCTGTTTTTTAATTAAATAGTCAAATTAAATTAGGTAAATATTTAAATAATATCAAATAATAATTTAAATATTTTTAGAATTAATTAATAAACTTAATTAGAATAAATCATAAAGTTTCGGTTTTTTAATCAAAATAAAAATATTACACGAAAAAAAGACTAATTTGTACTAATAAAAATTATTACAATAGACATGAAAGCTATTTATTTTTTGATGACTTCGGTCGATCTACCCACACGCCTTCTTCCTGATCGGAACGCAAATTACTTGTTAACTCTTCAATTGGTTGCGGTGTCCCATCAATACCTGTGAGTAATAACATATATAAATTGGTCAAATTCGTTACATTTAAAATTATTTATCTAAATTTTCTAAATATAAAATTATTTAGAACTACCTGTGGAGAATGGAGCTATTTCATCAAATTGGTCATATTCTTCTTCGTCCACGACATCTTCAACGCCAACGATGCGTCTTTTTCCGGGAAGGACCACATGTCGTCCCTTTTCAGCCGGATCTGCAATATAAAAAACTTGCATTGCTTGTTTGTTTGCAAGTATAAAGGGGTCATCAGCATATCCCAATTTTTTGAAATCAACGGTTACAAATCCGTTTTTATCAGTCTTGACGCCGCTTTTTAGCATCCATTTGCATTCAAACACTGGTATTTTAAATGCATTATAATCAAATTCCCAAATTTCTTCAATCCACCCATAATACGGCTCTGATGATGTTCCATCACTTGATATGGCTACTATTGTGACTCCGCTGTTTTGGACTGTACTTTTTCCATCTTGTTTTTTTGTATACCAAGTGAAACCATTCAGATCATACCCTTGATAGGTTTGCACATTGGCGTTAGGACCTCTAGCAAGAAATTTTACCGTTTCATTTGAAGGTCGAGACTCGGTTACCTTGTTTCTGAACCATTTTACAAAAGTTTTGTTGTGTTCCTTGGTGATCCAATTTTCTGATCTCTGAGGATTCTGCTCTCGCAACTCGGTTATATGTTCATTCACATAAGGAGAGACAACAGCGACTTGCTGCAAAATTTTAAGATGGGCTTTTTCTCTTTTTGCAAGGTCCATTGTAATTACTTTCATACCAATTATGCTTTTTCCTAGGAGTCTACCTTCGTGTCTATTTTTGGGCAGGCCAATAGGTTGAACTCCATCTAGGTAATCATTATAGAAATCAATTACCTCTTCTGCAACATATCCTTCAATTATGCTTCCTTCGGGCCGAGATCTGCTTCTGACTAATCCTTTCAATTGACCCATTGCTCTTTCAAAAGGATACATGTACCGCAAAAATATCGGACCGCATTGCTTTATCTCTCTAACTAAATGAATGGTCAAATGCACCATAATAACAAAGAATGAGGGGGGGAAATGCATCTCCAACTCGCATATGGTCTGAACCGCATCGGTTTCCAACTGATTCAGTTTTTCGGGATCGATAACTTTAGAGCAAATTTTATTGAAGAAGAAACACAACTTAATAATAGAATTTCGAACTTCTTCTTTAAAAGATGCTCGAATTGCAACCGGAAGTAACTGGGTCAGCAACACGTGATAATCGTGAGACTTCATTCCAATCAATTTCATATCTTTAATGGAAACCTTTCGTGAAATATTTGAGGAATAACCAGTAGGAACCCTTATAGACCTCAAACACTCCAACAAACTGAGTTTCTCTTTTTTTGTTAAAGTATAAACAGCATTAGGTAACCAATCCCGCTTCTTACTATTATCTTCCTTTGCAGCTAGTTCCAGTCGAATTCCCATTTTCACCATGTCTTTCCTCACGTTAACATTGTCCACTTTTCCTTGAGCATTTAAAATCAAATTAACTAGATTTTCACAAATGTTCTTGATTATATGCATGGCATCTAAACAATGTCTAACATCCAAATAAGGCCAGTATTCGAAATCCCAGAATATAGACCTTTTCTTCCAAAAGCACTTTTCAGGAATTCTATTCACAAATGGTTTGCCCAGTACAATTTTAAGATCCTTCACTTGTTCATAAGTCTGTCTTCCAGATTTTGGTACAGGAGCCCGGCGGTTCTCGGTGTTGCCATCAAATTTGTTCTTGTAAGGTGGCCGACGGTAAGGGTGATGACGACTGAGAAACCTACGATGTCCCAAATAAACAGTTTTTCTACAATTCGATAACCATATCGAATGTGTTTCCTCCATGCAAATAGGACATGCCTTTTCTCCTTTATTTCGGTAACCCGACAAGTTCCCGTAAGCGGGAAAGTCATTAATCGTGCAGAATATCATGGCACGTAAGTTGAAATAATTCCTTGAATGTGCATCAAAGATTTTCACTCCGTCCTTCCACAACACATCAAGATCCTCTATTAACGGAGCCAAATAAACATCTATATCGTTGCCGGGTTGTTTTGGACCAGAAATGAGCAGCGGCATCATCAGATATTTTCTTTTCATGCATAACCAAGGAGGAAGGTTGTAAATAACCAACAAAACAGGCCAAACGCTTCGGTTCGTACTCATGAGACCGTAAGGATTCATTCCGTCCGTGCATAGTCCCAATCTCAAATTTCTAGACTCACTGCCAAAATCAATGAAATGGCTGTCTATATTGTTCCACTGGGGTGAGTCTGCTGGATGTCTGAGTTTTCCATCTTTCTTTCTGCCTTCTGCGTGCCATCTCAACAGTTTAGCATCTTTTGAATTACTGAAAAGACGCTCAAACCTTTGTATTATTGGCAAATACCACAATATTTTCGCAGCTGGTCTTTTCTTACAACCTTCTTCTTCATCATCCAAATCACTGTCCCTTTGTTTGTACCGGGATGCATTACATTTTGGACATTTATTGAGGTTTTCATACTCCTTACGAAATAATATGCAATCATTCGGACATGCTGCAATTTTCACTACTTCTAATTTCAAAGGACATAGTAATTTTCTAGCCTTATAAGTTGTATCTGGCAATGTATTATCTGCTGGAAGCATTTCTCGCAAAAGACCGAGCAAAGATGTAAAACTCTTATCGCTCCAATTGTTTTTAGCTTTCAAGTTATATAGCTTAAAAATCGTTTTTATTTTTGAGAATTTCTCTTCATTGCAACCAGGATATAAGGGTATATGAGAGTTTTCATTCAACTTTTGAAACACATCAGGAACATCATCAATAAAATCACTGGGCAATTCATTCATCATTTCATCCAAATCATTTTCTCTAATGTCATCATTATATTGTTGTTCACTTAGATTTTCTATATGATCATCATCACCCACTATTACATTATCATCTGTATCATCCCCACAATCATTTTGTACAATATTTTCCAAATCATCAGACACATTAATATTGCTCGTTCCAGCATCTAAATTTTCTTCCAAATTTTCTCCATGTTTAACCCACCGGAGGTATTTAGGTGTTGTCATCCATCCACGCTGAATCAGATGTGATCTAATCACATTACTATCATGTCTCTCGAAGTTAAGGCAGCGTTTACAGGGACATAAAATTCTGGGTTTTCCTGTCAACTTTCGATGTTCTTCTGCACATTTTATGAACTCTTCAACAACTTGAACAAATTCATACGATATTCTTGAATAATCAAACATGTACTTCTCCCTTTGATCCATCTGTATATATATCCAAAAAATCAGAATTTAGGGTTTATAGATTCAAAATGCAACATATAAGGTTTTTGGGCCGGTTACCATCCTAGCCCGCTCTTTGGATACTCTTGTCTCATTAGCGAGCGTACGTTAGATACAATGTGTTGTCTGAGAAAAATTCGGCAGCATTTCCCCTTATGTTCCCTGAATACGCAAACACACAATTGCTCGTGCGTACGTATTCGTGGGAACATAAGAGGAAATGCTATCGAATTTTTCTCAGACAACGCATTGCATCTAACGTACAGCTCGCTGTCCTAAATGAGACAAGATAGTATCCAAAGAGCAGTACTCCCGACCGGGAGTACTATCCGAGATTAATCCCTAATGGATTAATCTCGGACGGGCAAATAGACCTAAAATAGTTCAAATTCCGGCAATTTGGTCTTATATGACAATACTTAACTAAAAGAGATGCAAATACCGATTATAACCATTAGGGATAATGCACATACAAATCGACAAATTAACAAAAAAAAATTATTGAAGATTAAAATAAAATTACCGTAATTGCCCTTCTCTTGATCGATCGGCCTCTTCAATAAGAAAACCTCAAATTCGAATTTTTTTAGCTCTCCTTTGATCTCCTTTGCATCCTCCAATGATTTTTCAATTTTTTTGAATTTTTGTAAATTTTTTGCTATTTTATTTATATGGATTTTGAGAGTAAGAAAATTTTCGGTTTTGTAGAGAAATGATAAGTATATGACCCTTGAGAGAGAGAGGAATAGTGAAGAAGACATGTATTTCGACTAATAAATATCTGCCTATTTTTAGTACCGGTTTTTTATAAAAAACCGGTACTAAAAATCGCTTAAAAATAAAAACAACGGTTTTATTTTAGTACCGGTTTTTTATAAAAAACCGGTACTAAAAATCAATTAATTAGTACCGGTTTTTTATAAAAAACCGGTACTAAAGGTTTGAATTTATATAAAAAAACCGTTAGATTTTTAGTACCGGTTTTTTATAAAAAACCGGTACTAATTAATTGATTTTTAGTACCGGTTTTTTATAAAAAACCGGGTACTAAAATAAAACCGTTTTTTTTTATAAATTCAAACCTTTAGTACCGGTTTTTTATAAAAAACCGGTACTAATTAATTGATTTTAGTACCGGTTTTTTATAAAAAACCGGTACTAAAATAAAAACGTTTTTTTTTTTTTTTAGACGATTTTTAGTACCGGTTTTTTAAAAAAACCGGTACTAAATAATAAATCTGACAATTACGAAAATGCCATGACTTATTATTAGTACCGGTTTTCTTAAAAACCGGTACTAATGAGCCGGTACTAAAAATCATTTTTGTTGTAGTGATGCATCAGCCTCTCTTAGCGCCGCTGCCACTGGGAAGCTTATCGGATCCATGCCCCCTGACCAATCAAACATTCTCTAATAGCAATCAATGATATATAAAAAGCAATAATTCGTGAATGAAGGTAATCAAACATTTATAATAAAAACAATTAATTCTGTTTATTAGTATTCGGGAGCTACTAATTGCCACCAAGAAGCTGGTGAGGAGCAACAATTTCACCCCTTTTACCCGTCATGCTTTTTAATAATAATTTTTTTTTTGCTGTTGTCAAATATATTTATGCAGAATATATCTTAAAATTAACTAAATAAAACATGCATTTTGCAATTTTCTATAGCTAGGGATTTGTTTTTTAGTTTCTTATGCGTTTTATATATGACTAGTTGATCGATGCATTCGTAAATATCAAACCAGAATCTCCATATAAACTTCATTTTTCTTATTTGTATTTGAAACAAGAATTGCATTGTTTTTTTTCCCATTAACAATCCTTGGGAAAATTTTTATCAATGACAAAAATGCCCCTGACAATTTTAAAAAAGACAAAAAAGCTTCTGAAATTTTAAAAAGAGCACAACTATAGCGGTAATTGGACTGCCGTAATAACTCAGGCCTATAGCGGAAATGCAATTGCCGCTATAGGCCTTTTTTTTTCTTTTCGGACTGACTGACTGACACCAATTTGAATTCGTTTTTTTGAAGAAAAGGTGTTTTGGATTTTCCTCTATAGCGGCAAATGCAATGCCGCTATAGGACTTTTCTTCTTTTTTTTTTGCTATAGCGGCAAATGTGTTTTGTCAGAATAAATAGTTATTATATACTCATTTCAGTCAGAATGCACATCTTTTCAACCGGGATAAATCAATTTAAAAAAATACAACTGGGATTATGAGATAAATATTTGTTCCTTTTTTTAAACACCGGCACACTGAAATGACGCTTAAATAATGGTCAAGTTTTAATCAATTATTATGACATAATTTTATATATATGTGATTTTATTGCAGCCTGTCACAGCGAAAGATTTTTAAAAAAATGGGCAATCTATGATGGCACAAAAATAATCGGTGTGGTTAGAAAAAAAATGATGAAATTACCAGACCAAACATTTTTGGAAGATTTTCTAAAAAGCGGTGACAATGATAGGCAAAGGCAGGTAAAATTCTGGTACGTGACAAGTGTAGTCTATTTCTGGTCAAGGTCTCAAGGAGGAAAATTTTTATTAAAGACACCTATAGCGGCAATGCATTTGCCGCTATAGAGGAAAATCCAAAACATCTTTTCTTCGAAAAACGAATTCAAATTGGTGTCAGTCAGTCAGTCCGAAAAGAAAAAAAAGGCTTATAGCGGCAATTGCATTGCCGCTATAGGGGTCTGAGATATTACGGCAGTCCAATTACCGCTATAGTTGTGTTCTTTTTAAAATTTCAGAGGCTCTTTTGTCTTTTTTAAAATTGTCAGGGGTATTTTTGTCATTCATAAAAATTTTCCCAATCCTTGTGGGCGGAAAAAAAAATTACCACCATCTAGGGCTGTCAATATTCCGTTCCGCTCACGTGTTCCGTTCCGTTCCGTCCGAACGAAACGTTAAATGAAATAGAAAATCAATTTCGTTTCTGAAAACGGAACGGAAACGGAAATGAAAAAAACGAACGGAACGTAAGCGGAACACGGAAATGGACGGAATTCCGCTGAAATCAATGGTAAATAAAGGACGGAACGTTAAACGAAATAGAATTTTGTTACGTTTGACGAAACGGAACGTTAAACGGAATCAATTTCTGTTCCGTCTTCCGTTTCAACGTTTGACACCTCTACCACCATCTGTGCTTCGTATATTATATGAAATGTCGGTGAGCAAATTGCGAAAAGAGGAACTAATTAATTACAACTTCGTTTTTGGCAAAGCACATGCCATCCATTGCGAGAAATACCACTAATGATTGCCTAGACCTAAAGTTTTAGGCCAATTGCATTAATCGTCATAAGCGCGGATAGGCAATCGTGCATATAAATGTCATAAACATCGGAATGCGCTGGACGAACAAATACGGTACTATTAAACCACTAATTACGTGACCGGCTAAATTGAACTTTACAAACAATTTTGCATTTATATGATTTTTTTATTTAAAAACATTACTCTATTATAATTTTATTACGTAGAAACAACAACAGTACGGAAAGTATATATAATACGATTTAAGAAAACCATTACGGACTTTTATATATCTAAGTTCCAATCATATATTATAGCAAGTTATAGTTTTAAAATATATTTCTAAAAGTAAAATCTAACTATTGCTCTATAATAAATATAACATTAAAAAACGACCACTGACTTCAATCTATGCTTAAAACAATATTATCTCAAACTTAATTGTTTACTTAGTACTAATATAATTTTACACATGTTAGTCGATTTTGAAAAAAAAAAAATCGTATTGGTGATTTAACATTCAAAACAGCAAAATATATACCCCATATATTATTTGTGACGATTTAGCTATCATTTGACTAATCGATGATTCGATGTAGTGAGTCATTTGTACCAAATCAACGTGCATAATAAGTAGGTAAATGAGAGCAACCGACTTTCCAAGAAGACTAAATTATTATAAAATAATTGCAAATTAACTTTCTAATATTCATAGGTCGGTACAAAAGGTCCGTAGAGCGTAGACTTTTGATCCGAACCGTTCGATCAACTATATACGTCTCGTGATTAATTTCGAATTCGTTGAAATTTGTATTTATCCGTTGAAATTGAACGGAACGATTCAGATCAAACGTCTACCCTCTGCAGCAGTGTGCAGAGGATGCTGGTCCGGTCGGTACACGAGAGCAACCTTGCCCTCAGAAGAATAAATTATTATAATATAATATATAATATTATAACTGAACACTAACTAACTTGGTCAATTGCGCACTTCACCTCGAAGGACCACTTGAAGTGATCAACTCGACTTATCGGTTCCTTTATAGCTTATCTGATATACAGTTGTATTTATCAAATGATGAAAGTGTGAACTTCACTCTCTGTTCATGAGATTGTAATTAAAACACACACACAAACTGCTACTTTCTGATTAGCTATCACCGTAAGTACCGAATCAAGCTTTGCACAATATTTGAGTTCATCATTAATTTTAGACAAAAATGCATTCAACATTGTAAGACATTTTCAGACTCGTTGCTTTTATGCCTTTAATATTATGTCTCTACCTAGGGGTAATAGTCTCAAATGAATTAAGTGTTCGAGTTCCGCATGTATTTTTAATTAAAAAAAAAAAGATGACAAGGCCTCCCTCTTTTTGCAAAAAATATTAATAAAATAAAATAAAATAAAATAAAAATAACATGTCTCTTAATTATGTATTGGAATGTAATATAAATAAATTTATTCAAGTGTTGACGAGAATAATAGAAATTTATTTGGTCAAGATAAAAGACATGAGATACTCTTGTCAAACTAATAATCATCTACTTGGCGGCCGCGGTCAAGTCTTTCTAAAAAAGATTTAAAAAAATAATAACTATCATAAGAAATTCAACAACCTTGGTTGACTCAACTGTGAGTGACAGGTAAATGTACAAATGCCTACTCTCTTCCGAGATTAAATTTAATGCTTGTACAGTTAGTTAAATTTAATCCTAGAATCTATGCATCTTGAATTATCTTCTTTTAAATGAATGAATTAGTAAAGACAATTGGGTTGCACCTTAACAATCAATAAAGGTTAATAACTATAATATTTTTGTATAATAATATATTGATAAGGACTTAAAAGGAGTTTAATTATTTTTATGGTGGCCTGATTAGAAAATACGTCATCCGAACTCCAGAGATAGAATTCCCAACAGATCTTGACCGGACGACCGGTCGGTCAACGTTTACTTCAGCTAAATCTTCATGTACACTTGTCACTCTTGTAATAAATCATAAATGTCGTTGTGGCACTTGATTAGCCTACTTCAACTCGTCACACCTTGAGACTGTTATGGGCTCGCCATAGAAAATCGTTTCGTTTGATACTTTTCTAAATTGTCAACTGGCACTTGATAACTGGCATGACCCTGTGTCAGCCAACTCCGCAAGTGCATGGTAAAGAGTTCTAATCGACATGGACCTAACTCTCACTCCCCTTTGTCGATTACATTTCGAGTTTTCGACTATAGTCTATAGTTCTTACTTCTTAATCAATGTTTCAGCTCCACCTCCACCCCGGTAACCGGTTGCAAATTTATTGGATAGTAATCAAATTAATATTATACATAATCATGTCTATTAAAATTAATGGCCTGTTTTTCAAGTATTTAAAGTCAGAGGTGGATTTGTGCTGACTCTATTACTTTTCCACAAAAATAATATTACATGCATAATTTTAAATTCCAAGAACTGATATTGTTATATTCAAATTTAACCTCGAACTTTTTTTAAAAATGTTATTTACGAGGGTTGAGTTTTTATTTTACTCGAAAAAATCGGTCCATTAAAAACCTAAATTATTCAAATAAAATATTCTTTATGAGTATCTTACAAATCAACACATTTTTATACTAAAAGAAACATATTTTTTGATGTGCTAAAAACTAATACAATAAAAAATGATTGTACAAGTCGTACAAATTATATATAAAGAACCAAAAAATAATATAATATTTTAGTAACTTTATTATACAGAGAGCAGAAGCATATTAAGTGCATTCCTTTTAAATGAAAAAAAAAATTACAAAATACATAATTTATCGGAAAGAGTGGATGATGTGGAAAGGTTGAATTTTTTTTTTCCTGAAGGCGGAAAGACTTGTAGTTTATTAAAATTAAATTAGTTAACTCATCATATAAGAATATTCTTGATGTTATTGAACTTCCTTTAATATTGAACTTTTTCTATGTATTTATAATTTAACTCCCGTCTCTCCTCAATAGAAAAAAAAATTTATAGTTAAGTACTTCGAAATTCTACATCCGTTAGTTAGAGACGTATGCAGATCACAATTTATTTATATGATCTACTTGAGATTTATAGTTGTGGATGATAGACACATGACATGTCAAACTGAGGAATGATATCCAGTGCAGACCGTCCGATCAATAATGGATGTTCCGTGATTAATGTCAAATCCGTATAGTCTGTAAATCTTATTCGTCAAGATTAGATCGTACGATTCGGAGAAGATTTGCAGTGAGTAATCTTCGCAGAGGACGCTGGTCCGTCAAAGTGATGGAGAAATTCTTCAATCAATAGGAGAGGAGCTGCATATCATAGGATCATTAATTAACTTACGACAGCCCATGTGCAAACTATAAAGTTTTCAACTTCTATATACTTTTTTGTTTATATACCTTTTCTAGGTGTCTCCCTATTGTGAAAAGTTTCGCAAAAAGAAAGAATTTGTGGCCTTGTTCTTAAAGCAAAGGTGGTTCTTTGATCTTGGCTGCTTTATTGATGGACATTGGGATCTCTCATGATGATTCAAAAAGGACATCGTGCCACCTTGGATTTGTTGAATATTGACAATGATGATCTCTTCTAAAGATTTATTTGCTAGTTGCAATCTCCATGATGATTTGTTTGAATAAATTTCTTTAACAAAAATAATGGACCCTCCTATTTTCTTACCTTTTCTTAAGTGTATCTTACTTGTTTATTTTGTATGGTAGGAGCTAAACATCAAAGAATATTCTTATATGAACATTCGTTGTCATATTAACTGTGGCACTTCCTTTACCTTGTGTAATTTTTTTTAAAAAAAATAAATAAATGATAACAATAACTATGGTACTTCATAAAATTAAAATCAGGGAATCCATATTAATTGGTGGTAGAGAAAAGCATAAGCCTACCGATAACTATAAATAAAATTATCATATTTGCTACTAGGTAGCCTCTACCCAGTTTATCCAAAAAAAGATATATATATATATATATATATATATATATATATATGGAGAAAGTTTAATATGCACCATAGTGCATAGGGTATTCCGTGCACTACGGACTTTTTCGGAAATATTTTTGTAAATTGAAAAATCTAATTTAACCAATCTAATCTACATATTTAAATCTCATACCAAGCCAAAATTTACAATTTTTGAGATTTTATTACTATTTTTTTCGAATTTTTTAAAACATGTCATTTTTGGAATATTGTACTATTTATAATTTTCCAAAAATGGCATGTCTTAAAAAATTCGAAAAAAATAGTAATAAAATCTAAAAAATTGTAAAATTTGGTTTTCTCTGAGATTTCAATATGTAGATTAGATTGGTTAAATTAGATTTGTCAATTTACAAAAATACTCCCGAAAAAGCCCGTGGTGCACGAAATACCCTATGCACTATAGTGCATATTAAACTTTCTCTCTCTCTCTCTCTCTATATATATATATATATAGAGAGAGAGAGAATGGCTAACGCGCCATCGATGGCACGTGCCATCAATTTTTTATCGGCTCGTTTTTCGAAATTCAAAAGTCAAACAGTCGATCCAAACCGTTCAAGTTGATCAAAATATTGAAATACCTTTGAAGACCAAATTTTATATTTTTTCGAATTTTTTTGGTATTTATTATGATATTTTCAAATTGGAGGGTCTAAAATACTCTAATCATAATGTTTTTAAAAATATCATAATAAATAGCAAAAAAATTCTAAAAAATATAAAATTTGGTCTCCAAAGATATTTCAATATGGAGAACAACTTGAACGGTTTGGATTGACCGTTTGAATTTTAGATCTCGAAAAATGACTTGATGGCACGGGACCCTCCGTGCCATCGATGGTACGTTACGTTAGCCATTCTCTCTCTCTCTCTATATATATATATCGTATTTGATTGTCTCGTTAGTACTTCTACATCCATATAGAAAAGTTAATAACAATTTGGCGATGTTGGATAAAATGCTAGGTATACGAGAACAATCTTTATAAAAAAAACTCGAAAATTTGCAATCTTTCATGCAAATGAAAATATTGAATCGAGAGTCCCTTCACCGTCCGATCTTCAACAAAGAAACATTATTAAACTCCGATTTAAAATTTCATAAAAATTGTAGTAATGTGATACAATTTTTCCTTTAGTTTTTACTGTGATGTTGCATCCTGTGTGCAATTTGAGGTTCACAAAGTTACAGGCATCAACATTTTTTTGTGAGATGTATTATAACTGTTGCTTGCAATCATGCAATAGTCAGATCTGAGTCATTAAAAGCAAACATGTTGCATCAGGTAGAGCAATTTCAAACGACCAATGGTGTGTACCTATGATGCTAGCCAATCAGAAGTTGAAAACACAAATTAAGAAACCCAAAAGAAAAATGTAGCCAATTAGGATGCTTGGCGGCTTTAATAAAACGGAGATTTGTTAGCTCAATCTCGGTGTGTTTTGTACTTCATTTTTCTGTCATTGGTTGTGATTAGGTAAATTTTTATCGCTTTTGTCTATTTTAACCCAAAAAAAAAAGAGTAAGGTTCCGGTGCCACACTTTTTTGGTGCCATAAATGCCACACTTTCCTTTTTTGTTTTAAATATAAAAACTTTTAAATATAATCGTCCGATCCAAACCGTTGATCTTGTTCATTTTATTGACGGATGCATTGTACTAAAATTTTATAATTTTTAAAGTTTATTTGATACTTGATCAAGATGTTGAAAAATGGACATATTAGAATGAATCTATTTTAGTTATTTTGATCCGTTCATTTTTCACCTTTTGATCAAGTATCAAATAAACTTCAAAAATTATAAAATTTTATGACAATGCATCCGTCATTAAAATGAACAAGGTCAACGGTTTGGATCGGACGATTATATTTAAAATTTTTTATATTTAAAATAAAAAAGGAAAGTGTGGCATTTGTGGCACCAAAAAAGTGTGGCACCGGAACCTTGCTCAAAAAAAAAAAGTGATTGAGGTCACTTATTCTTGATTTCAAAAGTGGACTGCACATGTTTTCTAGCCATGATGAATAGCTTTTTTTTTAACTAATTGTAATGTTAAACATACTTTTTGTTCGTCTTTTCTTTCTGTCGTATATATTGTTGGATTTGTAACGACCCCAAAAAAATATTTGAACGTTCAAACAATAAACAATCGTTCAAATTTCAGAATAGAATCTCATTGTTACATATATATAAAGATGGAATGGAATCTTTTTTATTTTAAAAATATTATAAAAAAACATTCAGTCGGATTTCAAATTCGGTACTGAAATGTATTAATTTCAGTCACTGAATTAAAGACTTGTTCTCAAACGGAATTTTATTTGTTGAGTCCTAAATGTACCATCTAAAAATAATGAATAAATAAAAAAGATTTATTTTGAATGTGACAACATGAAATGTAAGATAATATGATGTTGCAATGGACACACTCAAAATTAGGTGAACAAGTGCATATATGGCGCTGTAACCGCAGATCAATTTGAGAACAAATTGATCTTGTGGGCCGCCAGCAGAATGGTGTGCTTTTTAGCCCATTGGATCTGTATCTTTTCTCCGACCTACCCTCGAATTTGGAAATTACTAGGGATGAAAACGGTCACCGTTTCGATCGTCCTTTCGTTTCGTTTCTTCCAAAATGAAACGAAACAATTAAGATTTTTTGTTGCGTTTTATAAACGAAACGGTTAACGAAAGCTTAGAACAGTTTCGTCCATGTGTATTTTCGTGGTTTCGATCGTTTCGTCCAAAACGAAACGGTTAACGCAAATGGGTGATCAATTTCGTTTTAAAACGAAACGGTTAATGAAATCGACCGTTTTCGTGGTTGTTTTAGACGTTATGCAGCCATAGAAATTACTTACGAAAATCACAACTTGAGCAATTAAGCAATCAAAGAGAGCGCTTCCTTCTCTCACGTGACGAAGCGGCTCTCCCCTCACCTTACCCCTACGCGAGTAATCGCTTTACCCTCACCCTCACGCGACCCTAATTATTTCCCCGTTTTCCCGTCCCTTCTCTTCTCATGGGCGCCTCCTTTCTACTCTCCCTCACACGATGCCTCTCCGACCAATCCGACCGCCGCATTGCCTCTCTTCGCAGGACAGATCATCTCAATCACCTCTCCGAACGTCGCATCGTCTCTCTTCGCCTCGTGCCTCTTCGTGCTCGGCTATTCTACGGCCCATCATCTCAACCACCCTTTCTCTTCCATCCTCCCACGTCTCTTTCTCTCTCTCTGTCATAACGAATAGAGATGAAGAAGGAGGACGATCAGATCTAGTATAGAAAGTAAAAAGAGTTGAGATTAAGAAGGGTGAGAAGAGAAAAGATTTTTGATCTGGTTCTACTACGGTTTGAGAGTAAATAAATAACTATAAGTGAGTAAATAATAAATACATGGGAGTAAATAAGGAAGTAACTAATATAGAGAGGGACTAATATCTGCAGGGAGTAAATAACATACGTAAGGAAGTAACTAATATATTGTGAGAGGATAAATAAGAAGTATAATAGAGAGTAACTAATATGTTTAAATTTGTAGTTGACTAAAATGAATACCTAATACCTGAAGGGAGTAAATAATATACGTAAGGGTGTAGCTAATATATTGTAAGAGAGTAAATAAGAAGTATAATAGAGAGTAACTAATATGTCTAAATTTGTAATTGATTAAAATGAGCAACTAATATATGCAGAGAGTAAATAATATACGTAAGGGAGTAATTAATATATTTTAAGGAAATAAATAAGAAGTATAAGAGAGTATTTAATACATGTGAGCGAGTAAGCATTCAGTTCTGATTCTGCTATGGTTTGGAAGTAACTAAATACCTACAAGAGAGTAAATATTTTTTTGATTTTGTCAATGTTTTTGTCATAGATAAGGGAGGGCCGACGGCGACGGAGCGCGACGACGATGTGCAAGAGAGAAGGGGCGGACGGAGTGCGCGATGGTGATGGAAGGGCGTGATAGCTGACGGTGACAGGATGACGCGAGAGAGAAGGTGCAGACGAAGGGATGCGCGTGTGGGGGTGATGCAGGGTGAGAGCGACGCGGGGTGAGAGGAATGCATTTTCTTTTTTTGGACAGTGTTTTTTTTTCCGTTTTTAGCATATGATTGTTTGATTGCTTGTTCACTTAATTGTAATTATTAGCTCCGCTCGAATTTGGCGGCACCGTTGCATGTGCGCAAAATTAAAGCTAACGTCGCTTCTTTGGCGAATGATAGAGCATTTGGGATGAATTTGTCATTGACGCACGGAAGATTATGGCTCACATCCAAACAATTAAGGGAAATTGAGGGTATTGCTTTTACAAGCTTTCAATTAGCAATAGACGCTAATTTCTTTTATTTGACCAAAATACTCTATCATTGATGATACAATTAGGGGTGTCAACGGCAACCGTTTCGCCGTTATGCCGTCACGTTAACGGTAAGTGGCAGCGAAAATTATGACATTTCGATAATGGAACGGCAAACGAAATGGGTAGTGGAACGGAATAACACATGCCGTTTATTGAGATCGTATATTTTGTACATGCCATTTAGCGAAATGATAAATAGAACGGTAAACGAAACGCCAAAATTGTACCGTTTCATTTGTGACACGGCAAACGGAACGGCCTGTTCCGTTGCCACATACCACGTTTGACATCCTAGATACAATCCCCGACTGCTCTATCTAAATTCTAAACCTTTCTACCGCAGCGATGAGCGGTCCCACTCCATTCTTACTTTCGCATTTTATATATATATTTTTTATGAAATTAGACCCACCAGATATCCCAAATCCCAACCATACAAAAACATGCATCTTTTTTCTCTCACTGCTCCATTCTCACACGCTGCACCCTTCAAATTTGATTTTCCAATCATGATGAATATATTCATTTTTTCTGATGAAGTGGTTTTTGTAATTACAAGTGCTTTTGTAGATTCTTTAGGGTGGACCAATTTTGTATTGTTCATTTCTAATTAAAAATGATTAAGCGATATGAATAGAAATTGAGTACCCATATCCAACTTGCTCCATGGCCAACACTGTTGCTCCTTTTCTAGCTCTCAAATTCCAGTTTTATTCAAAGACATTTTGAAATATATAATTTGAATGTAAGATTTGAATATAAATTATATAAGAAAAATATATAAAGGTCGATACTTTCGTGGGCCTAAAATTCTGCTTTATTCTTCCCTAATGGTCTTACGATTGAAAATGAATATACACAATTTACGAAGAGGGTTCAGTGCCTAATGGATGAGCAAATGAGGGTATTTGGGTAAAATAACAAAAAATTGCCGTGTATCGCTAATTGAAGCAGTGTAAAAAGTAATTCCCGGAAATTGAATTGGTTTGGGGTCCGAAATCTTAAATCCAACGGCCAGATTAATTCGAGATTTAATCTTGCGATCCAACGGTCCTGAATAAATAGGGACTTGATTCAATAGTTCTTTAATTTGAAATATTCAATATTTTCTTGGAATTTGAACCAAGAATTTCAATCTTCATTTTCTAATATTTTTGTTGGTTACCTTATATGATTTTGAGCGACATGTACTGTACGTGTGATTTTATTTGTAATTTAGTGATATTATATTCATTTCACTTGTGACAAAGTCTCAGAATTTATATTACGGTAGTAATGTTATGAATCTTCTTATTTAAAATTTCTCAATTGCGATGAATTATCATCTGTATTAGTTACAAATCCATACTATTGAGCTGTTTTTACTTATTGCCTTAATAGAATTTGCTGTTATATAATTGGCTTTCATAAATTGATAGTATTTTATCGATTAGATAGTGTAGTGTAATTTATTGTCTAAAATTCTTAATTAATTTTAATATGTTTATTTTTAATTGATGGTCAAAATTTGATAACGTCACAGATTCCAACATGCCACGCAGGAGCTGAAACGGAGTCTATCATATACATTGTAATATGACTTGTATAGTTGCATTCCTAAAGGCACAAGCTTCCTAATAAATGTGCAATGTAAGATGAAATGTTGCAACTTTATTACCAGTTCACTGTCATTCTCAAGGTTTGAAACCCAACAAACTGTCAAGTTTGGGCCTTCTATCGGCCTGTTATTTCCATTCCTCATGCTTTTACAACCGAAATTTTAAAAAATAATATTAAAATAATATAATCCATTAAAATTAATATCAATTTAATCAGTTTAATATAAATAGTATCGTAAGATCGGAATCCTGGATTCCGAACGTTAGATCGGATTCTGGGATTCCGATCTAACGTTAGATCGGAATCCTGGATTCCGAACAGTGCTGTAACTGCTCAATTTTGTCGTTTTTCATAGTTTTATTGTATTTCTATTATAAAAATTAATTAAATATATGAAATTTTAATATTAATTAATATATTATGAAATTTTAGTAATATATTTTGAAGATAAAATATTAAATTAATATATTTTATTTTACTTCTATTTATAAACATTAATTAAATATATAAAATTTTAATATTAAATTAATATATTATAAAATTAATATATTATAAAATTTTAATATTAAATTAATATAATATAATTCTATATTATGAATAATATTTTAATATTTAAAGTTTTGATATTAATTTTATATGGATGGTTTTATTTTTAATATTAAAAATTTTCAATTATGTTAAATGTTGTACATAATAAGTACATAATAATTTATGTAATAATTTATTTATGGCAATAATTATAATATAAACTTATAATTAAATATTAGATTTATTTCATTTAATTCATAATATAAAAATACGGGAATTATAAGTGTCATCATCGGCAAATATACCATCCCAGCCATCGGTAAATACAAAGTGAACATATACCGTAAATATAAAAATCTAGAGCTGTTTTTTCAGTTGAAAGTGTGACTATCTTGATCCTTTGTCATTTTTGTTTTGAACAAATGGTACGCCTAAAAATTTTGAAATTTAAGTTTAGGAAAATAGGTCCGCCAATTAACAGCTCAGTATTTTTGATACAATTTTTCAGAGCGTATTTCATAGTTTTCTAGTGCCAAACTTTTCGAATCCAGAGCTATTTTTTCAGGTGAAAGTGTGACTATCTTGGTCCTTTGTCATTTTTGTTTTTAACAAATGGTACGGCTAAAAATTTTGGAATTTAAGTTTAGGAAAATAGGTCCGCCAATTAACAGCTCAGTATTTTTGATACAATTTTTCAGAGCGTATTTCATAGTTTTCTAGTGCCAAACTTTTCGAATCCAGAGCTGTTTTTTCAGTTGAAAGTGTGACTATCTTGGTCCTTTGTCATTTTTGTTATGAACAAATGGCACGGCTAAAAATTTTGGAATTTAAGTTTAGGAAAATAGGTCCGCCAATTAACATCTCAGTATTTTTTATACAAATTTTCAGAGCGTATTTCATATTTTTCTAGCGCCAAACTTTTCGAATCCAGAGCTGTTTTTTCAGTTGAAAGTGTGACTATCTTGGTCCTTTGTCATTTTTGTTTTGAACAAATGGTACGGCTAAAAATTTTGGAATTTAAGTTTAGAAAAATAGGTCCGCCAATTAACAGCTCAGTATTTTTTATACAATTTTTTAGAGCGTATTTCATATTTTTCTAGCGCCAAACTTTTCGAATCCAACGGTTTATAGTTACGTGTTTCGTACTTAGGTGTGATTGCGCCAAACTTCATATTTTTCAAAGCGTTTATCGTACTTAGGTGTTTCGTACTCGTTGTGATTGGTCCTAATAAGTTTTTAGTTATTATAAAATACAAATAAATATAGAAGTCATAAATATAGAACTCATAAATATATAAGTCATACATAAGTAAATAAAATATAAAATACAACTAAATCCTACATTTTTAATTAATACCATCAATTATTATCATTTTTCTAATTTTTTCCATATTTAATTATCAAAATCTTAATTATTAAAAGCAAAAAAAATAAATTAATTACACATAAATTTTCATATGAATTTTTCTTATTTTTCCGTATTTTTCAAATAATTTTACAATTTATTATCTATTTTTCTAATTAATTAAGTAGTGAATAAACAAATAAAAAGACAAAAAAAATCCAATATAATTAATAAATTACATATAAATTTTTTCAGATTTTTTCTGATTTTTTCAGATTTTTTGAATATTTTTCCAATATTTTCCTATTTTTTATTTAATTAACTAAATTAAAAACTAATAAACTAAATAAATAAATAATTAAATTAATAAACAAAAAAAAATACTGTTCACGGAGCAGCGTCGAAGAAATGCGTCCGAAAGGCAGCGACAAAATTAGATCGGAAACCCCTTATATATATAGTAAAGGTTAGATCGGAATCCCAGAATCCGATCTAACGTTAGATCGGAATCCAGGAATCCGATCTAACGTTCGGAATCCAGGATTCCGATCTTACGATACTATTTATATTAAACTGATTATATTGATATTAATTTTATTGGATTATATTATTTTAATATTATTTTTTAAAATTTCGGCTTTTACAATGAATCATGGGCCTGAGTACAACTTTAAGACTAAAATGATTCACTCGGATAAGTCCAAACAACTAACAAATATTTAAACGCTTTTGTCACCAGTCACCATCACTGAAAATTAGTTTTTATTTTTTCGGGTAGTTTTGGCACTAATTAAAAACAACTAACATGGCGTCTGGGCCGTGGGACATCACGTTTTTTAGAATAAAGGACCAGTCAACCGAGCGGAATGCTCTTAAAAAAAGAAAGTTCGAGCATAATTAAAGCCTTAAAGGGTCCTTAATTGAATCAAATCTATTTAAGATTTCGGACCCCAAACTATTGAATGACGATCTCGAATTAATCTGTTTGGATACGGATCCTCATAAACACCGCGTGGAGGAGCGTCCGAAGACGCGTAGTCTGTCTGTCCGACGCGGTGCACCAGATTTCCGTGACTTGAATGGCCCACCATTCAGTGACACGGACCACAGAGTCGGCGCATATTACAAGAGCAGCCAAGATCCGGTGTTAACCATTCATGATATTTTTTTCATCCGACCGTTATAACGTTGCTTAATTGCCTTTCTCTACTAATAACCCTCATAAACCAACTCGCCATTTCTTCGACAGAAAGAGAGAGAGAGAGAGAGAGAGAGAAGAAGAAGAAGAAGAAGAAGAAGAAGAAGAAGAGAGGGTGAAGCGAGAGAAACCTTCGAGATCAACAGATTGAGACATGGCGTCTGGGCCAGTGCAGATCGATGAGGGATACGAGTTCTCAGCTCCTGAATTCTTCGATTTTACCAAGGAAGAGACGCAAGACGAGATAAGAAGATCTCACACAGCCACAAAACTTCTCGTAAGAGCTTCTTGTGTTAATTCTATGCAAATCGGAGTGCTAGATCGTCTTTTCCACTCAAAAGTTTCTTAAATCCTCTTGATCTGTGTTTCTTTAACATCTTTTTCTGTGGAATTTGATATTACTTTCGAAACCAGTAGGCAATTGCTAGTTTCTGAGACTGTTATCACAGGAAAAGCATCAATTCATCTTATCTCTCACCTTGACTCGTTGAATTGACACAATAACAGTTAGTTTCATAATTTCAATTTTTCCTTTTTCAAACAACAAAGCGGATAACACCAGTTGTAACATCTGCATGCTATCTTAAGTTTGGGGAGAAGAGTGGATACAACAGAGAGTAGGTGGGTCCTTTACATAACTAAGGCCGAGTCAGGCAATTAAAGTAAAATTGAGGCTTAGTGAAGCATTTCAAGTTATTCTACTTTTAAAATAGATTGGTTTAATTTCTAGCTTGAGATAAGTGTAAATGAAAAATTATATATATATATTTTTATTTTTCTTATAACAGGAAAAGGGTACAAGAATATGTGAAGATGCTTTGCAGGTTTTTAGACCTTGTAGATACAGAGAACTAAATGAAGCTGATAATTCGAAGTTATATATGCATGGACCAAGAAAAAGTTGATAAAATCGATGGTGGCAGACAACGAATCAAGAGAAGGCTACTTGAGCAAGGTTTGTACCAGTAGCAGAAGAAGCAACAGGTAAAATTAAACTGTTAGTCGTTTTTCTATATTACGATTTTTAAATAAAATGTTGTCACCCAATATTGATTCTGGTAAACAAAGCACGTGCATTAGATATTTGTCTCTGATTTCCTTTTCAAGGATGTTGTAGTTGCTAAATTAGTCAGACAAATTGCCACTTGGACCTTGCTTGCTTGAGGTATACAAATTATTCAGATATTTCATTTCATTATTTTATAAAATGTTTAAGTTATTGTAATTCACGTATACCGAGTTATTATTCTAATTCAAGCAAGCTAAATTAAAAAATGACAGGAAAAATGCTTAGTGTTGTTTTTAGCACAATGAAGGCCAACAAGTTTTCCTAAACTTCTGCCTTGCTGAAGGACAACACATGTAGGCGTAAGTACCTTATAAACCAATGGAGATTTGAATGATGATGCTGCAGTCTTAGGTACCATCTGCTCATTAGAACCTGCTAATGCCACTTTTATGCCAATTGCAATTATGGCTTTTAAACAGTTTGCAACTTATGATACCAACTTATATTAAATACATTCGGACCATCATTTCTTATTCTGTAATTTACAAATGCTCCGTGAGCTTTCGATCTCGCTCCTATGGATGTGTGTAACATAAATGACAAGCTCACACTTTTTTCTCAATACAACTATGGTTTATTTTTTATTTAATATGCTTTTTGTGTTATTTATGAATTCAGATGTGCCATCAGCTTGATGCGGTCATAGGCCTGCTGCCAAAGTACACATGCATTCCTATCTTCAGATCAGGGTGAGTTATTGTCTCGGACCATCTAAAAACTTAAAATTTATGCAGAAGCCTTTAATCAAGTAGCAAGAAGCTACATAAAATGGACATTTGCATGATTATTTTGGATTTCGATTGCAAAAGTATTTTTGTCAAAAGCATGTACAAATATTGCAAAATGCTTACAATTTGCTTGCATGTTCTGGTACTCTCAACTCCCAACCACTTTGGATTAAAGATTATTGAGGTGAGAAGTGTGGTATCTTAATACTTATATGATTAACAAGGTTATTAGTGCAGGTTATGAAGAAGTGTGGTATCTTAAAACTCCATCCACTGCTGCCTACTTGGTCGCAAATCAACATAAGTCAGGCTTCCTTTGTTTATTTTTGTTATTTCCTTTATTAATTTCTAGACTTATCTGCTCTGGATTTGGGTGAACTGCTCTCAATTGATTTGTATTATTTTTTTTAGAAAGTTTTGTACCAGTTCTTATTTAAATTCCTTTGTTTTAAATATAACCAGGGACACTAGGAGTTTTGGGACTTATAGAATTAAACGAGGTTGGAAGGCAACTAGTAGCGGTAGCAAGGTATGCTTTCAGTTCAGTTGTGTAATTAAAATTGCATTTGATATGATTTGCAAAATGCTTGTCCAAGAAGCCCAAGTTCAATGCCAAATAGTCTTCTAATATGAAACGAGCAGCCGACACTGCACAAATTATGTCAAATCAGTGTGATTTGAAAAATATAACTCATTTTGCTTCATGATGTTTATTTTAATTACTATTTGCATTGTAAGCTTGTTTTTCTCTTATCACAAATTCTGCAATTAAAAACAATATAAAGAATAGTTATGAAATACTAATAAATAATATTTAATTATTTTTGCCTAATGAAATTAAACCAACTAAGTGTAATTCTCTTATAATTGATATAATCCTTTCATACTAGCTGATACTCTGAAAAGATGCAAATATTTACCCACATTTTCCAATTTCAGAGGATCTTTTTCACTGTGCTATAAAAATAACACTAAACATTTACATTGAGTTATAATTAAGAATATTAACACATGTTATATACTATATGTTTATTTGCACAATGTGAGTACTCTTTCATGTATTTTTCCAATGCATACAGGTACCGATCATTCAAATTAACATGGCTTTCAATGAAGACAGGTGCGTACTCTCTCCTTGTAGTAGTTAGATCCAAATTATTAAATGAGCAAGTGTTAAGTAATCAAAGTAGCGTTGTTATTTTAATGGAAGAAGAAGAAGAAGAAGAAGAAGAAGAAGAAGAAGAAGAAGAAGAAGAAGAAGAAGAAGAAGAAGAAGAGAGGGTGAAGCGAGAGAAACCTTCGAGATCAACAGATTGAGACATGGCGTCTGGGCCAGTGCAGATCGATGAGGGATACGAGTTCTCAGCTCCTGAATTCTTCGATTTTACCAAGGAAGAGACGCAAGACGAGATAAGAAGATCTCACACAGCCACAAAACTTCTCGTAAGAGCTTCTTGTGTTAATTCTATGCAAATCGGAGTGCTAGATCGTCTTTTCCACTCAAAAGTTTCTTAAATCCTCTTGATCTGTGTTTCTTTAACATCTTTTTCTGTGGAATTTGATATTACTTTCGAAACCAGTAGGCAATTGCTAGTTTCTGAGACTGTTATCACAGGAAAAGCATCAATTTATCTTATCTCTCACCTTGACTCGTTGAATTGACACAATAACAGTTAGTTTCATAATCTCAATTTTTCCTTTTTCAAATAACAAAGCGGATAACACCAGTTGTAACATCTGCATGCTATCTTAAGTTTGGAGAGAAGAGTGGATACAACAGAGAGTAGGTGGGTCCTTTACCTTATTGAAGCATTTCAAGTTATTCTACTTTTAAAATATATTGGTTTAATTTCTAGCTTGAGATAAGTGTAAATGAAAAATTATATATATATTTTTTCTTTTTCTTATAACAGGAAAAGGGTACAAGAATATGTGAAGATGCTTTGCAGGTTTTTAGACCTTGTAGATACATAGAACTAAATGAAGCTGATAATTCGAAGTTATATATGCATGGACCAAGAAAAAGTTGATAAAATCAAGAGAAGGCTACTTGAGCAAGGTTTGTACCAGTAGCAGAAGAAGCAACAGGTAAAATTATTAAGTAATCAAAGTAGCGTTGTTAATTTAATGGAAGCAGGATATATTCACTAATAATATTATATTTTTGTTCACATGATTAATGGATAAAGTGAATTTTCTTCGTTGGGGGGGAGTATGAAATGGACTCATTTGATGGAAGCAGGATATATTCACTAATAATATTATATTTTTGTTTACATGATTAATGGATAAAGTGAATTTTCTTTGTGGGAGGGGGGTATGAAATGGGATCCGTATCCTCTGCCGCGCGGCACAGCCGCACTTTTCATACGAGCCGTCAGATCTGATCTGGACGGTTCAGTTTTTTCGAGCCTATCAATCCGGTATTTTCTAGGGGCCATTCAGATTAGATCAGACGGTTGAGATAAAAAGTGCGGCCAGCAGCGCGCGGCAGAGGATGTGAATTCGTATGAAATGGACTCATTTGATGTCTGATAGAAATAGATCTGAAGGGCCAGATCAGAATGCTCTGTGGCACCAAATAAAAACTTGTAGTGCTAACTTTTGAGCATCAACCGTCCGATCTAAATGGACGGTTGGATCTGAAGCGGATGAAAATCTCCAATTAAAAAAAAAGACAAAACCCTATTCTCTGCTTCGTATTATATCGTTTCGTACATACTACAGAGAGAGAATGGGTTTTTAGAGAAAAAAAAAGAGAGAGCGAGAGAGCGAGAAAATGGGTTTTTTATAGAAAAAAAGAGAGAGCGAGAAAGAGAGATCAAGGAAGGAAAGGAGAGAGTTCGAGCAAGACGAGGAGTGATCTTCGAGGCTAGGTGTCGTGGAGGCGAAGCGATCGTCGTGGCTAGGTGTCGTGGAGTAAACCCTAGATCGCAGTGAATACAGGTAAACCCTGGACCTATTGTTACTTTTTTGTTACTGTCTCTATGTCTTTGTGTGTGTGCTGTCGTTCTGTTTAATTTACTCTTATCAAGGTAAGCTTCATTTTGCTTTTTTTTCTATTTTCATTTTTTTGCTCTTTTAAGCATCTGAGTATTTGCTTCTCCTGTTAGGCTGTTCCTGGCCTTACCATACCTAACCCGGTCCTTCTTCATACTGAGGTATATTATTAGTAAAAGTAAATTACAATGTAACTTGTTTTGGTTTTATCGAGATGTGAACTAGCTGTACTATGATATTACCCAGTGGTACACACAGTGTTTGGAAATTACTTGAAACTTTGCCCTGTCAGTTATTAAAAATACGTACTGATTTGTAATTATGCGTGTAACATCCAGGTGCCTCCAAAACCAGAGACAATGCCTTTGTACCAAGCCTGAGGGTTTTCAACTCGAGAGTCCTGTCAGACGTGAAGAAGAAATGCGAAGAAAGATGGAAGAGCGAGAAATGATGGTGAAGGAAGAGGCGCTCAGCGAAGGATTTATTGGGCACAACATGTTTTTACCGAGTAAGTTTCAGATTTCTTTATGTTGTGATTTAACGTCGTGTGTTTTTCTGAACTCTTATGGGGGTAATTACTTACCCTCCTGATATGTTACTTTTTATGTTTTGGAAAGGGAACCTTCGCCAGTTCCAGGAATGGAAAGAAATCCACTGGCAGAAGTGCAGACATTTGCCATGCTTGTAGACCAAAGATCTATTCAAAGACAAGAATTTGATTATAAGGTAACATTTCTCTATATATTCACTTATGGCAGTACTTGCAACTTGGCAAGTACAAGGCAAAGAACTAAAATAAGGTGTGTATCATGAAGATTCATGAAGTTTTGTGTTGGACATTTGGCAGACAATAAAGTCTGTATTGACCAGTTGGTGACCTGACACACTCAAATGTCCAGAAGAACTTATATGGCAACTAATCTGGTAGGTTTAAAATACTGAGAAAAAAAAAAACCTTGATAATCAGGAATTCATTAGTAATTTAATATACCGAGGAAAAGCCTTGATGAACAATCAGAAATCTGTTATTCATTTAAATTTCCGAGGAAAAATGTTGATGAACGATCAGAAATCTGTTATTAGTTTAATTTACCATAGGAAAAAACCTTAATTCTGAACAATCAGGGATCCATCCAATTATGCAGTATGGTTTAATACGAATTCTTATTCCCAATTTCCAGATCAAGGAGATAGAATTTATACGAAAGGCTCTTAGAGGAGGCCGAGTCTGCCAAACTGGCATGTATTTTGGTGTTTGAAATTATATATGTACGTTCTTATTTTTTAACTTGGGTTTGGTCACCAAGATACATATTCTCTTTATTAATAACTGATTTCTTTCAAAATTTTTTGTCATCTCAAGAAGGAGGCGGAGAAGGCACTGAAGCAACTAAGACGGACTATGGTTCCTCATGCAAGGCCTCTTCTGAACTTTGAAAAACCCTTTTGTCCCTCAAAGGTGCATATTTTTTTCTTGTATGATTCAGTCTGCCAAAAATCGTATTGGTAGCTCTAGTGCGAGCTGTGAGTAGCCTTTTGTAGAATTTGCTAGTTATTTGGATGTTTCTCCAATTGGAAACTAATACCCATCACATTTTTTAGTTACCGGCAAATTACACCTAGCTGTTAGAACTGTGGTACCGATGTTTTTTACTCAATGGCTATGTGAAAAAAGGAGAAGGGTTAATTACTTGTGAGTGTAAATCATTTCCAGCATTACCTAATAGATTGGTTATTATCATTTTGCTCTCTCGCGATCTGGATCCCACCACTACTTGCCTTTGAAGCGAGATGATTTGATCGGAGGAGAAGGCTCTATTAATTCGTCTCCTCTTTCTCTTCTTCGACCATGTCTGATCCGGATCCAATGCAAGCAGAGATGGTGGCCCGCTTCAGTAATCTTGAGGCTATCGGGCGTGGTTCGTTTGGCGAAGTCTACAACGGGTGAGCAATGCATGATAGCTTGTTTTTTTGAAATGCGAATTTGTATTGATATGTACCCACGGTTTATTAAATCCAGTTAACCCTCCTTAGGATCATAGTTTGTTAATTGAATTACATAGTGTGGTTCTAACACTATTTGGAGGGAGTGTTTAACCTGAATTTGTTTAATTTGTGGTTTTGTGTGGTACTGGCATGATGTTGTGCTCTTGCATTGAGAATTAAATTTACATGTATCCAAAAATCATTACATTTTGCAGTCCCTATGAATATGACTATGGAAACTTGTCTATTGTAGGTTTGACAAGAACTGAACAAGGATGTGGCAATTTAAGTTATCAATCTAGAAGAAGCGTAAGTTTCTGATCTTTAGCTATATTCATTAGTATTAAATCTTAATGAAAATATCCTTTCAAATAATTGAGCTTTGCATGAACTATTTAAGGTGTGGTGTTTATTCCCGTACATCCTGTTCTTAACAGTTTGGAACATAGTTCAATCCAATGGTTAGTAGGATAAAATGCTTAACCTAAGGTGATTTGATGCATTTGAAGATATAAAAATAAAAATTAAAAACCAAATGGTTTCAACAGCTTTTATTAATGAGGTGTCTGGATTTGCTATTTAAAGCTTTTCCTTCTCCTTTTTTTTTTTTTTTTTTTTGTAGTTAGGACGATGTTGAAGACATTCAAATGGTAGATATGGTATTTATTTTTCTTCCTCCAGAATTGCAGTACAGATGGTTAAATCTACCGTGTCAAACTTTATGTAATGTGGTCCTTCAACAGACTAAAGTTCTAGTGTCCTTATGGATTTTGAAGTATCACAGAGTGACTAAGAACTTGTCATAAATGATTTGTTATCATATATTTCATGAACCAGATCAGAAAACTAAAATTTAGAAAGTATCTGTGTTGTGTTTCTTAGCTTTTATACATTTCTGGGAGTTAACAGTGAAAAAGAATAAATAATCTTTGATGTTTCCTGAGTTTTTATTAATTTAAATGTTTATCTTGCAGGAAATATCAGTATTATCGCAGTGCCGCTTTCCAGATATAACAGATTATTATGGCTCATATCTTCACCAAACTAAGCTATGGATAGTGGTGGAGTACATGGCTGGTGGTTCTGTTGCTGATCTTGTATGTTTTTTATATACTTATAATGCATTTTAGTTAAAATATAGTAGAAGTTTTGGCCCTCATTACTATCAAACTAGACTGTACAGAACTGTTAGTGACATGTAGGGCTGTAGTTTGAATTTTACTGCAGCTTGGGAAATTTGTTTGTATGATTTCCTTTCAAACAAATATTGATTAGCTTTCTGACTGGTGCTTGAAATAAATAAACAAAAGCATAATTTGAACTCGCAGCCGTAAGAATTTGCCAATCAAAAGCTTTCTCTATATTCCGATACTTCATTCGACAGTCAAAAGCTTAGCAGTACTGTTCCTGGCCTTACCATACCCAACCTGTTCCTTCTTCATACAGAGGTATATTATTAGTAAAAGTGAATTACAATGTAACTTGTTTTGGTTTTATCTAGATGTGAACTAGCTGTACTATGATGATATTTCAGGGGAGAGGCCTTCAAAAAGAGGCTTTGTTACAGATCCAGCTCTCATGTAAGCTAGAGGAAGGAAGAGAAGGCTAGAATTCCAAAGGCACAACCGATAACCCAGTGGTACAGTGTTTGGAAATTACTTGAATCTTTGACCAGTCAGTTATTCAAAATACATACTGATTTGCAATTCTGCGTGTAATATCCAGGTGCCCCCAAAAACCAGAGCCAAAGCCCTTGTACCAAGCCTGAGGGTTTTCAACTCGGGAGTCTTGTCAGACATGAAGAAGAAATGCGAAGAAAGATGGAAGAGCGAGAAAGGATGGAGAGGGAGCCAAAGCCTTTGTACCAAGCGTGAGGGTTTTCAACTCGGGAGTCTTGTCAGACATGAAGAAGAAATGCGAAGAAAGATGGAAGAGCGAGAAAGGATGGAGAGGGAAGAGGGGCTCAGCCTAGGATTTATAGGGCACAACACGTTCTTACAGTGTAAGTTTCAGTTTGCTTTATGTTGTTATTTAAAGTTGTCTGTTTTTCTGACCTCATATGAGTGTGATTACTTTTTATGTTTTGGAAAGGGATCCTTTGCCAGTTCCAGGAATGGAAAGAAATCCACCGGCAGAAGTGCAGATATTTGCCTTGCGTGTAGACCAAAGATCTATTCAAAGACAAGAATTTGATTATAAGGTAACATTTCTCTATATATTCACCTAAGGCAATACTTGCAAATTGGCAAGTACAAGGCGAAAAAACCAAAATAAGGTGTAATCTTTCGCTATGCATCTCTTTTCCGACACTTAGGGTCTGCTCCACAAACTCAAAATCAAAGCTAAGGTAAGGAAGTGAAAGCAAAGGAAGATGAAAGAAGTTTAAGGAAATCTTATTATCTTGCTCCAGATTTCAAAATGCATCTATAGGGTTAATGATTGTAATCTTACGTTTAATTCACATAAGGACAATATTGCCCTTTTATTTGAATTGGGACTTAATTTTATGAATTAAAAGACAAGGTCATTCTTGGTAGAAAATATTTAGATGTTGGTTATCTTGGTTACACCCCGATTTTGGGAGTAACTAGCATTCTCTTTAAATGAGCTCTTATGTAAAGTTGGTTTTCTTCCATTCCCTTTGATTCACCCTGAATAATAACTTAGAGCAAGAAACTAATGTTACACTTCCTTTCCTTAGCCCTCATTAATCCATTCTGGAGCAAGCCCTTAACGAGCATCTCTGTGGTTTTGAAGGCAGAGGAGGTCTAAGGCAGTGTGAATTTCTCTTTCTCTAACTCTTACTCCCATATGGCAACATGGATGGAGCCTTCTCAGGTACTAACCCTCAATGAAGTCATTTTACTTTTATTGACTTGAAGCTGAAATAATTATTTTTATTTCTTTTTACGAATTTTTTCTGTACTGCTGTCAGCCATGGCTCCTCAGGTAATTGCTTTAGATGAAATCATTTTTGCTTAGTGCATCAATTGATATTTACAAATACTAGCTCGATTTGTTCTTTTTTATGTTTTTAAGATTTTTGTTTTCCTTTTTTTTTTTTTTTTTTGAGGGTAGGGTGGCGATTGCCACAGTGATTTTTGTTTTCCTTATATTTTGAGGAAGCTGATGTGTTCAATTAGTTCTTTTGAATCTTTTAATGCCAGGTTAACTTACTGTGTTCAGTATTTGCAGGCAAATCAAAGCCGATGAGTCAATTTATTTCTATACTTCATTCATGTTTTGCTTACATTGTAAGTCTATATTTTAGATATAGTTTTAAGTTCATCTTTGTTCTAGCTTCCATGTCCATGTCAGAAAACTAATCACCTGTCTTTTTATATTAGTTTTAGTAGGTTTTCTGACCAGATGACAGAGATTTTGGAGGTAAATTTTTTTAACATAAATTTTGTTGGGAGGCAATCTTTATTTGTTTCTTTTATTTTTCTCCTCTTATATCCTTTCCTTTGCCTTTTAATTATTGAATATAATATTTTCTCAGTCTATTATTAATTCGGGAGGAGGAACCATGGTTTTTCTTTCTAATTTTCTCTGCAATTTCTTATTTACATTTCAGTTTTCACTTGATTCCTTCTACTTTTCTTAGGTCCAAACACACATTGAGAATGCACAAGTTGAAAAGTACAGGGGAATTAAAGGGATAAACATGCCAAATGGTATTTTTTGGGATATATCTTAGATCCTCATTTGCTTTACACAATATTATTCTAAGTCCAATTCATTTTTGTTGGTTTCATATGGTTCTTATTTGGTTTACCGGGGCCATATCTTAGGTGTTGCCATGACCCAGTTGGGCACTACAACCAAATCAGTATGTTAGTTGCCAGTAAAACAATTTCATTTTGTTTTCATTGCCTCTTCTGGTTTATTTCCCTTATTTTGTCTTTTTATTTGTGCTTCGCAGGTGGGGTAGTTTTGTCCTGTTGATTTTAGGTTGTTATGAGATAATTCCTGTCGATGCGTCGGTTTCCATTACTTTGTTCATGATTGATATGTGTTTCTAGAGGTGTAGATGATCTTAGGTTATAATCGTGGGTAGAGGGTTGACGATTAGAGTCGTTTCCCCGACGAGTTCCTTTCCTCGCTGTGGTTCTGACCTAATAGACACAAAAGAGAGACTTGAAGAAGACTAATTCTTTATGTCTTTTCTGCTTTTCCCTTGAAGAAGACTAATTCAACATATTAAAATTTGGAAATAAATAATATGGAAATAATTAGAAATTGTCTAATTCTTCTGTTGGTTTCCTTTTGCTAACTCCCATATCAATAATTGGTTCAGATATGTTTTTTTTTCCTTCATTACTTTGTTATCAGAATATAAGTATTAATTAAATTTACAATATGCATGTTGATTATGTGTTAAATTGAGAGAACTTCATCATTTTGATAGTTTTATTCAAAAGGTATGTTGTTCTTTTTCTGGCGTGTCCTGTCAAAAAGATTTATTGTGTTTCTAAATTAAAAATATACCTATTGGTTTAGGTGGTATGTCATAAAAAGTTATACATCTGACATATATGAACACACCAGTCACACAATTGTTGTTGTAAAATAATACAATAAAAAGACGCAATTGAGCCAATGTCATGATTTGCGATTCTGGTCAGTATTAGTATTTTGCAATAGTATTTAGCTTCATACGTATTTGTCCCTCAGAATATCTTGGTTTCCTTCACTATTGACTGTTTTACTTTGGAAGTTTTTTTTGGTCTGGATCAAATGCTTTCGATTTTAATTCTAATGGCTCTTAGTGGATAATACTGGCATATTTGTTCCACTACTGATAATAATATTTGTTCCACTATTGGTAATCACTATTTTTTTGGACTTTTTATTTTGTTCCACTAATGGCTCTTAAACAGGTAGTATATGTTACTCAACTTATACCGTACTCTATTAAAATAGGGATAATTTTTTCTGTGCCACCCAAAATTTGTGAAATCTAGCAATTGCCACCCGAAAGTTAAACCTTCTGTTTTTGCCACCCAAAAATGTGGTCACCCTTATGATTTTGCCACTTTGAGTAAAATTTTCTGCTATGTGCACCCAAAACTGTGTACCCAGTTTATTAATTAATCTTCATTTACTTTGCCAATTTTAAGTTTATTTACTTTGGTTATAACCTCACATCATCGTGTTTACCCGTGATCTTCCCCTTTTTCCTAGGTACTGTACGGCAGGATGATTCTTTTGGTTTCTTAAAATTTCACTTTTAACTGACGTTTTCTGGTTGATTAATTTAAACAATTTTATTAGTTTGGTATAATCTCCCCCTAGGTGCCTACCCAGAATAATTAGAAAATTAGAAAGCCATAATATTAAGAATACAAACTTCGCTCTGATACCAGAATAGAATAATAGCGATCAGATCGACTTTGAAACTTCTGATTACTAATGAATACTGGTTCCAAAGTTTTGAGAGGAAAATGAGAAAATTTTATTGATATCTGGCCAATGATACAAGAGAAGAGATGATTACTAAGTTGGGTGATGCCCTCTTAGTGAAACATCCTACTGCTTATATAGAAGGAACGCTACCGGTTGGTTAGCTTGATAATTGAATGCGGGTGCGCATATGGGCCCCATCGTCCATTTCAATTATTCGTCTACCACAATTGGTATGTCCTTAGCAAACTAGTGGGCATCTTTAGTACAATAATTGCCCAAAAGAAATAAAAGCAAACCACTCATTTCGTGCCAACCCATGTGACAGTGAATAAAGAAAAAAAAAAAGATGCGCACTACCGTAGTGGCACCGAAAGCAAACACAATAATGTGATTCCCTTATAATGGTGGGACTCACTAATAGTAATGGCCTTGCTGGATCGATCGCATCTTTTGGTGAATTGCTAACAGTTCATCAATGTTATGATTAACTGGTCCTAGTGCAGTACTAGCCCAGTTGTCCTTAGATGCCTTCTGCTCTAGGCGAATTTTTTGCAAATAATTCAAGACCATGAGCCTTTCGACTTCATCGATGGTCCTTTGTATTTGCTCCTTATGAATTTCCTCAAGCTTGAGTAGCATGGTTCCTTCCCACTGAAAAGATCGTGGGTAAATTGTTAGTAGGTCACCAGTTATTATTTCATAATCCCGAAGAGAGTCTAACTCTTTTCCTGAGGTTGCCTATCTCTCGGCTTGCTGAAATGCTTGCCGGCTTCCTGGTCTAAACCCGGTTGTTGAACTTCCTTCATGGATTCTCATGAGGTTCCTCAGATTATCAAGCACCATTTTTTTCTGAAAAAAAAATAAAATTCACACAAAATAAAAATTATAAGAAAACTAAAAATGTCAGTAGCTTTCCGTAGATTACTACCAGACAGTTCCTAAGATACAGGGTATAGTGGGTTTTTTCAGCGGTCCACCATGCCCGCTTATCGCCTTGCTCTAGAGGTTTTGAAAGAAAGGTTTTTCATCTAGCGTATTATCAATATGCCCGATAATTGTTGCCAGATGCTTGATTATCTCCTCAGGAGCTCCTTTTGTTTCTTCGAGCACCTTTTCTAAATCGGCCAATTGTTCATCAGCGAAATAGCAATTTCCAGTTTTCACCATATTTGCTGTTAATCGTGATAACGAATCAGCTAGCACATTCATTTTGCTATCAATGTGTTCGAAATTTACTTGCACTCCTGTTCCTGTAACAAAGTCAACAAAATTAATCCATCGGACTCTTGAAGGTTTGTTTTGTGCTGACTTGTTATAGAAACTAATTATTGTGAGATACGGCTGTTTGACGGTGTCCCTGTCATGTAAACACCATGCAACCAGGCCTTAGAGCGTGGGGGAAATTCAGGGGTTGGTAAATACTGTACTAGATGTTGCTCCAAATTGCATCCTGTCTATTAGGGGGTGGTGATGTTTGAGACCTTGACTGACCAGAGACCCATGTAAAATACCCCCGTCCCTGTCCAGACACTAGTGCAGTCATGTAAAACGTGGTTGGGAACGGTATAAGTCCCGCTATGGTAACGGTTGCCTTACAATCAGACTTTGTGTGCTTATCGCATCATGTATGCCAAACTGAAATAAATTATTGCGTGGTAAAATTGAATTACTTGATGATCCAAACTGTGCCCAAAATAATGTCCAAATTATGCTGTAATGCATGACGGTTACGGTCGGTCTGCGTGTGTGGTGGTTAATGTAGCTGCCCAGTCATGAAATCTGTACTTAGGCATGTTTGGATGCATGTACTGGAGGTGTCCCATGCATGTAAGACTGGAATTGTCCAGTGGTGACCCTTGAAGCTGGCCAAGGGGTAGTCCAACCTGGTTTGACCAGCCCCATTAGCTGCATGACACCTAGCAGCTTAGTCATTTAGGCAGGGGGAGAGTGGTTTGCTGACACCTGGTCCCCACCCCTTACTCTCTCTTTCTGGCCCAAATTGGTGGACAATTATGCCCTTACCCCTGCCAAATTCGTATTACCACTGTGTCTTACCAAAACAGACCCCTTGAGCTTGTTTGTGAGGTGCTAGACAGTGAAAAAGAGTGTTTGGATCATAGCTAAACAGTTGGGAAGGTAGAAAACAAGATTTTATGCATGGTTCTGGCCCTAAATTACTCAAACCAGGCTGAAAACTAAGCATGGCAGTGCATAGTTCATGGATGGTGGATGATTTCATGACTTAACCAGACCAATGCATGATGATTTGGTGCATTGCATAGTGCTGTTGGTGCACCCTAACTGACCATGTGCTAGTAAGCACCATAGGTCTGGAGCTGGTCGGTAAACAAACCATGAAGCGGCGTGGCGAACACCCGCAAACCAGTCCCGCAACGGTGCTTGGCTAGGTGCCTTTACCACGTAATTGCATGAGTTATAGGCTGGTGTTGAGTATGACTGTGACATAAGGTTTTGATTGCTTGAACCAGACTTTGAACAGACCGAAGCGGTGGACTTGAGCGGTGAAGCGGGCGCTTCGCAACAGTGAACGGTGGGTAAAGCGGTGTAAGGTTTGAGGTGCGGATTTCACCTGGACCCTAACTCTTGTTGCTGTGCTAAACTTAAAGTATATTATGCATGTTGCTTGATGTTTTTGCATGACTTAGCATGTAGCCTGCATGTATGAATTGCTATATTATATATATATGCTACATGACTGTGCATAGGATGGATTGTTATCTCATGACATGCATATTGAATGGTTTATTTTATTGTGGCTGAATTGTGATATATGGTATGGCTGTGCTAATTGTGTGATGAATGACATTTACATCTTTGGAAAGCGGAGTCGCGACCGTCTTTCCAAGGGCCGTGAGATAAGCGCTTATGTTCCGGGACTCATGACTATGAGAGGGTAAATGTTCTCAGCAATTGAGTACTATTTGGTTGTATTGATGGAAAGGAAATGACTTGGCTGATTGGTAACCAGCCTAGTATTATGCATGGATAGGTGTCCAACAAGTGCTGGCTTTTGTATGAATTGAATTGGCAGATTTCGGATAATCGTTGCTAGCTGGCCTTGCATTGCAAAGCATGAATTGCTAACTGTTTTATGAACAAACTGTGCAAATTATGTTCTTATATATAAAACAGTGTGTATTTAGTTCCGCAACATGAGACTCCGGATTCATGCGTGGCTGGAACTAAATACCGCACTGAGAAATGGTTTCCTTTCTCACCGTACCATGTTTTCATGGGTTCCAGGTTTTGAAGGCGTGGGCTGAAGAGTGGAGAAGTAAGCCATGTACATTAAGCTATGCTATGTTTTGTATACTTGTGTACTGTTGCATGTTCCATTGTGTAATTATGTGCTGGTTGTGTGTAAATCGAAGTTTGATGCTTAACTTGGTTGTTGCTTGTGGATTTTGGGTTGGGGGAAATGCTTATAAATTGTTTGGATACTTGCCTTTATGGCTGGATACCAATGTTACAGGGGAAACTCTGTCGAAATTTTGTTTTGCACATGTTACAAGCATAACCTCAACTTGGATTATTTGAACTGTTGCTAGTTAAGTGCATGGTGCTTAGTATACTAAAACATGGCATATTGACTTGTGGCCAAACAGTTTGCCTTGCGGGGCGTGCGAAGAACGTTCTTGCGGCGGAAATCGGTCACGCCGCCGCTGCGGGGTGTGACAGGTTTCTAAAGTGGTATCAGAGCATGGTATGACCCAACCAGACTTGTAGGATGTCTGAGTGGGGTAGGTCTAAGGGCCGTGGTATGTCGGGTTCCTTTTCTTTACGTGGCTGCTTGTTAACGGGTTTTGAGTTGGACAGGTTGCCATGGAACGTGGAGCGGGACAAGGAAGCAGGGCACGTGAGCGTGACCCTCTCAACCGTGCAGATGATGAAGGCTTAGAGCCAAATCCTGATGAGGCGGTACCGGTTGAGACAATACGCAGACAGGCTGCCATTGATGTTAGACTGTTGGCAGCATATGAACAAGGCCGTTACTTAACTCATGAACTTGGAGCAGTGCCAACAGCCCCAGCGAATGAAGCCAATGAGTTCAGGCGGCTATTGGCTGACTTTGGTAGCCAGCACCCGCCACGGTTTGATGGCACAGGCGGGTACAAAGCGGCTGAGGAATGGTTGGAAAGCATTAATAATAAGTTCCAGTTGGTTAGAGTACCGGATGCAAATAAGGTTGAGCTGGCCACTCCGTACTTGGAGAACTCGGCCAGATTTTGGTGGAAAACAGCAAGGAGGAGCTTTACCGGTGAGCAGTTAAGAATACCATGGCAGTGGTTTGAGCAAGTGTTTACTAGGAGGTATTTGAGTTCTGCCCAAAAAGAGAAGTTGAGGCAGCAGTTTCTCACTCTTACTCAGGAAGGCATCACAGTTGGGCAGTATAATGACACATTTGTTGAGCTGTCTCGCTATGCACCGGATGTGACCGGTGATGAGTATTTGTATCGTAGGCAGTACCTAAATGGGCTTGACCCAGACATGGCACAAGCATTGGATGCCACGGGGGAAGTGGAAGTGCAAGAGCTGATGGATCGTGCTGAGAGAATGGAAGGGCATGGAAAAAGAAAGTCTAGTTGGGGGCATGCCAGAAATGTTAAGCCTAAGTTTGTAAAGCCGGTTCCATTTAGTAGGCCGGTTGCTAATGTGAAAGGACCTCAATCTTCTGCACCAGTGCAATTCAAGACTGGCATGGGTACTCAAACTCAAAAGGCATGGTGCCGTACATGCAACAGCCCACATCCAGAGGCACAATGTCGGGTTGCCAAAGGTTTATGTTTCAATTGTGGAGAAAGTGGGCACTGGAAGAATGAATGCCCAAAATTACAACAAGGAATTGTGAGAGGAGGACCTGCCTTTGGTATGGCGGGTAGAGGGCGTGGAAACCCTGCATGGCGGGGTGGCAGAACGGGCGGTCGTGTGGCCGTCCATGCTGTGGAAGTGATTCCAGAAGAATCCGAAGAGGCACAACAAGAAGATGACCCAAGTTCTACTGCACCCACCGAACTTATGACAGGTAATGTTTTTATTTCAGGTCAGAGAGCTTTTGTGTTGTTCGATACGGGGTGTAGTCATTCGGTCGCGGCGAGGGATTTCGTGGAGAGTTGCGGCTGGCCGACTAAGTCGCAAGAGAGAGCTCTCAGTGTTCAGACTCCACTTGGTTACTTTAAAGAGGTGTTGCAACAATGTTGTAAGGGACTTAAGGTGATGATAAATGGGCGTGATTTGGAAGCTGACATGTTGGTTTTGGACATAGCCGGGTATGATGCACTACTCGGTTTTGATTGGCTGACTCGGCATCATGCGGTGATAGATTGTGCAAAGCGGTTGGTCCGATTTCAAGCGGGCAGCCCAGTCTCTTGTGTGTTTAAATGCAAAGCTATTGGAGACCCTATGATTATTATCTCAGCAATTTTGTTTTGCACATGTTACAAGCATAACCTCAACTTGGATTATTTGAACTGTTGCTAGTTAAGTGCATGGTGCTTAGTATACTAAAACATGGCATATTGACTTGTGGCCAAACAGTAAGCCTTGCGGGGCGTGCGAAGCACGTTCTTGCGGCGGAAATCGGTCACGCCGCCGCTGCGGGGTGTGACAATTATGGCCTGGCAATCAGTTCTGAGAGTGATCTCCTTTTGATCCAGGTAGTGAATCTTGAGTGCCTTCATTGTTTCCATGCAAGCATAGATTTCTGCATCTATTGTGGATTTAATCACTGGGAATTTCCCGCTTGCATATGCACAAACTTTCTCCGTGTTTCGGGGGTCATGCTTTGCTTTCTTCCATTTGCATACTCCACCCCATCCTTCCATGCATCCGTCTGTTTCAAGGATGATGTAGGATCCTTTCGGAGGTAGCTCGAGATCTGGAAGCTGCTGCACCGCTTGTTTGACCTTTCTGATGATCTCGTAGTCTGAGCTTTTGAGCCTTTTGTCACCGTATTCGCTTGTTTTTGAGTATAATGGCCCAAGTAATGTCCCCAATTTTGGTATGTATGATCTGGCGTAGTTGAGAATGTCAAGCCATGATCTCATACCAGCCTTCTCCTTCAATTTTTCTTCATCGAAAGAAATGATCTTCTTGATTATGTGAGGTTGAAGTTTGATTTTTCTGTTTCCAATAACTGCACCCAGAAATTCGATTTCCTATACAGCTATTTTCATTTTAGTTGGGGAGAGTACAAGCCCTCATTTCTCACAAATTGTCAGCATAGCCTCCAAGTGTTTGGCATGCTGTTCTTCATCTTCAGAAAACACCAGTATATCATCGATGTAGACTGCTATGAAGTTTTCCGTTTCCCGGAAGCAGTCGTCCATCTTTCTTTGAAAAATTGCTGGTGCATTTTTCAACCCGAATGACATAACTAGCCATTCATACAAGCCATTTGGAACGACAAAAGCCGTCCACTCAACCGATTCAGGATCCATTGCCACCTGATGGAACCCACTTTTTAAGTCGAATTTCGAGTAAATTCGACTATTGCCGACTTTTATTAAGGATGGTATTAATTCCTGGCAAGCTGTATTGGTCTTTGTGGGTATTATCATTGAGGGTGCGGTAATTAAATACCATACGCTCCTTGCCTTTGATTTCAGCACCAGTCTTTGGATCTATTGATGTACCTGAGTTTACCATCATTGCCATGGTTCTGTGTCGGCTCTTACTGGGTCGTATCACTCCAATCTTGAGTAGCGCCTGAACATACTTGTCAAATTGCTCTTTCATTGCTGGTGTGACATGTTTCAGGGGCTTGTCTTGGATTGTGATATCCGGGTTGATAATGTCTAACTTGCACTTAACCCGATTCCTTTAGCCTTTGATTTTCTGCTAAGAGAAAATTTGTATACCCCATCAGCTCATTGATTAAGGTATCTTTGTTGTCATACTGGGGATTTGATTTTTGTATTGTTAGCCTTCTTCCCAGGTTGAATCTTGAACAAATCGGGCAGACAGTCAAATGACATATACTGCAATGTGCTCTCATCCTTGGATTAGTCTGTTCTTTGCAGAACAGACACTTCATTAATTCTTGCGCCACTGGACTGTTATCCTCCCATTGATGCGCGCAGTTTTGGATTTCTTGAGGCACTGAGATCACTACCCGTCATGAGATTTCTTCATTTGTTATCATCATTGCGGTTTCGTATGGTACCTCATTTATACCAGCCATTAAAAAATGACCAGTACTTCCTTCCCCTTCAGAAAATGAACAGATTGCATCACTATCTGGTTCATTTTGATCTACCGAGAGCACATCCCAGTCGTCATCTAGATCTAGATTTTCGACTATGGCTGCTCTTGCAATGTTGCCCTTTTGTCTTGTGCAGTTGCGGGCAAAATGTCTTTCTTCTCCACATATAAAGCATTTGCATTTTCTTACTTTATCTGCATGCTTCCTTTTGAATACTCTGATGTGCGTATCATGTGGTTTTCCTCGGTATGTCTTTGCCTTTCTAAGACCATACTTTTTGTTCTTTTGATAATAACCTGGCACTGGTATGCGGCTACAGAATGAGAGATCTTTGAGGCTTCTTTGGAGTGCAACTCTCTTACATTGCTCTGCCAGGTACTGGTAGGTGAAATGTATTCTTGGAATAACCCCTACAGTATTGCCTGGGTATTTCTCAGTGAATGCCTTCTCAATTTCTCCACCAATGATCGGAGGCATTTTTCTGAAAAATTTTGTTGAGAGTTCAGGAGATATGTACATTCTTCCTGATTTTGCCGCTAAGATCTTATAATCGTTTATATAGTCGAAAAGATCTTTCACATTGTGGCATGAAAGTCTCTCCAGGTCGTTGTACGTTCGATCTTGCTCTTCAGTGGACCCGGTTGTTGGGTCCTCCAACAGGAACATTCGTCTGATTTGTGATATTACATTTTGCGGATCATCGTCGATGTTCACTAGTTCTTCATATTCAGTGGGGAATGCCATTCTCCACTGAATCCAGGTCTTTTTCTCCGTTTCACCTAGGAGATTTTCGATGTAGTTGAATTTTGATTTGTTATCTGCCCAGTTTTTCTCATTTATCAGGTTGAGCGTGATTGATTCCCATCGGGAGATAATTTCTGAGTACAGCCCAATATCTTCTGGTAAAACCAGGATTGCGCCTTGACTGGCTTGGGCTGTTGGCAGATTAAATCTTTCGTTCATTTGCCTTGCATAACCGCCGCGGATATTGCCCAACCGTGCTTTTATCTCCGGGATTTGGGGATTCTGGAGTTGTCTTGAACCATGTGGGTACATGGCTGGTCCCATGATTGGTTCAGGTGGTATTCTTGTGAGTGAAGATTCTGCGGTTGAGAGTACCGTCTCCACTTTCTTTTTTAGATTTTTGAATTGTGGGTATTCCATCTCTTCTACCATATAAACCGTCTCGAATAGATCCTCGTCCCACTTTGTTTTGGAATTTGGGGAACTAGCATCTTCCCCACCACCTTTCGCTAGAAGACTTAGCAAGTCTTCATCTCGGTTTGCCGGTGCATCCAATTTATGTAGAAATTGCACTATAGAGAGTATCTCATCTTCATCTGACTCATCCCATTGACAAGTCATCATGAGGGCTTTTCCTCAAACCACTCACTTTCGGCATCAATGGTTTCTAGCTAATTAAACTCTGTAAATGTCATTTGTACGAGTTCATCTTCGCTATCTAGCTGCTCAATAGCAAACCATTGATACGGGTTTATTGGTTCCAGCATTTCAACTGTTGGTTCAGTTTGTTCAGCCTTTAGTATTGCCAAGAACCATTTCCCTAACAAGGAACCATCATCTTGCTCAGTCCCATCATCTATTGTGAGTAGATTGATGAATTCTTGTTCAAGTTCTTCCTCATCATTTTCTACATGAATAGCTTCTTGTTCGGAGGTTGTTGTTGCATACCCCGAAAATCTGACAGATAATGAGCCGTCTGTCCTTGCTCGAATTCGTGCTGCTTGGGGACTGAACTTGTGAGATGACAGCTGGTCTCACAAGCCACTGCCTTCCACGGAGTTCTGTGGTTGTACGTTGCGAACCAGGGATGGCCCGAACTCCTCGACTTGCCAGGTGGTCCGCCACGTTCTGAACATTGTATCTGAAATTTGTGTGGCTTGTATTGGACAGTCGCCCAATTAGAGACCTTGAGAGTAAAAGGTTACTCTCTCCACCTTGCCATCCTTCATACCCGTGAGTTTGAATCACTAGTTGAATGTGATCTCTGAAGTCACGGATACTTAGAGTCATATCTGGGGCAGTATATGCCAACTGCGTCCCAGATGTGAGATCCATCTCCATAGAGCTGATGACGGCTCTATCATCTCGCCATCTAGTATCTCTGATTAGCACTAGTGCATTCACACCTGCACTTCGCCTGTGCAATGTGTACAATCGAACCATAATTAGTCCGATATGCAGATGTTGGAGCCCTTCTTGCAAAAGTCTGTTAAAACTTTCTTCAGAGATGAACGGTAGCTCCACTTGCTGGCCATCTGTGACCAACGTTCTTTCATCCGAGTAATGTTGATATACTCGGTGCCTGCTCTCTGACCATCCAGCTTGGTACAGAGTTTCTGCTGGGACTTGCTGTGCACGTCTGTATTGGGAGATGTTGAGCTCAGCATCAGGATTCATTTGTGACTCAAGGCTTCGCTGGTACCGTCGAGATTGACCAGGGAGCCTCCTTTGAGTCTCAAATCTAAGTCTGGATCCAAGGCGATAGCCACGGATCTGATCTTCAACAGTAAGGGTTTGATTTGTGTCTCTTTCTGACACTGATGGTCTTGCTGCCTCTGTTGTTGTTTGCGTTCTGCTCATGCTGTCTTATTTTTCTCGGCTTCAAATATTTCTTTTGGGTTTTTGAACACAAAAAGTTTGCCTTTCGGTTTTGGTACTACCGGCTTACTGGGCTCTCCTAAGCTCAGCTTCTGAAGTTGTTGCTGGATCTGGTCTAGGGAGTCAGTCAGGTCGTCAGGTTGAGTGCCTTCTTTCCCTTTCACAGCCTCCAGCCTTTTGACTGCTACCTTCAGATCCTCGATTTGTTCAGTCAATTTAAGCAACAATTGTATGATTGTGTTATTTTGTTTAAATTGGACTTCTGTTGTTCTCCCGGTTATGTCCTGTGGCTTGACAAAACCGACCGCCGGTGAATGAATTGATTCGGTTGCTTTGAGTGCTTCTCTGTAAATTGTGTTGTTCGCGCTGAGGCGCCAATCGCTCATAGGGAAAATAAAAATTTTTATAAGGATTTTTAGAATTTCTACTGGTTTATTCTTAAATGACCTTTATTTCAAAAATATTCTAGGTCGGCCTTTTCAGGTTTGATTATACCATCTGGTTTTTTTTGGGGACAATTCTTGGGGTTCATGTAGCACTTTTATATGGTCATAGTGGCATTTATAGAAGAATTAACTTTTAAGTGGCATTTTCACAATTTTCTTCTTTTGTGGTGGCATAAAAACAATTTCCCCATTAAAATATCTTTGTACAGTTGGACAAGGTTACAAGGATATTATTTATTCTTTTTCTTATTTTTAGAAGGTTATTGAAAAACTAATAGAGGGAGATGCAGATTGCTCTTTCAAACATGTAGGCTACATTGGAATTGTGTAGCAAAAGCTCCATATTCCTAAGTCTAAAAATCAAGTTCTATAGTTGATAATTTTGTTATAATTTATTTGGTCGTTCTGTAGACAGTAAAAACATGACAATTGACCTTGCCTTCTCCTTTTCTGACAGGGCACCTCTTTCACCGTATTGTTTGTCCGTTGCCTCACCTATTTTCGCGTAACTATCATTCTCTTCTGAGGTTCTAATCTATTGACAAGCTGCTGATTATTCTTATATTCTTTTAATTTTGTTGCCATTTTTTTAACTTCCCTAAATACTGTTGTTAAACATTCTAAATTTCCATGGATGTGGATAATCAGTTACATTCTCCTTTTAGTTTTTTAAATTATTGTTTCTACCTGAAATTTTCGTGGATTAAATTGCCTGTACGGCTGTACCTAACAGGAAGCTTGACAGCACCAAAATTGTCTTTAATTATTATTAAATATATGTCTTCACCTAATGATGTGCGTCTTTCTTTCTCAGATGATACTAATTGATATGATATGTTCTCTGACTTATCTAAACTGAACTAAGCAATTCAAAGCAACTACATAGTCGTTACAGGTAAAAGACTTGGTGCCACCAAATTTTGGATTTTCGTTGGTTAATTAGCTGCTCCAATATAGGGAATATAGAATTTATGACCTAATATTTGATATGTCCGATCTCTGAAATAATAGTGTCGTCTAATTTCATATCTCACTTAAAAATATATCATCACTCTTTTTGTTGTAAGATATTTCCTTAAAATCTACTTCTGACATATGATATGCAGAAAGCAGACCTGCCAACTGTGATAGCTTTGGAGTGAAAAAAAACAGAATTCTAAAGAGGCATATGGACAGTTTTGCATAAAAATTTTAGGAGTTTTACAATGCTCCATTTTCATTATTTCTTGCTGAAGATGTGTTATTAAGGGTTGAAGGTATAGTGTTAATTTGTGTAGCTATCATTTTTTTTATGGCCAGAAATTAACAAAATTTTGGATGCATTGACACCGCGATGTGCCAGTGTAATAGCCCATGAATAGGTAGACTCTAAAAAGGCTGCGTTGATTCTGGGTGATATAGCATGAGAAATGCTATGGTGTATCGCTATGTATTAAGGCTTTTGTACATCGCGATCATATTTGTCAATAGTTTTACAAATTGAAAATGTAACTAAACAAATTCAATCTATATATTGAAATCTCATTACAAACCAAATTTTATTTTTTTTGGAATTTTTTTACTATTTTTTTCGATTTTTTAAAACCTGCCATTTTTAGAATTTCTTTATTATTAATTTTGGTTTCCAAAAAAGGAAAGTTTTAGAAAATTTGAAAAAAATAGTAAAAAAATATAAAATTTGGTTTGCAATGAGATTTCGATATGTAGATTGGATTAGTTTAATTAGATTTGTCAATTTATAAAACGGTTGACGGATAATGATCGCAATGTACAAAAGCCTTAATACATCGCGATGCACCATAGAATACTTCGATATAGCATAATGCTTATATATATTTGATATTTTGTGAGTCCTTATTTCTATGACATGTCTTTATTTTCCAAATAGTTCCTTAAAGTTTAAATAGTATAATATACAATTCCGTTTTAGATATTCATAAAGTAACGGGAAAAAAAGGTCTCGCGCGACGACACTATGTCATATGAAAAAATAACAAAAATAGATAGATCCTTTAATACATCCCATAATTTCATAAAAAAATTTTTAGAACTTTTCACGTGCTGTCCTATTTCTTTCAGACATTGCTCGATCTATTATTTAAATTTTTTTTATTTCTCTGCCCTTTCACTTAAGAAATAAAGAAATAAACGCATCAATATAGCAACTGTAATAAATTATAATATCAGTAAGTTTCCTTTTTCCTAATCATGACATGATGCACAATTCTTATGTATTATATATTATATTATATTATCAATCTATTTCGACTAATAAAAATAAAAAAAATAGATCGTGCAAAGTACCCACTAGTATACATTTATACTCAGCTTAGAATGTTGTAACCTAACATATATATATCGAGGATTGTTAAAATGCTATTCTTCGTGCTACGGATTCATTCTTGCATTTCATGCTTCAAACAATCGATTTAAACAGTTTATTAACTTCTACATGTTGATATTTTATTAAAACCAAATTTTACATTTTTTTGAAATTTTTTATTTTTTTCTCAGATTTTTAAAAATATTTAATCTAATAAATTTTTGACCCTTCAATAACAGTGATTTTCAAAAATCTGAGAAAAATAGTAAAAAAATTTAAAAAATATATAAAATTTGATTTCTAATGAGATTTCAATATGAAGAAAATAATGAACAGTTTGGATCGGTCGTTTGAAGCATGAAATGCAAGAATAAATCCGTAGCACAAAAGTCATCTGTGCTATGCATAACATTTTAGCAATCATCCATATATATCACTCCTATTTAATACAACATAAATGATATATATATACAAAATACCCGCTCCGCAATGTTAATATATACATGAGCGAGGTTTTAGTGCCACCACTTTTGGTTGCCACAACTTCTTATTTAATCAATATTTAAAATTTTTAATTTAAATGTTGAATCCAAACTGTTGTTAAATCCAAACCACTTTTGGAGTTCATTTGATACTTGATCAAGTGATCAACAAATGAACGAATCTGGTTAATTATGACTTATTAATTTTAATACGTTCATCGTTTAATCACTCAATCAAGCATCAAATAAACTCTAAATTTCATAAAACTTATATGAAAACACATATTTCGTTCAACAGCTTGGATTCGACGTTTGAATTTTAAATTTTTTAAATATTGATTAAATATGAAATTGTGGCAACCAAAAGTAATGCCACTATAACCTTGCTCTGTATACATATATGATATATACCGCCTATGTCTGTGTCAGGTACTCAGTTTAATACAACATATAAAAGTAAATCATGCTTTATGTAAAATTATTAACACTCCTGTTAGAAAAAGTGTTAGTATCTACTATGTTAGATTACTTATCTTACATTTTTGACGAGAAATCAGCAAATTAAAAAAATATTTTTTGAAAAGAAAGGAGGCCAGGCCTCCATCTTTAATTGAATAGTATTAAATAATTATAACCAGTAGCTAAAGTCCAAAGTCAAAATAAGTTAAAGAATGAAAGTAAATTAAATAAGCAAAAAATAATAGAAACCCGAACAAGAAAAAACGAACAAAGGATCAAATTAAAAAAAATGTTAATAAAACCATCAATTTTAGGCACATTTCAATGTTTAAAGATTGCAGGGTTATATCCGATTTTCCCAAAAAAATAAAAACCGGGAAGTGCCGCCTCTTCCGCCCTCACAAAATCCCATTGCTAATCTCCCCCTTCACGGGAGCGGTCGAATCACCGCCGGTTACCAGTCACCACCTCCGCCACCACAACCTCACCCCCACCCCCACCCCCTATGAGTACCTTCGAAGAGTTCCGTTCTATCTTCCCCATCGCTTCCCTTTTCTACCCTCCAAACCTCCCCTCTTCCTCCTCTTTTCCTCCGTTCACCCCTCTCTCACCTCCGCTCACCCTCCTTACCTCCCCTTCCCTCCTCCCTCACTTCATCCCTCCCGTTCGTCCTTCTCTCCATTACTACTTGCTCCACGCCTACCTCCGCTCCGAACTCCCTTCCCCTCCTTGCCAACCCGAGGAGCTTCACCCTACCTTCCCTCCCCCTCCCTCTAACCTCCTCGTCTCCCTCCCTTCCCACCTTCCTCGCGAATTCGCACCTCTCACCTCTTCTTTCCAACTGGCGAGAACTCCCACACTATTGGGTTTCTCTCTGTTACGTCTCTACTCGACTCGACAAACCCGTTTGAGCTTGCACTCGACCACACTCGACAAACATACTTTTTGTTCGTCTTTTCTTTCTGTCGTATATATTGTTGGATTTGTAACAACCCCAAAAAAATATTTGAACGTTCAAACAATAAACAATCGTTCAAATTTCAGAATAGAATCTCATTGTTACATATATATAAAGATGGAATGGAATCTTTTTTATTTTAAAAAGTATTATAAAAAACATTCTAGTCGGATTTCAAATTCGGTACTGAAATGTATTAATCTCAGTCACTGAATTAAAGACTTGTTCTCAAATGGAATTTTACTTGTTGAGTCCTAAATGTACCATCTAAAAATAGGCTCCGTTTGGATGGCTTTTTCCCGGAATAAGGAATAAGAAATAATTACTTTTTATCAATAAATTTATTTCCAACCATTCAAACTCTTCACAAAAGTTACACACTTCCCAATAAATTTATCCCTTCCCAATAAATTTCTTCACTTCTTCCTTCTTCCTACCTTATTCTCAACGCATCCAAACGGAGCCATAATGAATAAATAAAAAAGATTTATTTTGAATGTGACAACATGAAAGTTTTATATGCACCATAGTGCATAGGGCGTTCCGTGCACCACGGACTTTTTCAGAGATATTTTTGTAAATTGACAAATCTAATTTAACCAATCTAATCTACATATTGAAATCTCATAGAAAAACCAAATTTTACAATTTTTGAGATTTTATTACTATTTGTTTCGAATTTTTTAAAACATGTCATTTTTGGAATGTTATACTATTTACAATTTTCCAAAAATGGCATGTTTTAAAAATTCGAAAAAAATAGTAATAACATCTCAAAAATTGTAAAATTTGGTTTTCTATGAAATTTCAATATGTAGATTAGATTGGTTAAATTAGATTTGTCAATTTATAAAAATACTCCTGAAAAAGTCTGTGGTGCGCGGAATGCCCTATGCACTATAGTGCATATTAAACTTTCTCCAACATGAAATGTAAGATAATATGATGTTGCAATGGACACACTCAAATTAGGTGAACAAGTGCATATATGGCGCTGTAACCGCAGATCAATTTGAGAATCAATGGCAGTTCCAAAAAAACGTACTTTTGTGTCAAAAAAACGGATTCGTCGAAATATCTGGATAAAAAACGGATATTTAACTGCATTAAAAGCATTTTCCTTAGCAAAATCAGTTTGTATTGGAAATGCAAAAAGTTTTAAACCAAATAAGATTTTTGGTTTTGGTTTGTTTGGACAACAAACTCGTCAAATAGAGAACAAATTGATCTTGTGGGCCGCCAGCAGAATGGTGTGCTTTTTAGCCCATTGGATCTGTATCTTTTCTCCGACCTACCCTCGAATTTGGAAATTACTTACGAAAATCACAACTTGAGCAATCAAGCAATTAAAGAGAGCACTTCCTTCTCTCACGTGACGAAGCGACTCTCCCCTCACCTTACCCCTGCACGAGTAATCGCTTCACCCTCACCCTCACCCTCACCCTCACCCTCACGCGACCCTAATTATTTCCTCGTTGTTCCCGTCCCTTCTCTTCTCATGGGCGCTTCCTTTCTACTCTCCCTCACACGCTGCCTCTCCGACCAATCCGACCGCCGCGTTGCCTCTCTTCGCAACATCATCTCAATCACCTCTTCGACCGTCGCATCGTCTCTCTTCGCCTCGTGCCTCTTCGTGCTTGGCTATTCTACGGCCAATCATCTCAACCACCCTTTCTCTTCCATCCTCCCACGTCTATTTCTCTCTCTCTCTGTCATTACGAATATAGATGAAGAAGGAGGACGATCAGATCTAGTATAGAAAGTAAAAAGAGTTGAGATTAAGAAGGGTGAGAAGAGAAAAGATTTTTGATCTGGTTCTACTACGATTTGGGAGTAAATAAATAACTATAAGTGAGTAAATAACTAATACATGGGAGTAAATAAGGAAGTAACTAATATAGAGAGGGACTAATATCTGCAGGGAGTAAATAAAATACGTAAGGGAGTAACTAATATATTGTGAGAGGATAAATAAGAATTATAATAGAGAGTAACTAATATGTTTAAATTTGTAGTTGACTAAATGAATACCTAATACTTGAAGGGAGTAAATAATATACGTAAGGGTGTAGCTAATATATTGTAAGAGAGTAAATAAGAAGTATAATAGAGAGTAACTAATATGTCTAAATTTGTAATTGATTAAAATGAGCAACTAATATCTGCAGAGAGTAAATAATATACGTAAGGGAGTAATTAATATATTTTAAGGAAATAAATAAGAAGTATAAGAGAGTATTTAATACATGTGAGCGAGTAAGCGTTAAGTTCTGATTCTGCTATGGTTTGGAAGTAACTAAATACCTACAAGAGAGTAAATATTTTTTTTATTCTGTTAAGGGCTGGCGGCGACGGGGCGCGACGGGAGGACGCGACGACGATGTGCAAGAGAGTAGGGGCGGACGGAGTGCGCGATGGTGATGGAAGGGCGTGATAGCTGAGGGTGACAGGATGACGCGAGAGAGAAGGTGCAGACGAAGGGATGCGCGTGTGGGGGTGATGCAAGGTGAGAGCGACGCGGGGTGAGAGAAATGCATTTTCTTTTTTTGGACAGCGCTTTTTTTTCGTTTTTAGCATATGATTGTTTGATTGCTTGATAGCTTAATTGTAATTATTAGCTCCGCTCGAATTTGGCGGCACCGTTGCATGTGCGCAAAATTAAAGCTAATGTCGCTTCTTTGGCGAATGACAGAGCATTTGGGATGAATTTGTCATTGATGCACGGAAGATTCTGGCTCACATCCAAACAATTAAGGGAAATTGAGGGTATTGCTTTTTATAAGCTTTCAATTAGCAATAGACGCTAATTTCTTTTATTTGACCAAAATACTCTATCATTGATTGATGATACAATCCCCAACTGCACTATCTAAATTCTAAACCTTTCTACGACAGCGATGAGCGATCCCACTCCATTCTTACTTTCGCATTTTATATTTTTTTTTTATGAAATTAGACCCACCAGATATCCCAAATCCCAACCATACAAAAACATGCATCTTTTTTCTCTCACTGCTCCATTCTCACACGCTGCACCCTTCAAATTTGATTTTCCTATCATGATGAATATATTCATTTTTTCTGATGAAGTGGTTTTTGTAATTACAAGTGCTTTTGTAGATTCTTTAGGGTGGACCAATTTTGTATTGTTCATTTCTAATTAAAAATGATTAAGCGATATGAATAGAAATTGAGTACCCATATCCAACTTGCTCCATGGCCAACACTGTTGCTCCTTTTCTAGCTCTCAAATTCCAGTTTTATTCAAAGACATTTTGAAAAATATAATTTGAATGTAAGATTTGAATATAAATTATATAAGAAAAATATATAAAGGTCGATACTTTCGTGGGCCTAAAATTCTGCTTTATTCTTCCCTACTGGTCTTACGATTGAAAATGACTATACGCAGTTTACGAAGAGGGTTCAGTGCCTAATGGATGAGCAAATGAGGGTATTTGGGTAAAATAACAAAAAATTGCCGTGTATCGCTAATTGAAGCCGTGTAAAAAGTAATTCCCGGAAATTGAATTGGTTTGGGGTTCGAAATCTTAAATCCAACGGCTAGGTTAATTCGAGATTTAATCTTGCGATCCAACGGTCCTGAATAAATAGGCACTTGATTCAATTGTTCTTTGATTTGAAATATTCAATATTTTCTTGGAATTTGATCCAAGAATTTCAATCTTCATTTTCTAATATTTTTGTTGGTTACCTTAAATGATTTTGAGCGACATGTACTGTATGTGTGATTTTATTTGTAATTTAGTGATATTATATCCATTCCACTTGTGACAAAGTCTCAGAATTTATATTACGGTAGTAATGTTATGAATCTTCTTATTTAAAATTTCTCAATCGCGATGAATTATCATCTGTATTAGTTACAAATCCATACTATTGAGCTGTTTTTACTTATTGCCTTAATAGAATTTGCTGTTAATTGGCTTTCATAAATTGATAGTATTTTATCGATTAGATAGTGTAATTTATTGTCTAAAATTCTTAATTAATTTTAATATGTTTATTTTTAATTGATGGTCAAAATTTGATAACGTCACAGATTCCAACATGCCACGCAGGAGCTGAAACGGAGTCTATCATATACTTTGGAATATGACTTGTATAGTTGCATATCCTCGGTCCTGATATGGGGCATCCCACAGATTTGACATCCCTGCCATCCCATAGACCCATATGAGATTAACGGGTTAGTCCAACATGATCTTCATAAGCTGGACGACGCTGATGTCATCTAAATGCTGAGAGTATTTAATATGATGTAGGGGAGTATATAAATGCGTTTTTTTATAAAAAAAAATAAAATTTAACAAATTTAATAATGTTTATAATGAATCAAATGTCATCATTTGACGTTATCCGAGTATAATATAAGGGAGTATATATTTTTACATAAGGAATTAAATTATTCATATTGATGGAGTACTTATTTTTTCGACAATTTGTCTTCAAGAAATGATTAAATGTTTATTAGATAGTACAAATATAAACTAAGGGGGTATATGCTTCATCACAAGAGATTCAAATAAGCACGCATAATATAAAAAAATTGTACTTATTTTTTAAAACGATTAGTCTTTAAAAAGTATTGACATAAGGGATTATATATTTCTACAGAAGGAATTACAATATCCATTATAATAGAGTACTTATTTTTATAACAATTGTTTACCTCTAATTTTTGCCACATAAGAAAATTCAGCAATTCACGGACAATTAAAATAGGGCCCATGAATGCATGATGGGTCCAGATTCTTAAGGGGAGGGGGTCAATTTTCTAAAGCCAGAAGACGTGCAACAAGGAATGCTTAAATAAATTAATTATGTGAATTATTCTATGAATCTTAGAAAAATTCATTTAATTGGTTTAAAATTCTTAAAAATGGAAAATTCATGACCATGGGAAGCACGGAATCAAATTATTGCTCAAATTCCAGAAAATGGATGGATCCATTGTCCATCAAAATGGAGTGGAGCTTTAGCCAATTGAATAGGAAATGGAAACAAAAGATGGGAGATGGGCCGCAAGCAATAAATGGAAAAAGGGAGCCCACTATTGAAATTCGAAAGCCCATCGCACCTTCTCCCGTTCTCCTCTCGGATCCGCTCACAATCCCCACAAGTCAGGCGCCTCAGCTGCTCACACGTGGCGCGCTCCAACTGGCTCTCCCGCATCTGACCCCACACTTAACAGAAAAGAAAAGAAAAGGAAATTGAAAATCGGAGAAGGAGAGCTCCGTCCCTCTGACAAACCCCAGTCCGACGAACCCCGCCACCATTTCCGGAATTCTTGGTACCGCTGGAAAGCTTGTGTCAAGGAGAAAATAACGATACTAATATTTATCCCTCTCGTTCTCTGAATACTTCGAATTTTGATGAGAAGTGTTGCGAGGCGGTGCAAAGAGGAGCATGAAATTAACGCAACTGAATTGATTAGAAACCAAATTGCTTGCTTGCACATCTTTATGGATATTCTGAGAACACGAAAGTGCTATCAATTTGGGTATAATTCAAGCCGTGAGGCGTAAGCACCAATTGGTGGCACGGCTTGGTTAAGTGCTGGTCAAACCTTGATTAAACAATGATTAGCAACTTAATTGATGGATTAAACATGTTAAACACGGTTGTGAGATGCTCTAATGATAGAATGTAAGTGACGAAATGGTTTTAAATCCACCAGAGAGGCAATTACTTTCGGCTGAACTTAAGAGGAACAAAAAGTGGAAAGGATGCAAATATGCTCACTGGTCCCCCCCCCCCTCTACAGCTACTTCTCCTCCACAAATTAACTTGAGACGTGGCTCATTCATCTCCATCTACTCTTGTTCGCAATTACTTACCCCTCAAGCATCTTGGTTGATCATTGGATGGGAATTAAAGGCCTGAGATGCAACCGAATCGAAGAAGCTCCTGTGAAACCCTAATCAAATTCCATACATGCCGCCTCCTTTGTAATTGATGCTCAACCATCAGATTACAGCCAACCCTTGGATGAATGCCAACACAAATGCTCCATCTGGCGCCAAAGGATTGAGATGGTAAAACAACAAAAGCAAATATACTTTTTCTCACTCAATTGCCACATAGCATATGGCCCCACATGTCAAGAGAGATTGAACCAATGACTGATTGCCCCATCATCTCTAATGCGTTTTTAGTAGAAGTGAGTAAACAAAATTTGGACTGCCAAGCTTAAAAGAGAATCTGATTGGAGTTGCATATGAGGTAGCAGTGGCTGCAATTCACCCATCACCAAAGCAAATAGCCTACATGGCGCTAAGTGAGAAGCAGTAAGTTAAGATGGCATGCCACTGTGTCAAAACTGATGCCATATGGCAAATAGCTATTGGAAGGTAAATGGAACAGTAGAAACCATGAAGTAAAGGAAGAAAATGAAAAGAAAGTCGATCTCAAATTGATGCATCACTACCATCCATCAAACTTCAAAATTTGAAGATGCTGCCAAGTGTCAAGCTGAAGAAGGGCATGAACCCTAGAAATCATCTATAAAAGGAGCACCTCTTGAAGAAGAAGAGGAGGCCAGTAGGTTAATAGGAGTCGAAATTCTGTTTTTAAAAATCAAGTCTGTTGTTTTGAAATCAAGGTAATGAAATGTAACTTGTAATGGCCTCCGTTTATATCAATAAAATGCTTTTGAATGTGATTTTGGTTCTTTCAGAGTCTGTTTTTTTTTTATCTTGTTCTTCTTAGAAATAAATTGTTCTTGCTTTATTTTAAAAGAGTGTTGTCAAGACTTGTTTATTTGGAGGTTGTGTTGGTTCTAATGGGGAGCGTGACATAGATTCCGCACCCATGAACACCAATTACATCTCTGGAGAAGTATGCTAAAAATAAAAAAAAAGTAATTTCTGTTAAAACAATGAGTCCCTTAACATCTTAAAAATACTGAAAATAAAACTTGGAGGAGGGGCATGGTGTTATGCGTGAGGGGTGCTTGCCTGAGAGCGCACACTCATGCATTTAATCATGTTTCAGCATTAATAGTAGTTGTCTCAAGTGTCATGCATAAAACAAAGAATGAATGAATCTGAAATCAACACAAGATGTAATAAAGTAAGGAACTAGGGATATATGTGCAAAAAGTCTGTGTTTAGCAAAAAAAAAGGGGAATTTCAAAATACAACAATTAGAGTCTGTTTTGCTAAAAGTACATATTGTTAGGTTGGTCTTAATCAAAATGGGTTGAGATATGTAACTATGACCAAGGGGTGCTTGCCTGGAAGCGTATACTTGGGAATAGCAACGTGTCTTTGACTCTTATTATTCTCTAAACTCTCTTAAAAAAAAGGAGCTTTTAATAATAATAATGTAAACTGAGTTCAGAATTGAAAAAAGAGAAGTGCATGATAACAAAAATGAAAGGGACTAAACTGAAAAATACCAAAAGATGTGTCAGACGTAATATGGGAGCATAAGCTGTTTTACTCTTGTAAAAAAGAAAAAAACAACATCAAAGTCCTATCAGGATATCCCTGAAAGTGCTTTATCTATTTTCAATAAAAAATATATACTTATGATGTTGATAATGGTACTTATACTTGGTCACAAATGCAAGTTTGTAAAAAAAAAAAAAGAAAAGAAGAAGAAGATCCTAGCATTTTTTCAAAACAAAAGGAAGGAAACGTTTCACTGTACCTGTGTTAGTGTAAAGAAACAGATTGTATGAGTATTGTATTTTTGTTATCTTTTATTGATATTTGTTATTTTTTCAACGGTTGAATACAAGGGGTATTTATATAGCTATCTCTATTTTACCGTTACAAGTAACGTTAGCCTACAGTCTAGCCTACAGTCTATTATTTCCTAAATTACAATTTTACCCTTATTTATTTTTTATTCTCAACACTCCCCCTCAAGCTAGGATTATAGATGTCTATTAATCCTAGCTTGCTAACTATATTTTCAAAAACTTTCGGAATGAGTCCTTTAGTGAAGATGTCGGCTAATTGGTCTTCACTTTTCACATATGGAGTCTCGATTTCTTTTGCTTGCACCTTCTCTCTTATGTAATGACAATCAACTTCGATGTGTTTGGTTCTTTCATGAAACACCGGATTTGAAGCGATGTGTCGTGCCGAGTTATTATCGCAATACATCTTCATTGGCTTATGTATTCCAATATGCAAGTCTTTAAGCACTTGCTTGATCCAAGTGAGCTCGCATGCGGTGGACGCCATGGCACGATATTCCGCTTCCGCACTTGATCGTGCCACGACATTTTGTTTCTTGCTTTTCCATGTGACTAAATTTCCGCCTACAAACGTGCAATAGCCGGTTGTCGATTTTCTATCAAAACTTCCGGCCCAGTCTGCATCGGAATAGCCACACACATCGTTAGATTTATTATTTTTCAACCATATACCCTTCCCGGGTGATTTCTTAAGATATCTCAAAATTCTATCAATTGCATCCAAGTGTGATTTTCTTGGAGCATGCATAAATTTACTCACTTGGCTAACGGCATAAGATATGTCCGGCCTAGTTACGGTTAGGTAAATTAATTTACCTACAAGCCGTTGAAATTGGTTTACATTTTTCAATGGTTCACCATCTTCGGAATTTAGTTTGGTATTATTATCAATTGGAGTAGAGGCCGGTTTTGATCCTAATTTACCGGTTTCTTTTAAAAAATCTAAAATATATTTTCTTTGACAAATAAATAAACCTTTGGTGGAGTGTGCTATCTCAATTCCTAGAAAATATTTTAGTATGCCAAGGTCCTTAATTTCAAATTTGTCCCTTAATTGTTTTTTAACACAATTAATTTTCTCTAAATTATTTCCGGTAACAATTATGTCATCAACATATACAAGGACAATAGTGGTGTCATTATTTTCATGTTTTGAAAATAACGATGTATCGGAATGACTTACTTTAAAACCACAAGAAATTAAAAAATGAGACAATTTTCCATACCAAGCCCTCGGAGATTGTTTAAGTCCATAAATGGATTTTCTCAACCTACAAACAAGATTAGTATTTTTTTCTTTTACATGACCCGGTGGAAGGGTCATGTATACCTCCTCTTCGAGTGTTCCTTGAAGAAACGCATTTTTCACATCCATTTGATATAATTTCCAACCGTTATTCACCGCTACCGAAAGCAAAATTCTAACGGTATTCATTTTTGCTACGGGAGCGAAGGTCTCTTGGTAATCAATGTTGGAGTTATGTCCTAGAAGTCAATAATTTAATGACTTAAATATTAGTTTATGTTATGGATGATATATTATCATCTGTTCCTAGGTTTATTATTGGCAGATTATTCAGGTTGAGGATCTGAATTGTAGATCTCTGTGGATCATTCTTTAGAATGACAATAATAAATCTAAACGGTCCATAATCTTGATAATTAACAAGGAACATTAATTATCATATAAGATTAGTATGCAAGTTAAGTGATGATTAAGTTCTACAAATCATAGGTAAAGAGTTACCAACTTAATTGCATATGTGTATGTTATGGAACATAGCACAGGACTTGACCCATCGAAATAAACATATGGATTGTGTTATGTGTCATTGTTTATTTCGTTATGATTTTGGTTCTAAGTTTGAGATGTTTATCTTTTCCACATGAGGATAGGTTCAATAAATATCGTCTACCGCTGATTCCCGATAAGGGCTGCTATACGGACTTTATTTATGTTCTCTTGAATTGTGCGGGGAAAAGCTAATCATCAAGAAAACCGTATGTCCCTCATTAATTCACTTAGTGAGTGACGATATCTGTTTGGGCCCCTTGATGGAGATAGATTGTTTGCATGCAACTTTATACAATTATCTCTAGATCAAGAAACGTATAATCTGCAAGAATGACACATTCCTATCTTGGATTATACGATGATATCGTGTGACATAAGAATCAAAATAGAGAAACATATTTATTCTCTTATGCAGGATTTAAATACTGTAGCAGTACACTATTTATGCGAATTGGGAATCATAACGTGTTGCTAGATACCGCTTATGATTATTGGAATTAAATAACGATTTAATTCCATGTCCAACATAGCATAAATCCTCAAAGGGTCACACAAAATAGAGTTTTAACCAAGACAGTACATTATTTATTTATTCGCAATAGTGCGTATTGCGGAAATATGATAAGTTGATTAATTAATTATATACCGTTATAATTAATTAAGTCAAATGGATCATATAGAAATAAATTAATGTATTAGCTAATCCTAGAATAATTATTAATTGGTTAATAATTATTTTAGTTCAACTCAATTTAATATAAATAGTTATATTAATTTATTGGGCCAATATATATGCATTAAATATATAGCCCGATTAAAGAGCATTTGGAGTAGCTTTTAATTAAATGAATTAGAGGCTTGTTTGAGTGAGTCAAGAGGCCCATTAGAGCCCATAAAGAGGCCGGCCATAGGGACTAGGGTTGAGTGGCAATGTGGTAATTAAAGGATAGGTGGTAGGTAGGATTTGTGCACTATTTAAGGAGGTGCATAGAAGCAAAATCCAACCCTCTCTCTTCCCTAGACCTAGCCGCCACTCCCCTCTCCCTCTCTTTGGCCGCCGGCCTCACCTCCTCTCTCTCTCCACTAGCTCATGGGTTGAGCAATATTCTCTCCACTAATTAAATTGTTAATTAAAGAAGAAGAGAGAATACCTTGGATTAGCTTTGTTCTAATCGAATCGCTAGCACGAATCGATTTAGACCTTGGTTAATCTCTAGGTGGACTCGAGGCGATTTGGAGGCGAAGGAGAGCACCCCATCGATTCCCATGCCGTAGGATCGAGCCCCGCGAATACGATTTCGCGGGAGGTACAATTCCACCTCTTTTCTCTTTGTGTCGAATGGTTTACGTACTAGATCTCTCTTGCTCTTTGTTTAATTGGATTAATTAGTTAGTAATTAGTCACAAAATTAAAATTGGGCGATTTCCTAACAGTGGTATCAGAGCACATGGTCGTACTTAAGCTATTTTGACACTTAATTAAGAGAAATTGGCTAATTAACGGATTAGTAGAGATGATGCGTTTGTTTGCTGTCTGGAAATGGTATTTTCTGTGTTGTTTCGCGTTTTTCGATGTGATATGTTCTCTGGAAGTTTTTTCCATCTACATGAAAGTTGTAGATCTGTTGATTGTGATTCTTTTGGCGTTGGATTCACATTTTTCTGAATTAGTATAGATTTATTGTGAATAAAACGGCGACAGTGCGCAGAACCAGTTTCTGCTCGTACTGTCCTGTTTGAATGGCTTGAAAGATTTATATTTTGAATATAAGTACCAGTGTTCTATGGCTAGATTTAAAGAGGACTTGAAGCTCTTTCTGAGCATGTGTAAATTGTTGCATGACTCAGATTAATTTGTGGGTTTTCAAGTATGAAAAAGAAGATCTCGTCAGATCCAGTTTGTTGAGCAAATCGATTGTTCTAATAAACTGTACCAACTGAGAACTCCTTTAAAAATTCTGTTTAAATGGAGTTGTTCTTTTTTGAGTTAGGATTCCAGGAAAATTAATTTCATAATTTTTCGTGGAAGTTTGGACCTTCAACTAGGTTAAAACATTTCGATCGACAGTCTGTTCCAGTACAGAATTTGTTGATTGTTTAGTATGTAACTCGAACCTTTTGAACTGAACTTGGTGGTTTTCTTTTCATGGATAGTTAGCCTATAGACTAAACTAGTTTTTCTATGTATATTGTATATATAAAAACTGATTAGAAGGTGGTCTAACAGACCAAATGGTTGAGAGGATAATCTGAAAGTCTCATAACGGTGTTTCGTGCACTTGTAAGAGATTTGTCATTTTTGATTCTCCCAGATGGTTTAAGATCTCTTCTTGAAATTTTCACTGGTAATCACAATTATGATAAGGAGCTTAAGTAATTTATTTGAGATTTTTTGGAGACCTAAAACCTTTGTTTTTATTGGATTCCATTAGTTACGTTTTTTAATAAATTACTGTTTTTCTAAGTATTCAAATTAGTTGAAAACAATTAGAAAACTCCTTGTTTGATCTCCTTTCAGTTATGGGATGTTGAAAGAACTTTATAAATGAATTTAAACAAGTTTTGTTGTTTAAAATTGAGAATTTGTACACGGAATTTACTTATGGCAAACAAATCGCAAAGATGCTTGAAAATCGTTAATTGGAAACAAAGTGCTTGTATGTGCTAACTTTGTTTTGTAGGTGGATAGTGGGTTTAGTATGGCTCAAGACTCAATGCCTTGTGGTTGTATTTGAATGCATGTGTGAATGTTTGTAATGCGGCCTTTGGTGCCATTAATTAATTAATTTGTTGATTAATTTTAATGTAACTTATGAGGCTTGCATGCCCCTAAGGCTAGGATGGGAATAGGATGTTTTCACATGTATTTTGTACCTTTATTTTATATAGGATTTAGATCCTTATAGAATTTAGTGGGAGGGACAAGGATTAGATTAGTTTTGCTCCATGGACGATGTGGCGAAACTAATGCAAGCGGGAGCCATACAAACCCACAACTATGAGATGCTTATATGTGATTGCTTGTGATTGCTATGAATTGTCATAGGCTAGGTATGGGTGTATGCTTACACGACCACCAAACAAGTGTCATATGATTGATTGTCCCAAACAAAACATGATTAAGTTAAATCGCCCTCCTTCTCTCTATCCCCTTCTAACGTGTATGATCGTTCATTGATGCATTCTCGCCGACGCGGGACATCGTGTTCCATCATCCGTGTCGGGGTGTAAATCGGATTTACTAGGAGCAAATAGAGAAAGGTTACTTAACGATGTTTTCTAATCGGATTGGACATCGGGGCAAAGTTTGTGGATGTACATGTGATATTTCACAAACCAAGAATCATATGGAATGATTGGTTGGAGAACCTACCTTATCTAGTTGTTTTGGTGTCACGCCGACGCTAGCACCATCTCAACGAAAATAGGGATCTTGGAAAATCTACTACATTAGGGACATTAAATAATTGTAGTGGGAGTTTTATTTATAAATAAAACAATTGCATAAACTAAATGACCGTAAATTGATTTTGTTATAGATGTTTAAATTGTTAATTTTGTTGCGATCAATCTTTGAAAATAAACAAACTCGTTTCTAAAAGGTATTTACTTAAAGAAGTAATACCGATTCCTAAGACACGATCTTAGTGAAGAGAAATTTGAGTATGTCAATTCCCAAAACTTTCCTCAAACTACCCGAACGTAGCATCGCGATGATTGATTGACTTTTGGCGAAAAGTTATTCAATAAAGCGTATGGCTAATATCCTCATTCAAAACTTCTAGACCTTTGAATTAGAGAATTCATATGGACTAAAATTAACTCGTACGTTCTCATCCGCTTACTCAAGAAAGTGTTCTTGGAGAAAGTAGATATTAACTTCGTCATTTATGATTGAGTATAAAGAATATGAGTTGACCAAGAGATTATTCTTTTAAAAGAAGTTATATGAATATTTCATTAGCTTACAAATCGAAAGATTGAAGTAGCTAATTGATGACTAGAGATATTAATCTCCGATATCAAGGATTGTTGATATTGTCATACGATCTCTTTGGAATAATGAAGGATATAATGTTACCTTTTTCGCACGCTTGTTAATGCAAAAAGGTGATTGGTTAAGTATTCAAGAAATACTTCACCAATGTATGAGTTGAAATTTTGAGACTCTCATTGATGACCATGTGTCACATGAGATGTTTCATTTGCCGTTTATGGGAGGCATTTGAAAGGTTGTCCGAAATACCATGATTGTGATATTCTAATCCTAAGAAGTATTTGTCGTTCAAAATATCTCACTATCTCTAATTCACACTAGTAACTTGATACTAGTTCATATGTTCGCATTTAACGAAATGTGTTAGCAATGAAGAATAAGAGAATGTTCGAGAGATGTAAAGTAAACTCCGTATAGGAAATGACTTGTTCGTCTAAGTCATTACCATTGAATACGTAGAGTTATCTTTATTAAGAGTTTGTTTAGGAATTGAAGGTTGCATACCTTAATCCTAACTTCTCAAAACATCTCCATTTCATATTTGATGAAATGGATGATTATGTTTAACAAAAGACAAGTTCTTTTATTCTAGATTTGTGTATATGATTTCATGCATCTTGATTGAATTTGCTTGAAATAGATAAGCAAGTTTTGAATGACAAATAGGATGCGTAAGACTTGACATAAAGTATTTGACTTTCATGTTATATATAACCGCTTAGTCACATACATAAACGAGAATCGCATTACGAGAGTCTCCGTAACGTAGAGCTCGTAAATTCAATTCGATTTCAAATCGATTGATATGCGAATCATGTTTGTTAAATGACAAAAGCACCTTTAACCTACAAAGGTTTAAGGACAAGTGACTTGATTAGGACTTTTACATATCGATGTATAAAGACCAATAAGTACTTGTGCGATGAAAGGTTATTGATACTTTACTACTTAACCAACGATCATTGTAGATATTAATATATCTATTTGATAAGGTATAAGTAGAACCTTTTGACTAGTTCAAAGGAGTTCAAGTGTAAAGTTGAAAGACCGTTCAAGAGAAAGAAAAAGTCTTACAATTAATCACGGTAAATAGTTAAGTCACATGATTTGAAATATTATCTAAAGAGTATGAAAGTAGTTTCACAACTCGCTCCAAGAGGAATAATATGTCCAAGAGTGGAGGTATCGAACAATATTTTATATAGTTCGATCGATAATAAATCAAATTGACTTATTCGACTCGTATTAGGGAATTATGTTTGAGGACAATATTGTTTACACTGAATGGTATTCCATCGAAGTCTATTGAGGAAGATATCTTACGAGATTTTGATCTCTAAGTATAATACTTTTCGAGATTTGGTGTTGAGAAGCTTATTTTAAGTATTGATGACTTGTAAGCTTAAACCAAATAAGACACTGTGAATTTGTAGGATGCTTTATATTAAAAGGCACTACTTCTACGAATATGATAAGAACAAAGTAGTTGTTGCTAATCATAATGTAGTCTTGATGAATTGAAATTCTCAAGAAGAAGTAGTGGGAGTAAAGTGAGCATTAAAATAGTTTATGCGTCACTACAAGAAGTACTCTTATGGGAAACTTGTCACTCCATACATGGTACTTAGTGGGAGTTGAGCGAAACTTCATTCACAAGTTGTTTTGAAAGAAGTTTAATAGTACGCTCCTTCCAATGAGGACTCAACCATCTCACGAGTTGATGATGATTCGAGAAACTCATGGAATATATGAGGAGTCAAGAACTCGTTCGACAATTCATTGTGGAAGTAGTTCATGAACCTCAAGTACCAATCCTACAAAAGATCAACGAGAGTTGATTGCCTAAGCCGTTTGGTGCATTGGCTTCACGACATTCTCAAACTTAGCATATGAGAATCCGTTGATAAACAAGGAAACGATGGAACGATCCGATTCCACATATATGGTTTGAATTCATATGATCTTTAAATAAAATCTATGTATAACAACAAGGTATAGACCTTGGTTGATGTTCATGAAGGAGCAATCCATCAAGAACGTTTAGATCTTCAAAAGGAAAGATCGACATGGATAACAAATCGACTATGTACAAAGCGCGGCTTCTCGCTTGTAGCTATGTCTAAGTCGATGGCTAGTTGACTACGTACAAAGCACAACTTCTTGCTTGTGGCTATGTATAAGTCAATAAAGATCATTCTAGCAATAATTGTATTTCATATATGTCGATATATGGAAAAACACATAAAACCGCCTTCTTCGTATGAATGAAGGAAGATGTTGTGCATTTGACACAAATCGAGGTTTATGTATTGCTAAAAACATACGCATGCTTCAAGGATCAATTAATGGATTAAAGCAAGTGTTGTGGAGATTGGAATAAAAGTTTTGACAATGAAGTCAAGGAGTTGAACTTCGTCAAAAGTATCTTGTATATACAAGATATTCAGTGGAAGCATAATTGTATTACTTGTATTGTTCAATATAACAATTCATTAAATTGGGAATAACATTAAGAAAATGAATATTGTCGAGATCTCTTTGGAGAATGCTTTCTCAAATGAGAACTTGGGCGAAATCACCTAATCCTAGGAAACAAAATCTATAAAGATAGATTATGATGGATGTTAGGTTTGAGCAAATATGCATATATTAACGAAGTGTTCTAGAAACACGAAAGTTACACTCCAAGAAAGGATGTCTAACTATACGTCACATGGCATGACTTGAGTATTTAACTCGGTCTAATGCAACTCAATTCAAGAAAATGCATGAAATAGTTCAAGCATTCTTTCATTATGAGTTTCATTTCGTACGCCATATTTATGCATATGCCCCAATGTGTAGTATCCAAAGGATATGACAAACAGTTGTCAAATGGATACAAGAGAGACACATTTGGACGATAATCAAGGATATCCTCGAGTACATTATGAGAAAGAGCGATATAATGTTTCATCTCTTAAGATGAAAGAAATCTCGTGTAAGTTGTTACACTAATAAAAGTTTTTCAAAAGATTGATATAATCACAATTTAGCTACATATTTTGCTTAAAGGTGGTGTTGTAAGTTTAGAAAGTGTTCTAAATGGAATATTACAACCGTTTCCGTCACCAAAACAAAATACATAGCAACTTGTGAAGCAATAAAAGAAGTTTATTGAGGATCGAGTTCTTAGTCGAGTTATTATGGTTCTATGCATCTCGAACCACAACTTACTCCTAAAGAACCCAATGTTACATTGGAGATTCAAATATGATCTATAACAATATCACTTGATATCATATGATGATGATCGAGAACATATATATAGTAGTATATATATATAGGGTCAAACAAAATTGGATAGGTTCGCGAACACAGTGAACACTCTAACTTGACCTCTACCTTGAGCAGTATACGAGATGCAATTATGCATCCATACGTGGTAGACATATGAGTAACTAGCTTTAAGCGTATTATTTATTTTGAGGTCCGAGACATGTATATATGTAGATATATGACATCGTTCTCAATTCTTCGTTGGCTAGAAGTCACTACTGATTGACTCTAGGCCAAGTGGGAGATTGTTGGAGTTATGTCCTAGAAGTCAATAATTTAATGACTTAAATATTAGTTTATGTTATGGATGATATATTATCATCTGTTCCTAGGTTTATTATTGGCAGATTATTCAGGTTGAGGATCTGAATTGTAGATCTCTGTGGATCATTCTTTAGAATGACAATAATAAATCTAAACGGTCCATAATCTTGATAATTAACAAGGAACATTAATTATCATATAAGATTAGTATGCAAGTTAAGTGATGATTAAGTTCTACAAATCATAGGTAAAGAGTTACCAACTTAATTGCATATGTGTATGTTATGGAACATAGCACAGGACTTGACCCATCGAAATAAACATATGGATTGTGTTATGTGTCATTGTTTATTTCGTTATGATTTTGGTTCTAAGTTTGAGATGTTTATCTTTTCCACATGAGGATAGGTTCAATAAATATCGTCTACCGCTGATTCCCGATAAGGGCTGCTATACGGACTTTATTTATGTTCTCTTGAATTGTGCGGGGAAAAGCTAATCATCAAGAAAACCGTATGTCCCTCATTAATTCACTTAGTGAGTGACGATATCTGTTTGGGCCCCTTGATGGAGATAGATTGTTTGCATGCAACTTTATACAATTATCTCTAGATCAAGAAACGTATAATCTGCAAGAATGACACATTCCTATCTTGGATTATACGATGATATCGTGTGACATAAGAATCAAAATAGAGAAACATATTTATTCTCTTATGCAGGATTTAAATACTGTAGCAGTACACTATTTATGCGAATTGGGAATCATAACGTGTTGCTAGATACCGCTTATGATTATTGGAATTAAATAACGATTTAATTCCATGTCCAACATAGCATAAATCCTCAAAGGGTCACACAAAATAGAGTTTTAACCAAGACAGTACATTATTTATTTATTCGCAATAGTGCGTATTGCGGAAATATGATAAGTTGATTAATTAATTATATACCGTTATAATTAATTAAGTCAAATGGATCATATAGAAATAAATTAATGTATTAGCTAATCCTAGAATAATTATTAATTGGTTAATAATTATTTTAGTTCAACTCAATTTAATATAAATAGTTATATTAATTTATTGGGCCAATATATATGCATTAAATATATAGCCCGATTAAAGAGCATTTGGAGTAGCTTTTAATTAAATGAATTAGAGGCTTGTTTGAGTGAGTCAAGAGGCCCATTAGAGCCCATAAAGAGGCCGGCCATAGGGACTAGGGTTGAGTGGCAATGTGGTAATTAAAGGATAGGTGGTAGGTAGGATTTGTGCACTATTTAAGGAGGTGCATAGAAGCAAAATCCAACCCTCTCTCTTCCCTAGACCTAGCCGCCACTCCCCTCTCCCTCTCTTTGGCCGCCGGCCTCACCTCCTCTCTCTCTCCACTAGCTCATGGGTTGAGCAATATTCTCTCCACTAATTAAATTGTTAATTAAAGAAGAAGAGAGAATACCTTGGATTAGCTTTGTTCTAATCGAATCGCTAGCACGAATCGATTTAGACCTTGGTTAATCTCTAGGTGGACTCGAGGCGATTTGGAGGCGAAGGAGAGCACCCCATCGATTCCCATGCCGTAGGATCGAGCCCCGCGAATACGATTTCGCGGGAGGTACAATTCCACCTCTTTTCTCTTTGTGTCGAATGGTTTACGTACTAGATCTCTCTTGCTCTTTGTTTAATTGGATTAATTAGTTAGTAATTAGTCACAAAATTAAAATTGGGCGATTTCCTAACAATCAATACCATAGGTTTGGGTATAACCTTTGGCAACCAATCTAGCTTTATACCGTTCTATAGTACCATCACTATTGTATTTGATTTTATAAACCCATTTGCATCCAACGGGTTTTTTATTTTTGGGCAATGATACTATTGTCCAAGTATTATTTTTTTCTAAGGCTTGAAGTTCTTCCTTCATAGCCTTGCACCATACCGGTTGGTTTATGGCTTCTTCAAAATTTTTGGTTCTTCATTTTGGGATATTGCACTTACAAACGCACGATGATTATTGGTTATGTTATCATAAGAAATAAAATTTTGTATGGGATATTGAACCTCATATGTTACGAAATCTCGTAACCTTGTTGGTGGTTGAGTAGAGCGTGTGGATCTTCTCAACGGCCTTTCTTCATCCGATCTTGTATCTTCTTCCTCGACCTCGTTTTGGGTAATATCATCAATTTCATTTCCATTCTCATCTTCATGTTCCCCTTCTTGATCATGAACTACAATCTCTTTCTCACTAATCGGATTAGAAATGATAGGTAAAACAAATTCACTTGCGGAAATATGACCATCAAGCTTATTATTATTTTCTTTAAAGAAAGGTTCATTTTCAAGAAAGACAACATCTCTAGATATATAAAATTTTTTTTCTTTAGGATCATAACACTTATAACCTTTTTTTTGAGAAGAATAACCAAGAAAGATTGTCTTAATAGAAGTATAATCTAGTTTATCTAACTTATTTTTATGAATATAACAAGTACAACCAAAAACACGTAAATGATTAAGGTTGAACTTTCTTTTATATAAAACTTCTAAAGGGCTTTTAAAATCTAAAACAATACTAGGGAGTCTATTTATTAAATACGTGGCGGTGAGAACGGCATCCGACCAAAACATCTTGGGAACATTATTTTGAAAAAGAAGAGCTCTAGTTACTTCAAGAAGATGGCGATTTTTTCTTTCGGAAATTCCATTTTGTTGAGGAGTATAAACACAAGTTGTTTGGTGTAAAATTCCTTTTTCGCTTAAAAATTTTTTAAAATTATGATTCACATACTCGGTCCCGTTATCGGTTCGAAGAGTCTTGATTCTAGTGTTAAATTGAGTTTCAACCATATTAGAGAAGGATTGAAATTTTGAGAAAACTTCACTTTTATTTTTCAAAAGGTAAAGCCAAGTAACTCTAGAGAAGTCGTCTATAAAAATAACAAAATATTTAAAACCATTAAAGGAATCAACGGGAGCGGGTCCCCACACATCGGAATGGACAAGGTCGAAACGATTTTCACTCTTAGAATTTGAAGCATGAAAAGGTAATCTAGTTTGCTTTGCTAACTTACAAACATCACAATTGCTACAATTTAGATTTGGAAAATCAAAAACATGCTTCAAGATCTTATCGGAAGGATGCCCTATTCTCTTGTGCCAAAGCCGTCCAAAATCTTCCGCTTTTGTATAGAAATTAAGTTTCTTTTCTTTCAAAAAATAGATCCCATTATACAAGGACCCTTCACCAATCTTCTTCATGTATTTCAAATCCTGAAAAAAAACTTTGTTGGGTGAAAAAATAATTTCACAATCTAGTTCAAGAGCAAGTTTTGAAATAGATAATAAGTTTGAAGTACAATTTTCTACATAAAAAACATTTTTAATTTCTTTAGAAAAAAGCTTGATAGAACCATATCCACAAATCTTCATTTTGTCGCCATTAGCTACAATTACATAGTCTTTATTTTCTAAGACATGGTAGTCAAATAACAAATTTCTATTCCCGGTCATATGATTAGTTGCACCAGAATCTAAGATCCAAGTATTATCCAATTCTTCATGGTCATGATGACCAAGAAAAGTATATATTGGTTTATTTAAGAGGTCAATTTTTTTATTTGGTATAACAGAGGTCTGGCTCAGTTTTGGTTCACCGTTATTCTGGTTTGAGTCAATCTCAACACCATTTAAATGTTTGGGCCTAACAAAATTAAAAAAACCTGAAGGTTTTTTGGGCTTGAGGAGCTCTGTTAACTGGGCCAGCAGAGAGCCCAAATCGGCTTGGCTCGGATTCGGATTCGAAGCGGATCCAGACTCTGCGACAGATCCGCTACGAGGGATTTTAATCCCTTCTTCTTCTCCGTAGCGCACAGCTCCAAACCCTTTCTTCTCCCTCTTCTTCGAATTCTCCGCCGCACCAATTTTTCCGTCCACCTTCTCTTTCCACCACTTAGGTCGGAGATGAGGGTGAAGGAACCAGCACTTCTCCCTTGGGTGCCCTTCCTTTTTACAATTGTCACACCAATCAGATCCCTTTCCAGATTTAGGGTTAGGGTTTCGAGCCACCATGGCCTGAGTTTCTACTCTTTCTTGGCTAGTCGAGCTACCCGCCATGAGACGACGTCTGGTCTCCTCTCCCTCAACAGTGGCCATGACATCATCAGGGTGCGGCAGCTCGGCTGACAAGAGGATCTGAGCTCTGATGGCATCGTAGCTGTCATCAAGGCCCCCAAGGAACTGGTACACTTGCTGGTGCTCTCTTTCTTTGAGCATATTTGGATCAGAGGTGGGAAATTGGTACAATTTCAGTTCTTCCCAACCTCTTTTCAGGTCAGTAATGTATTCTATTATTGGTCTCTGATTTTGAGTGATGTTCTCGATTTTTTGCTTGAGATGAAAGATATGAGAATGATTCTTTCTTTTACCGTAATGTTTATTGATTGCGTCCCAGAGATCTTTTGAGGTTTTATGATTGAAAAAGATTTCCCCAATTTTTGGTTCGATGGAGTTCTGGATGAGGGTTAAGACCTGACAGTCGAGTTTTCTCCATTGTTTATACTCTGCTGGTTTTGAAGCTTGATCTGGTTTTTGGAATTCCCCTGTGATGAATTCGAGTAACCCCTTTCCTTCAAGTGCAATGGTTATGGCATGAACCCACTGCTGAAAATTCTGACCATTGAGAAGAATGGTAGTGAGTTTGACAGTGCTAGTATCAACACCTTGAAGACTACTCCATGGAGGGTTGGTCTCGGTGGTTGTACCAGTGGAGCCTGTCATGCTGTTTCTTTGGTTCTATTGCAATTTACTCGGAAAAGCTGAGGGGATAGAGCTACTGCTCTGATACCATGTAAAGAAACAGATTGTATGAGTATTGTATTTTTGTTATCTTTTATTGATATTTGTTATTTTTTCAACGGTTGAATACAAGGGGTATTTATATAGCTATCTCTATTTTACCGTTACAAGTAACGTTAGCCTACAGTCTAGCCTACAGTCTATTATTTCCTAAATTACAATTTTACCCTTATTTATTTTTTATTCTCAACAGTTAGTAAACATCCTCTGCATAAATTTGATCTCAGTTAGTATCACCGTGGGATGAAATTAAGCTTACTCTCAAAAGATACACACAGAAGGGACACAGGCCTTTTGCACCAGCTTTAAAGCATTTTTTTTGGGTTTTTTGTGAGATAAATAAAGACAGAGATGAAATTTAAATCCAAATCCTGAATAACTAATAGGGAAAAGGGAAGTTCATCCTAAACGATGATTCTAAAACTCAGTGTTGTAACTTCACTCTTGACACTAACTAGATAGCCTCTGTCTAGTCTGTCAAAAAAAAAAAAAAAACTTCACTCTTGATATAGATGGATGTATGTGGTAAAGTTAGGAGTACGGTGTTCCTAGTCACCCAATTATATTGCATTCCTAGGTACGGTCAGAAGTATAATGGAACCAGCACCTTATGGGATCTCAAAATTAAGCCGATAGAATCCATAATGACACACTAAGCCATTTTAGGTGATTAATAGTGTTGAAGTTCATGCCGATTTGGAAATGGGTATTACTAACAGAAGTGAATTCTAGAGGAAAGGCTTTACCAGACCAAAACCAGACTTCGGACTCTGGCCATGATCGAAATCGTGATATGTGCACCTGTAATTACTGTCCTGAACAACTCCGAAAAGATTAATAGTACTTAGCAAGTGTCCTCTGGCGGGGCATCGTCTCCAACATACTTGGATTTCTCATCCCAGTCAAACGGTCAAGCCACGAAAGGGAGGGATGGAAAATATGTGCAATCGAGAAGAATGCAACTAAAATTGAGCACGAAACCAGGAAGAGGAAGAGGGGACGACTCTGTAGAACCAATTCATGGTCAAAGTGGTGCCTGGAGTAGCCGAGTCAACGCCTGCCGCCGTCGAGTCAACAGAGACGGAGGAGGGAAGGAGATTGAAACTGAGTGAACGCTGAACGAACCCAGAACCCCGACGAACTCCGCTGACTGACGGGACCCACTGAGTCAACCTGACTCAAACTCAAACCCGCTCAGCACACGAACGTGAGCGTAAACCAGGCGACTCAGTCAGCTTCTAACTTCAGCGACTCAGGATGATCCTCCGTGACGGCCAGCCTGTAACGGGTCCCTGACCAACGAACAGCAAAACAGCAAAACTACAGCCAATCAAAAAATTATGCGAAGCAGAAAACTTCAAAAAAATACATTAAAAATAGCTAGATTGTCAGAAAAATTCTCATAAAATATTAAAATGTCAAGAAAAATATGAGGAATATTTTGACGTATCATATCATGCCAAAACACCAAGGTATAAAATATTTTAAGATTAAAAGGTTTAAGGGATGACCATAAATAAAAATAATAATAATAATAATAATAATAAATTTATATGGTTAAATAAAAAAAAGGAGAAAAAAAGAAATAAAACAAAAGAAAATCATTTTGAATATTCTATGTTCTGGGCAGCAGGTACATTTGAACAGCTTATGTTTTGGACAGCAGGAACATTTGAACAGTTTATGTTCTGAACTACAGGCACATTTGGCATCACATGTTCTGAACAACAGGCACAGTCAAATATTAGAACCTGCAAATGAAGTTGAAATAAAAAAAAGCATCACCCAGAAGGTCAAAAACAAAATTTTAAAAGTGCAAATTTAAAAAGTCTAAATTCAAAAGTCCAACCGAGTACTGAAAATTTAAAACTCAAAAGACACAACTCAAAAGCCTAGCTCAATATCCATAATGTCAAAACTAAAAAAAAATTCAAACCAAGTGACAAAATAAGATTTTAAGCTAAGTCCAGAGGGTTAAGAATCAAAAGTCAAAGCCCCGAAAGTCAACTTAAAAGAGCAAGACTTGAAGGCCCCGACTCAAAAGTCTAAAAGTTCTAAATTAAAAAACCCTACTCAAAAATTCTGAAAGTTCTATATCAAAAGTTCAGTACACAAGTCTAAACTTCTAAAGTCCAACTCAAGAGTCTAAAATTTTAGATTTCCAAGTTAAGAGTCCAACTTAAAAATCCAAAACCCTAAAATGGCAAAATTAAAAATCCCATTTAAAGACACAAAGTCAAAATGACACAAAGTCTAAAAGTGACCCAAAAGACACAAAGTCTAAAGTGACATAAAGTCTTTAAAGTCAGAAGTTCGTCCCTTCAAGACTACATAGCGTTTCGCCTTGAAGGAGACACCCTCCTGATATTCAGATTGAAAAAAAAGAAAAGTCAATTCTGAATGATCACCGAAGTTCCTGTCAAGAGAAGGTATAGCGCATCTGTACTCGCGACTCGAACGAAAATCCCAAAAAATCCCTAAATTCCCCCAACGATTGAGAGCTGACCTAGAATACCCTATTTTCTAGTGTTGGACTCAAATCTAACAGCCTGCTTCAACAAGTTCACAGCATGTTTGACCAGAAGCAGACTGAAATCTGATGCCCAGGTGACCAGAAGAAAAGTCAACCGGTGGCCATCACCCAAGTTCCTGTCAAGAGGAGGCCTAGCACATCTATACTCGAGACTTGAACGAAATCCCAAATTCTCCAAATCCCCAAACGATCGAGGATTGATCTAGGATACTAAATTTCCTAATATCAAACTCGAAATCTCTATGATGGCACTAAGCCTGACCCAGCAAAGTAAAAGCAATCTAAATGGTTTAAAACGTGTAACCAAAGTATTAAATTGCATTGTTTGCATTGCACTGTTCAAATGACTGCCCCTTTCGCATCATTTTCACCTTAAAACTCCCTATCAAGACACAATCCTTTTATTAAAAATGGACTTCATCCACTTATGACACTTAATCTTTGATTATCCCGATCTAGAGGTGCTCTTGGCCCAGTTCGTAATTGAGTCCGAAGGTAATTAACAGTAGAGGCTTGCGCCTACTGGAAAAAAAGGACCTGCAACAAACAATCAACTCTCGAGGTACTTAGAACCGCATTAGTGCCCTTCGCTTGTTTGAAATGGGCAGTAACGACGGGTCTCAAGATGCTCGAGGGGTATCTGATCCGCATTTTCTTCGCCCCATAGGGGACTATCTGATCTTCCGTGGTTGGACTGAAAAAGTGCGAGACAACAATTAAACTCAAATTCATAATAAATATACATAGTTACACACACAAACATTAAAATCAAATTCAAGTAACAATCTATTCAGAGTGAACATCAAAATGTCATTCATAGGATATGTCAACAAACGAAACGCGACCACAAGCTCGTCATCACAAATATCAATCTTGACAAAAAAAAAGAGCAAATTATTAATCTGCAATAAACACTCATTTAACATATAAAGTTACTCCATTAAACAATATAACTACACTACAGGAAAAAATGACAAAGGCAACTAAATACCTATTCTTCTTTATTATATACTTAATTTTCCAATATATTTACTTCTTTATGGTACAATAATTACACTTCTAACTTACGGGTAATATATTGAAAATATGCAATGAAGGTCCAGTTGACAGATTATATAATTCAACAATTCCCTATATACAAATAAATGAATACATATTAAAAACTAAGTGAATGATATGCTATAACTAAATGCCAAACATCAGAATAGACATTTAAATACTCCCTTATATGTAAATAAATGAACACATATATAAATAAATACTTCCTCATATGTAAATAAAAGAAAAAATTAACCTAATAATGTCATATCAACTAAAAAAATGCAATACACCTGCAAAATAAAAAAAATTGTCAAAAATATAAATTAATCACATTTATCGATAAAACTATACTACTGGTATTTGAAACGAGTCTCATATGATCAACATTAATTCAACATAAAAAATATAAATAATTTCAAACCTTAAATGCTTATATATACTCCCTTTGTATTTTATATTTACTCTCTTATATTTAACTATATAATCTCTTCTTTTAAATATATACTCCCTTATAGTTAAATTTTTCATTCTTAAATAGATACTCCCATATATAAAAATACATACTTCCTTATGTAAAAGTATATACTCAGGTAGATGGTCTAGACCTACCAAAATTTAGAGGTTACCATCCATCCCCTATAGTTAAACATTTCATGCTTTTAATATATACTCCCTTATGTAAAAGTATATACTCATTCATGGTAAACATATATTCCTATGTGTTTCAATATATACTCCCTTATAGTTCTAAATATACTCCTTATAGTTAAACTATATAATCCCTTCTTTTAAATATATACTCTCTTATAGTTAATTTTTTCATGCTTTAATAGATACTCCTTTATATAAAAATACATACATCCTTATATAAAAGTATATGCTCAAGTAGATGGTCCAGACCTACCAAATTCAGAGATTACCATCCATCCCCTATAGTTAAACATTTCATGCTTTGATATATACTCCCTTATGTAAAAGTATATACTCATTCATGGTAAACATATATTCCGATGTGTTTCAATATATACTCCCTTATAGTTCTAATATACTCCTTATAGTTAAACTATATAATCCCTTCTTTTAAATAAATACTCTCTTATAGTTAATTTTTTCATGCTTTAATAGATACTCCTTTATATAAAAATACATACATCCTTATATAAAAATATATGCTCAGGTAGATGGTCTAGACCTACCAAATTCAGAGGTTACCATCCGTCCCCAATAGTTAAACATTTCATGCTTTAATATATACTCCCTTATGTAAAAGTATATACTCATTCATGGTAAACATATATTCCGATGTGTTTCAATATATACTCCCTTATAGTTCTAAATATACTCCTTATAGTTAAACTATATAATTCCTTCTTTTAAATATATACTCTCTTATAGTTAATTTTTTAATGCTTTAATAGATACTCCTTTATATAAAAATACATACATCCTTATATAAAAGTATATGCTCAGGTAGATGGTCTAGACCTACCAAATTCAGAGGTTACCATCCATCCCCTATAGTTAAACATTTCATGCTTTAATATATACTTCCTTATGTAAAAGTATATCCTCATTCACGGTAAACATAAATTCCTATGTGTTTCAATATATACTCCCTTATAGTTCTAAATATACTCCCTTATAGATCTAAATACACTCCCTTAAGTATATACTCCTTTAAATTTAACTATATAATTTCCTATTCTAAGTATATACTCCCTTATAGTTAAATTTTTCATACTTTCATAAATACTCCCTTATATAAAAGTATATACTCACTCACGCTAATATATATAATCCTATGCGTTTCAACAAAAGAGAGATTCTATTAAACAAATTGAATACAATAATGTAATCATAGTGTGGAAGAGAAAAGAGAGAAGATTACAGATTAAACACAATTATATTAAACAAATTGAAAATAAAGTACCTTCATATTAAGGAGTATATAATTATGTTAAACAAATTGAACACAATTCAATCTAATTTTACACATAACCTACAAATCGAACGTAATTTGAACAAAAAATTGGATCTATAAAATGAAATAGTTACTTTAAATCACCTCAAATGATTTTAAAATTGTAGCATTAGATATGTTTTTGGGGTGTGAGATAACAAGGGTTTATTAATTTTAGAAGAGAGGAGAAATGATACCGATCACACACCTAATCCTACAAATTATTTTTTTTAAAAAAAAAAAGTCTACATACTGCTACTCATTAGTCACTCATCTCATATTTTCTAGGAGAAAACAAGGAATATCTACCTGTATTCTGCAATCTCATTCTCGTCTTTATCATTTTCTTTAATCTCTTCTTCAATCCCTGCTTCGATTTCATTTTCTAAGAAGGCAGCAAAATCATCGTTGCTTACAAGGACGGAGATTCAGCTTCTAAATTCATCTCAAAACAACAATCCAGTTACCTAAGAAGAAACAAAAACAAGAAATTATGAGGTTAAACGATCGAAATAGAGAGCATTGGAATGCTTAATTCAGAAATTTTAAGAAAAAAAAAATTATACTAGTGTACAAGAACCCACTGAAAAGAGGTATTTAATACCTGACAAAAATTATGAAAAAAAGTTTGTTTCGTGGGATGAAGATTTACGAAAAGAAATCACACTAGGAGATCGATCAAGCCACGGTGAATAGGTGAAATTCTTCAGATCTGATCGTGACAAAAAAAAGAGACACGATCCATTAGAGAAGTAGAGAGAATCGTGCTCGATCGTATCCTCGGAGGAGAGATTAGGGATCTCGCGGTCTACGACGACCGTGTATGTGCCGAACACCGAGTTAGAAGTTATTTCGGAGGTCGAAGAGGAGGTCCGATGCTGCCATGGCGATGCATGTTAAGAGAAGAGAGATCAAATCTAGAAGGGGAGAGAATTTGAGAGAGAGGTTTTATCTGAACAAGAGAGAGATCTGAGCTAGAGATTTGAGCGAGAGGCACCACACGTGAATACGGAGAGGATACTGGGCTGGGTTGGGTGGGCGCAAGGATGGCAGGATGACATGATTTAAGGATGGTAAATAGAATATCCGCAACTTTAAGACTAAAATGATTCACTCGGATAAGTCCAAACAACTAACAAATTTTTAAATGCTTTTGTCACCACTCAGTATCACTGAAAATTAGTTTTAATTTTTTCGGGTAGTTTTGGCACTAATGGACCTATTTATAGCTTGGGAGTTGGGACTGGGAGAATAACCTTGGGTTATTTATTCTTATGCGGCCCAGTAAGTCAACGTGTGCCAAGTTGCTAACCTTTTTTTCTTTTCCCCTTCTTTCAAGCGCCTTTAATGAAAGGCAACGCTTGGCGGAAATCCTATCTGCCATCTTAATATCTTGCCATCCTGCCATCCAAGCAGGCCTTCGCACATCCAGCTCATTTCCTTTCTATATTCACGTGTGGTACACGTGATCTCTTGATTCTTATTCTCTATCTTGCTCAGACCAAATCTCTCTCTATTTTCCTCTCCCCTTCTTAATCTCTCTCCTATTGGCATCGCCATGGCAATGTCGGATCTTCCTCGCAGCAAAGATATATCTTCGTCAGAGTCACCGATGACGAACTAGGCGCCTCCTCCTCCCTCGCGTCGTAGATAGGTTTTCTCAGTAAAAATTTGAGAAGATATCTCTAAGGAAATAGCTAAAAATTGGAGCGATTGCACGTCACTTTCAAGTTCACTGTCTAGAATCATCAAGCTAAGATAATATCTCTCTTCTTTTCAGATCTGAAGCAATCGAGCTTCTCGCCATGGATCCACTGTGTTCATTTCTCTCTTTCGTCAGGTGATTTATCATTGTTTCTATCAACTTTGATCACATAATCTACATTTCTTCCGCTATTTTCATCTCCGTTGTTTGATTGGTGTAATTTTCTCAATCTACTTGTTTCAATTTTGATTTATGCTGTCATTTTTCCGACTTATTAATTTGTCTATATTTTGAGTTTACTTTCTTAAGATTTTAGGTTAGGTTTTCTTAGTATTTATATTTTTTTCAAGTACTAGTTTGTGTTTGTTTATTAGATTTTCGTTGTTTAATTTTCACATGTGTTTTAATCTATTTGGTTTCCACGGTACAAAATGATTTTTGGAATAAATTAAAGTATTAACTAGCTCTATTTGTAGATCGACATTTGAAGTTACTGTCTTATAATAGTTGTAGATGTAATTTTGCAAGAATTGTACATGTAATAGCATTCAATTTTACAATTAAATATCTGTTCAAATTTAAATTATTTGATAATATGATATTAATTATTCAATTATCGTGGAGTAAAAATTTGATACTTATATTGCTGGTAAAGGGATTACTGATATACTGGTAAAGGAGTATTTTAATTTCTGTTGTGGTACGTAATTTGTATTAAGGGAGTAACTACTTATTTTTAAGGGAGTATTTAACATTCATTAAGGGAGTGTTAACAATGTTTTCAATTTGTATTAAGGGAGAAACGAACAACGTTCTGACCATATGCGTTATATGATTGCTACTAGTTTAGTTATTTAGAATAACAGATTATGCATACTATAAGGAAGTATGTATATAGTATACGGGGATATCTATTAAAGTTACTAACAGTTCGACCATATGTTTTTTTTATTGCTACTAGTTCAGTTATATAAAATATGGGACCATGTATTTTTTTATAAGAGAGTATCTATAATTTAATAAGGGAGTATGTATTTAGTTTAAGGGGATATCTATTAAGGTTACTAACAGTTGGACCATATGTGTTATATATATGATTGCCACCAGTTCATTTATTTAGAACAAGGAATTATATATTTACTACAAGAGAGTATCTATAACTGAATAAGGGAGTATGTATTTAGTATAACGGATTATGCATTTACTATGAGTATCTATAACTGAGTAAGGGAGTATGTATTTAGTATAAGGGAATCTCACATAGGCGTTACATGATGGCCACTAGTTCAGTTATTTCGAATAAGGAATTATATTTTTATTATAAGAGAGTACCTATAACTAAATAAGGGAGTATGTATTTAGTATAAGGGGATATCTATTAAGGTTCCTAACAATTCGACCATATGCGTTATATGATTGTCACTAGTTTAATTATTTAGAATAAGGAATTATGTATTTACTATAAGGGAGCATCTATAAATGAATAAGGGAGTATGTGTTTAGTATAAAGGGATATATATTAAGGTTACTAACAGTTCGACCATATATGTTATATGATTGCTACAAGTTCAATTATTTAGAATAAGGGATTATGTATTTACTATAAGAGAGTATCTATAACTGAATAAGGAAGTATGTATTTAGTATAAGGGATTATGCATTTACTATAAGGGAGTTTGTATAATTGAATAAGGGAGTATGTATTTAGTATAAGGGGATATCATATATGTGTTATATGATTGTCACCAGTTCAGTTATTTTGAATAAGGAATTATGTATTTATTATAAGGGAGTATCTATAACTGCATAAGGGAGTATGTATTTAGTATAAGGGGATATCATATATGTGTTATATGATTGTCACCAGTTCAGTTATTTTGAATAAGGAATTATGTATTTATTATAAGGGAGTATCTATAACTGCATAAGGGAGTATGTATTTAGTATAAGTGGATATTTATTAAGGTTACTAACAGTTCGACCATATGCGTTATATGATTGCCACTAGTTCAATTATTTAAACTAAGGGATTATGTATTTAGTACAAGGGAGTATATGTAACTAAATAAGGAAGTATGTATTTAGTATAAAGGGATATCTATTAAGGTCACTAACAGTTCGACCATATGCGTTATATGATTGCCACTAGTTTAATTATTTAGAATAAGGGATTATGTATTTACAATAAGGGAGCATCTATAACTAAATAAGGGAGTATGTATTTAGTATAAAGGGATATTTATTAAGGTTACTAACAGTTCGACCATATATGTTATATGATTGCTACCAGTTCAATTATTTAGAATAAGGGATCATGTATTTATTATAAGAGAGTATCTATAACTGAATAAGGAAGTATGTACTTAGTACAAGGGATTATGCATTTACTATAAGGGAGTATGTATAATTGAATAAGAAAGTATGTATTTAGTATAAGGGGATATCACATATGTGTTATATGATTGTCACTAGTTCAGTTATTTCGAATAAAGAATTTTGTATTTATTATAAGGGAGTATCTATAACTGCATAAGAGAGTATGTATTTAGTATAAGGGATTATGCATTTACTATAAGGGAGTATCTATAACTGAATAAGGGAGTATGTATTTAGTACAAGTGGATCTCACATAGGCGTTATATGATTGCCACTAATTCAGTTATTTCGAATAAGAAATTATATTTTTATTATAAGGGAGTATCTATAACTGAATAAGAGAGTATGTATTTAGTATAAGGGGATATCTATTAAGGTTACTAACAGTTCGACCATATGCGTTATATGATTGCCACTAGTTTAATTATTTAGAATAAGGAATTATGTATTTACTATAAGGGAGCATCTATAACTGAATAAGGGAGTATGTGTTAAGTATAAAGGGATATCTGTTAAGGTTACTAACAGTTCGACCATATATGTTATATGATTGCTACTAGTTCAATTATTTAGAATAAGAGATGATATATTTACTATAAGAGAGTATCTATAACTGAATAAGGAAGTATGTATTTAGTATAAGGGATTATGCATTTACTGTAAGGGAGTATGTATAATTGAATAAGGGAGTATGTATTTAGTATATGGGGATATCACATATGTGTTATATGATTGTCACCAGTTCAGTTATTTCGAACAAGGAATTATGTATTTATTATAAGGGAGTATCTATAACTCCATAAGGAAGTATGTATTTATTATAAGGGGATATTTATTAAGGTTACTAACAGTTCGACCATATGCGTTATATGATTGCCACTGGTTCAATTATTTACACTAAGGGATTATGTATTTAGTACAAGGGAGTATGTATTTAGTATAAAGGGATATATATTAAGGTCACTAACGGTTCGACTATATGTGTTATATGATTGCCACTGGTTCAATTATTTAGAATAAGAGATTATGTATTTATTATTAAGGAGTATCTATAACTGAATAACAAAGGATGTATTTAGTATAAAAGAATATCTATTATGGTTACTAACAATTCGACTATATGCGTTATTTGATTGCTACTAGTTTGGTTATTTAGAATACGGAATTATATATTTACCATAAGGAAGTATATTTAACTGAATAAGGGAGTATGTGTGTAGTATAAAGCGATGTCTAAGGTTACTAATAGTTCGACCATATGTGTAATATGATTGTCATTTGTTCAATTATTTAGAATGAGGGATTATGTATTTACTATAAGGGAGTATCTAAAACTAAATAAGAGAGTATGTATTTTGTATAAGGGAAGAAGCATTATATGATTGCGTTATATGTGCAATTTACATTTAGAAAGTATCTAATAAGCATATTTGTTTATAAACTAAAATTTCCTAATATATAAGATACATAATAAAGTTATTAAAGTTCAACATATGTGCTATGTTTTAACATTTTTTTTGCAATTTGCATTTAGAAAGTATCTAATAATCATATGTGTTTATAAATTAAAATTATCTGAAATATAAGATACATAATAAATTAATGGTCTTGGAAATATAAGAGGAAAGTGATTATGAAATGATAAGCAAAAATATATTGGTCAAAATAAAACCAAAAGGCACGTGAATGGACTGATTAGGAGTTTGGCTGTTGTTTGTTTTTTTTACATTGAAAATTCAAATCGCTTGAGTGTGTATTATGATTTTTTGGTTACGTGGACATTATCCAAAATTATGTCCCAGATCCTCTTGGTCAAGTCACGTGGCCTCCACCTAGTGCATAAAATCTTGTTTGGTTTATAATTAATAACGATAAATAATTAATAATGTTAGGCGCAAAAATAATTTTTATGCAGCACAGCGGCAGGAGCCCCGCCCAACGCAAATATTAGCCCAACACCCATCAACGTAAGCGTCCAGCCCATTAATACGTGGAATATCTATTGGGATGGCAGGATAGCAATATATTAGGATGCCGCATATCAGCTCCCACGTTTGATTCCTACTAGTGTGCAGTGTCCACGTCATCTGTATTCCATGGTAGATGGAATCAATGTTATAACAACATTAAAGTCGATGAAATGTAATTTCTAGTTGAATGTTAATGTTAAAAATTAATGATAAAAATATAAGTAGCAGCTGGACCCAAGTAATAAAGATCGGAGGAAAACCTCTCTGGGCCGTGGTAGGGGTGGATAACGTGCATAACGGATACGGAATGGGATCATTTTTCTATTTAAGTAACGGTACGAATCGAATGACTCGTGATTCGTTCCGTTTCGACGGAACGTGGCTGAAAGACTATATTTACACTATAAAATGCACAACGAATCACGAAATACATTCTTTTATCCGTTCCGTTTGCGAAACGGAATGAAATTTATTCCGTTACACGTTCTACATGAACGGAACGGAACAATTTTACATATTGGCGATATACCGTGCCCACCCCTAGCCGCGGGACATCGCGTTTAGAATAAAGGACCAGTCAACCGAGCGGAATGCTCTTAAAAAAAGAAAGTTCGAGCATAATTAAAGGGTCCTTAATTGAATCAAATCTATTTAAGATTTCGGACCCCAAACTATTGAATGACAATCTCGAATTAATCTGTTTGGATACGGATCCTCATAAACACCGCGTGGAGGAGCGTCCGAAGACGCGTAGTCTGTCTGTCCGACGCGGTGCACCAGATTTCCGTGATTTGAATGGCCCACCATTCAGTCCCACGGACCACAGAGTCGGCGCATATTACAAGAGCAGCCAAGATCCGGTGTTAACCATTCATGATATTTTTTTCATCCGACCGTTATAACGTTGCTTAATTGCCTTTCTCTACTAATAACCCTCATAAACCAACTCGCCATTTCTTCGACAGAAAGAGAGAGAGAGAGAGAGAGAGAAGAAGAAGAAGAAGAAGAAGAAGAGAGGGTGAAGCGAGAGAAACCTTCGAGATCAACAAATTGAGACATGGCGTCTGGGTCAGTGCAGATCGATGAGATTAGTTTTAATTTTTTCGGGTAGTTTTGGCACTAATGGACCCATTTATAGCTTGGGAGTTGGGACTGGGAGAATAACCTTGGGTTATTTATTCTTATGCGGCCCAGTAAGTCTAGTAATTAGGCATATGTTCTCCAATGGAACAATGAAGTTTTCTAATTTCTATATAAAAGAAATAAAGGCTGTACCTGGTTGACTGCTAGGTTGACTTCATGGACGTGTGCCAAGTTGCTAACCTTTTTTTCTTTTCCCCTTCTTTCAAGCGCCTTTAATGAAAGGCAACGCTTGGTTCCTACTAGTGTGCAGTGTCCACTTCATCTGTATTCCATAGTAGATGGAATCAATGTTATAACAACATTAAAGTCGATGAAATGTAATTTCTAGTTGAATGTTAATGATAAAAATTAATGATAAAAATATAAGTAGCAGCTGGACCCAAGTAATAAAGATGGGAGGACATCACGTTTTTTAGAATGAGGAGCGTTCCGCTGCCCCCAATTTTCGCTGCCCCCATTTGTCACAAATCACAAACCGTAGGATTAAAACACGATAAGCGGTCAGGATTGTGCTCTCCTTTAAACAATCTATCGTTTCTAAAGACAGAAGAATGAACGGAAAAGAAAAATCGGAATTTCCGACTGCCTCCCTCGGCCCCTCCCTCTCTCCGACGGTACGATCTCTTCTCGACTCTCCTTTCTGGCTCTCTCCATCCCCATCACTCTAGCTCTCCTCTCTTGCCCCACTGTCGCGATCCTGATCAACTCTCGCCTGAACCCTAGGTTCTCCAGCACTCCCTCGCTGGTCGTCATACTTTTATTAAAGAGGTAACTGTTGTCCCTAATTTAAAGGCATAGAGGGGGGTGAATAGGCACAAAAGCAAAGTTCTAAACCGGTATGGTCAATATTTGGTTCAATTCAAACTTGGTCTAACAAAAACAATCAAAGCACAAGCAATTCACAATGCAAGAAAAGTAAAGAGAGAAGAGGAGAAGTGACACGCGATATATTACGGAGTTCCGACCCGCTAGGAGGTGCTAGCCTTAGTCGTACGTCTCCGGGAGTTTCGCAACCTCGAAATGGGCGCGCTCCGTTCAATTCCACAACGAACGGGACTACAAATTCGAACCAAATCACCTTGTTACAAACACTCTCAAGGTGGATTGGCCTAACTCAATTAAACAAGCTCAAACACTCAAAGGATTGAGGCTCTAACCAAATCACTCAACAAATCTAGCAATTAACACTAGTGGATTGGTTTGCACACTCTAATCTCAATGATTTTGCTAAAATAATGCTCAAACACAAGAGAGAGTAATGTCTAACTGGTTGGAGCTCAAAAGGGAGGAGTTTCAAAGGTTTCAAAAAAAGTATCTCAACAGTTCCAAGAGGCCCCATATATATAGAGGGCGCCAACAGCTCCAAAAACCAGTCAAAACAGACTCTGCCGTTATACAACGTTATATGGCGTTGTACAACGCAGAAATAGCCGTTGAAAAATCAAACGGTCACAGACAATAACGTTGTGAGTTGTCAGAGCGTTGTGTAACGCTGTATAGCGTTGCACAACGCTTCAGCAAAAATCCAAAGCAGAAGCTGGACAGAAAAACTGAGCATTTTACCAGCAAATTGATTGAGATTAGATTAGAGTTTAATTAAACCTTAATTACTGAATCTAACTAGACCAAAGCAATCTCTTGAAACTCCAAAATAAGTGCCACACTTGCTTTAATCCATTCTTCATTAAATCTAGCTATAAAGCACTAAGAAGAGATGTTAGTTTTAAGGGTTTCGGTGTTGTTTTGCAAATCGGCAAATCGAGAGAAAATGTTTAACCAACAATCTCCCCCTTTTGCCGAGTTGCAAAACAACACCTAAGGTACATTTGGGACTTGATACAACAAGGCGGAATACCCCAAATTACCTAATTCTCCCCCTTTTTGCAAATAGGGAAAAGAATACCCAAAACGCCCTTGATGACAAACCATAAGGATTCTCCCCCTTTCGAAAAGAGTTTGGCCACTAAGTTCATTTGATTAGGGGTATCTAACAAGGTTTAACGAAGGCATAAACTAACAATTATAGACTATGCATGCATATTAAAAGAAAAGAGCTAAAAACGAAGCCATTTAGCACAAACATAATTCATTAAAACATAACATAATTGATGCAATCATTCATATAACAAAACAAAGCAAAGTAGCACCACTTAGTCACCCAAAACAACGAAAAATCACACAAGAGATACGAAAGGCAAATAAACTACGAAAATCAAAATAAAGAGAAAAGAGAGGGCTAAGGCTTGGAGACGGTTTCGGCTATGACTACTCCTCATCATCATCACCCGCGCCACTACCGGATCCCCTCTTGAGATGGAGCTCCATCTTTCCCCAAAGGTTGATCATCTCATCCTTGAGATGAGTGATCGAGGCATCGGTCTTGGCTTGATAAGCGGTCAAATTTTCTTCAATTGTGTTGAACCGCGTATCAATGTGAGTGGTCAAGGCGGCAAATTTGGCATCAAGATAGGCATGGAAGTCTTGAGGTGCGCCTTGACCCTCCATCCGTCCGCCGGGCACATGCAATGGTTCATTGCCTATCTCTTCATATTGATTGATGGTGGCATTTGGTCGGAAGATGTAGTTGTTGCGGTGGAATGCACCGGGCACAATGGAGTCATCATCTTGGACCGTCCATCCGGTACCGGTTAGATGTGCCATGAGGTTTTCGGGATTGGCAATGGCATTCTCGGGCACGGGTTCGCTCCAAAGAGGTGTGTCATGAGGGATGCCGCTTTCAATGAGAACGGATTGAATAATGTGGGCATATGGAAAAGAGAAGCGAGGAGAGGTATCGGCCCGTGCCATATGAGCAAGCATGATGAAAGGGAGATTCACCTTTTGATTCATCTCAAGGAGGGAGCGAAGGAGAAACACGGCGAATTGCTCCACATTGGTCTTGATTGTTGCCTTCGGAGTGATAATGTTATTGATGAAGAGGAAGAGAAGGCGGTGCAAGGCCGGTAGCTCGGTGGCGGTGAATTGGCGAACGTTGTAGTTCCTCCAACAATAAAAGAAGCGGTGGTATTCGTCATACGGAGGCAATTCGCGGGGCCAATTGGCATGAATGTAAATCTCCAAGTTATCATTGTCGAGACCGAGAAGGTTGGCCAAGGTTTCCTCGGTGATTGAGATGTGCCGACCGAGGACATAGGAGTTGGCGGTTGGGTGGCCATCGGTCCACGTCATTGTGAGATTGGCATAGAAGAGCTTGATTAATGACGGGTTGTACGGTTGAGAATGTGCGAGAAGACCCGCCATGTTCCAATATTCAATTCTTTCTTTGATCCAAGTCAATTCCCTTTGATTCAAATGGTAGACACCATAGGGGTGCTCAAAAAAGAAGCAATCGGAACACTCGCGATTGACATCACGGTATTGGCAAAAATGCATGAACGAGGCCGAGTCTTTGAAGAGGTAATTGTTGGAGGAAGAGAGGGTCCAATCCACGGGTACGGGTGGTATATCCATTGGAATTGGTTGGTCGGTTTGAACCGGTGGGTTGGAAGAGGAGGCACCTTTGGGGTTGCGCTTAGACCGTTTGTTGGTAGCGGTTTTCGGTGCCATTGAAAATTGAGAGAGAAAGGATGAGGTTAAACCTTTAAATTGAAGAGCAGGAGAGGATGAGATGACCTTGGAGAGCATAGAACCGAAGCCGATCGAAAATCCGACGGTCGGATCGCCGGAATTGGCGGTGATGGCGGTGGCTAGGGTTTCGGTGGATTGGAAGATAGAGAGAGAGAGAGAGTGATTTGAGGATATGAGGGTGGAGAGGAGAGAGAGAAGAGTATTTTGGTGGTTTTGGTTGGAGTGGAGAGAGAGAATTGAGAGAGTATTGAGAGAGAGAGATGAAAGGGTGTGAGTTGGAGAGAAAGAGAGAAAAAGAGAAGGGGGCTCGGATTTGAGAGAGAAGAAGAAGAGGAAGAAGAAAAGGTGGGGTCACATCTGTTAAAAGACGCGTCCACCGTTAAGTAACGCCAAAGGGCGTTGTACAACGCAGGAGTCAAAATAGCGAAAATTGAGCAGAGACTGACTGCTCCGTTGTACAACGCTGAGTAGCGATGGGTAACGCTACAACCCAGCGTTGTGCAACGTTAAAGGGCGTTGTACAACACTAAAGCCAAACAAATAAAAAAAAAAATAATAAAGAAATAAAGCGACGTCTTACAACGATGGACAGCGTTGTACAACGTTAAGTAAAAAACAACAGACTGGCGTTGTACAACGGTAACCAGCGTTGTATAACGTTGAACGCGACAGATTTTAAAATTCAGCAAAGGAAAATTAAAATAAATCAGACAGCGTTGTACAACGATAGACAGCGTTGTGCAACGCTACCAGATAAAATTAACCCAGCGTTGTGCAACGATCAGCAGCGTTGTACAACGTTGATCTCGACAGAATTCAAAATTCAGCATAAATTCATTTTAAACTAACGTTACTATTGCGTTGCACGACGCTGAATGGCGTTGTGTAACGCCAGAGTCCACAGAAAACCAGAAAAATCAGAAAATTAAGACCGAAATAGTTAAAAACTTATTTTTCATGGTTTTCAAAAGAAATAAAACCAATTTAAACTGAAATGAGCTCCAAACAACAAAGACAACAACATGATATGCATAAATTTAATCTTTGAGTTCAAGCATACCAAGTTTGAACCTAAGTTCAAGATGTTGTTGAGTTGGAAGAGGTTTGGTGAAGATATCGGCGATTTGCTCCTTCGTGTCGATGTAGACCAATTCCACATCACCTTTCTCAACATGATCACGGATAAAATGATGTCGTATCTCTATGTGCTTGGTTCTAGAGTGCAATACCGGATTTTTGGATATAAGGATGGCACTAGTATTGTCACACAAGATTGGTACCTTTTGGAAATCTAACTCAAAATCCCTAAGGGTTTGCATCATCCAAAGAAGTTGAGTACAACAACTACCGGCCGTTACATATTCCGCTTCCGCGGTGGAGAGAGCAACCGAAGTTTGCTTGCGGCTAGACCAAGATACAAGTGAACCACCAAGAAATTGGCAAGTTCCACTAGTGCTTTTACGGTCCATACGGTCACCGGCAAAATCGGCATCGGTATAACCTAACAAGTCTAGTTCGGTTTGTCTACCATACCAAAGACCTAGGTTTTGAGTACCCTTGACGTATCGCAAGATACGTTTTACCGCTTTGTGGTGAGATTCCTTAGGATTGGCTTGGTACCTAGCACATAGACATACGGCATACATAATATCCGGCCTACTAGCCGTAAGATAGAGTAGGCTACCGATTATGCCCCGATAGAGAGTTATGTCCATAGGCTTGCCTTTCTCATCCGCATCGATATTCGCACTTTTGCCCATGGGTGTGTCTAAACTCTTGCTATCTTCAACACCGAATTTCTTCACTAACTCCTTGGCATACTTGACTTGGTTCACAAAGATACCATCCTTGAGTTGTTTGATTTGAAGCCCCAAGAAGAAAGTGAGTTCTCCCATCATGCTCATCTCAAATTCACTACTCATCAAAGAAGAAAACTCTTGGGCAAGAGTTGCATTAGTGGAGCCAAAGATAATATCATCCACATAAATTTGCACAAGTAGCAAATGGTCATCTCTTTTCTTAGTGAAAAGAGTTGTATCCATTTTGCCCCTACTAAAACCATTGTCTAGAAGAAAGGTACAAAGTCTACCATACCAAGCTCTAGGAGCTTGCTTCAAACCATACAAAGCTTTGTGAAGCTTATACACATGGTCCGGATTGAAATGGTCAACAAAACCGGGTGGTTGTTGGACATAAACTTCCTCATCTATCCAACCATTTAGAAAAGCACTCTTGACATCCATTTGGAATAGGGTAAAGCCTTTGTTAGCGGCAAATGCCAAGAGCATTCTAATGGATTCAAGACGAGCAACCGGTGCAAAGGTCTCCTCAAAATCAATACCTTCTTGTTGCTTGAAACCTTGTGCAACCAAACGGGCTTTGTTTCTAACCACAATACCATCCTCACTTAGCTTGTTTCTAAAAACCCATTTGGTACCAATAACTTGCTTACCCTTTGGTAATGGTACAAGTTCCCAAACTTGATTTCTTTCAAATTGGTTCAACTCTTCTTGCATGGCAACAATCCAATTTGGGTCAACATTGGCCTCTTTGAAGGATTTTGGTTCAAGTTGAGAAACAAAGGCACAATGACCAATAGTTTGGTGCAAACTAGACCTAGTCCTAACACCTTCCCTAGGGTCACCTATGACATTAGTAAGAGGATGAGAGGAAACTTCTCTAAGCACTTCGGGAGGCTCATGAACCGGTTGGGGAGACGGTTGAGGTTGAGGATCATCATGAGGCGTTTCATTTTGAGTTGTGTCTAAGATACCCTCCTCATGAGTCTCTCCCCCTATCAAAATGTCATCAACCCGGTTCAAAGGCTCCTCAATAATCACCGGTGGTTGTGCTTGAGGTTGTAACTCGATTTCTTGCGTAGTTTCTTCCACTTGTGTACCTACAATAGAATTACCTTCCTTGGATTCCTCAAGGACTTTTTCATCAAATTTGACATTAATAGACTCAATAACTACCTTTGAGTTTGGCAAATAGACTCTATACGCTTTGCTTGTGGTTGAGTAACCAACAAAAATACCGGGCAAAGACTTGGCATCAAATTTGGTTACTTTAGGAGACTCATCAAGGACAAAACATTTGGAGCCAAATACACAGAAATAGGATATATTAGGAGTATGACCGAACCATAATTCAAAAGGAGTTTTCTTGAGTTGAGAACGAATGCATGCACGATTTACTACATGACATGCCGTATTTACCGCTTCGGCCCAAAGAAATTTGGGTACGGCAAATTCATGTAGCATGGTGCGTGCTAATTCTTGTAAGGTACGGTTCTTCCTCTCCACTACACCGTTTTGTTGAGGGGTGCGTGGAGCGGAAAACTCTTGTTTATATCCTTTTTCTATGCACAATTCATCAAATTTAGCATTTTCAAATTCCCTTCCATGGTCACTACGAATTCTAGAGATTTTCAACCCTTTTTCGTTTTCAACCCGAATGCTAAATTTAACAAAATGGTCAAATGCTTCTTCCTTGTGAGCAAAGACATACTTTTTCTTACTAATACTCAAGACATTGATTGGTCCAAACAAGTCCATATGAAGCAATTGCAAAGGTTGAGAGGTTGAGATGATCTCTTTAGTTTTGAAACTAGACTTGGTTTGCTTGCCTTTCATGCAAGCTTCACACAACCCATTTAAGTCTAGTTTATGTGATGGAAGACCACGGACAAGTTTCAATTTCACAAGTTTCTTAATGGAGTCTAGAGAAACGTGACCAAGTCTTCTATGCCATAACCATGAACCGGTAGCTATGGCACTAAAGCATTGTTCACCATTTGTGAAGTGATCAAAGTTCAAGTAATAGACATCCTTTTTCCTTTGTCCCGTGTAAACAAGAGAATTATCCGAAATTTGATGCACAAAACAAGAGGAGTGATCAAACTTCAAATAATATCCCGCATCACATAATTGGCTCATACTTAAAAGGTTGTAGTTGAGACCATCCACAAGGTAAACATTAAAAACCGTTAAATTTTGGTTTCCAACCGAGCCTATACCAATAATAGAGCTCTTCCTAAGATTATTACCAAAAGTAACCTCACCACCATCAAAAGGTTAAAGTGTCTTGAAACAAGATTCATCACCCGTCATGTGATGTGAACAACCACTATCTATGATCCAAGCACTTCTCTTGAATGATGATAACAAACAAACCTACAAGAATACATATTAGTTAGAAACAAACAACTAATATATTATTCTTGTAATCTCTCCCCCTTAAGATTTGACAAGAATAACCTTGGGGAAAGAAGATGGCTAACTAGGCCACACTCGAACCACTTCCACCAATCAAAACGGATGTGGAAGTGACTTTAGGAACCCAAATCATGTTAATTGAACCGGATGTATGATTTGCTTTCCTAACTTTGCATTCTAGTGTGACATGGCCATTCTTACCACAATAGTTACAACAAGCACAAGTTGGCTTGTTCACTTGTGAACTTTCTCTAACAAAATGGGTTTCAAAATGACGCCTAAGCTCCATGGCCCTAATCTTTGGATCCTTAGAGAAAGTGTATGATTGAGAGTTTCTCAAAATTGGTTTTTGAAAATTCTTTTTGTTTTGTTGAGAGACTTTTTGATTTCCCCCATTGGTTTGAGGTCTAGTGTGTGTTCTATTCCTATTCCCACCATTGTTTTGAAAAGGATGAAAACACCCATCGGGTCCCTTGAAATACAACTTGCTTGGGCCCCGATTGTTTTGAAAGTTCTTTTGAGGTCTTTGAGATCCATTTCTATTCCTACCAAAACTCTTTTGAGCACCATTTTGAGAGCCAACAAAATTCTTTTGCCCTTGCCCGTGAGTGTTCCTACCATTTGTGCTCTTGTGATAAAGTCTCTCATTTTGTGTTGGGCTTGACATGGTTCTTGGTCTAGAAAAGGATTGATTTCTCTTTTTGAAGCCAAGACCCGTTTTGTCATTGGGTTTTTGTCCCACAAACATTTTATCAAGATTCATCTTGGTGCTATGAGAAGCACTAGACGAACTTGAAGCCCTTTCATTTTTCAAAACATTTGTCTCACTCAAAGGAGTTTGACATTTTTCACAAACACTTGGTTTTTCAAAACTTTCAATCATACCCTTATACCTTGTCACCAAAGATTCAAGATCATGCACCTTAGTCGTCAAAAGACTAATTTGCTCTTTTTGACTAGCAATAGTCTTAAGAGACTCATCAAGATAATCATTCAACCTATCAAATTGCAAGTTTGCATCATCATTCAAGCTCAAGTCATTCTCACTATCACAATCGCTATCACTACTAGAGAATGAGTTTAGAAGTACCTCATTTATGACCTTAGGCATTTCAATGGCAATTGTGGATGGTTCCTCTTGAATAGTCGTTGGAGTTTGTGTGAAAGTCGATGTAGAGGATGATGCTTCATCAAGGCAAGCTTTGCTCAATGGATGCACATAGATTTTGCCTCGGTTGAACTCATTGAAGACCTCCTTCACCAAGTCATTTAGGTCGTCATCCACCGGCATCACCACATCATTCACTTGAGCCACAAGAGCAAGGTTGTCAAAGTCGCACTCGGATTCCGAATCGGATTGAGAGGATGAGCTCGAATCGGAATCGTTGTCCCAAGTTGCTTGCATGGCTCTCTCACCCTTCTTCTTGCTCTTGTAGTGTCCCTTCTTGGACTTGAACCGGCCATCACCCCTTCTCTTGCCACCATCTTCCTTGTCCTTCTTCAAATGAGGGAAGAGCTTGAAGCAAGAGTACATGGTATGACCTTCTTTTTGGCACACGAAGCAAAGAGCTCTTTCATCATTCTCAAGTCTTTCTTTGTTGAACTTTCCCTCAAAGATCATGATAGCTCGAAACATCTTTGAGAGAACGGCTCCTTGCTTGTCCTCATCAAGGTCGATGATGCCTTTGGCCTTGTCACTTGAGTGGCGGTGTCTCCCTTGGTGGTTGTCATTGTGGCGGTTCTTGGAAGGGGATGCCTTGTTGTCACTTGCCGCCAATGCCACGGTTTTGGGCTCATACTTCAACTCTCCAAGTTGCTTGAGCTTCTCTTCCACGCACCGGTAATGGGTATAGATGATCTCCGGTGTGAGGTTGTTGTGGGACCTTTGTTGTGTCTCAAGAGTCGAGATGAGAGTGTCGAATTGAGGTCTTCCCACCAAAGCCCTAAGCAATCTTCCTATAACACGACTATTAGATAGGGTCTCTCCTATGTTAGTGAATTCATCGAGCAATTGTATAAACCGAGTATACATCTCCTCGATGCATTCACCTTCCCGTATGCGGAAATTATCCAATCTAGACTCTAATTCAAATTGTCGAGAGCTTTTGATTAGAGAATTTCCCTCATAACGGTTCAAGAGAGAAACCCACATTTCATGTGCACTAGTAGAGCTACCAAAAATGGCCGCTATGGACTCATGTACCGAATTTAACAAGACATTCACGGCATTATCATTCTTGGTCCTAATGGTCTTAGAGGCATGGGTTTCTCTACCTTCACTATCAACAATTGGTGTGTATGGCTTATCAACAACCTCCCAAAGATCAATCAAGTTAAGGTATACAACCATACATCTCTTCCAATAACGGAAGTTCTTGCAAGTGGAACCAAACTTGTCCGGTTTTTCTATCACCCTAGAGGCCATGAATCGAGGTTATCTACCTAACAAGAGGGTCAAAAGATAACCCCTGCTCTGATACCACTTTGTTGTCCCTAATTTAAAGGCCTAGAGGGGGGTGAATAGGCACAAAAGCAAAGTTCTAAACCGGTATGGTCAATATTTGGTTCAATTCAAACTTGGTCTAACAAAAACAATCAAAGCACAAGCAATTCACAATGCAAGAAAAGTAAAGAGAGAAGAGGAGAAGTGACACGCGATATATTACGGAGTTCCGACCCGCTAGGAGGTGCTAGCCTTAGTCGTACGTCTCCGGGAGTTTCGCAACCTCGAAATGGGCGCGCTCCGTTCAATTCCATAACGAACGGGACTACAAATTCGAACCAAATCACCTTGTTACAAACACTCTCAAGGTGGATTGGCCTAACTCAATTAAACAAGCTCAAACACTCAAAGGATTGAGGCTCTAACCAAATCACTCAACAAATCTAGCAATTAACACTAGTGGATTGGTTTGCACACTCTAATCTCAATGATTTTGCTAAAATAATGCTCAAACACAAGAGAGAGTAATGTCTAACTGGTTGGAGCTCAAAAGGGAGGAGTTTCAAAGGTTTCAAAAAAAGTATCTCAACAGTTCCAAGAGGCCCCATATATATAGAGGGCGCCAACTGCTCCAAAAACCAGTCAAAACAGACTCTGCCGTTATACAACGCTATATGGCGTTGTACAACGCAGAAATAGCCGTTGAAAAATCAAACGGTCACAGACAATAACGTTGTGAGTTGTCAGAGCGTTGTGTAACGCTGTATAGCGTTGCACAACGCTTCAGCAAAAATCCAAAGCAGAAGCTCGACAGTTCCGTTGGAACTTGTCAGAGCGTTGTGTAACGCTTGGTAGCGTTGCACAACGAAGTCAAGAAAACAATCAAGGCAGAACTGACAAACTCAAACAATATTGTCAGAACGTCATACGACGCTGACTGGCGTCACACAACGTCGCCGTTGCACAACGCTATTCAGCGTTGCACTACGCGTCCAGAGCGATTGAGCGATGTCTGAGCGAAGTTTAGAGCGTTACACAACGCTACGATGCATGGAACATAGCAGCATGCATGCAGCATCGATGCAGATCGATGTCTGAGCAATGCAGAGTCGCCTGCTTCAGACTGCGTTGTACAACGCTGAATAGCGTTACACAACATAGGAGTGGAAATGTTGTGTAACGTTACTTAGCGTTGCATAACGTTCTGACAAGGGGAAATAATGGATTTAACTGGTTTAAAAGCAAATGAACTAACGTTGCACAACGCTACTGAGCGTTGTGTAACGCTGTTCCAACCTTGTCAGAGATTTTGCAATTTAAGATCGAATTAACGCTGCGTTGTGTAACGGCAACTGGCGTTGTATGACGCTGGACAGAAAAACTGAGCATTTTACCAGCAAATTGATTGAGATTAGATTAGAGTTTAATTAAACCTTAATTACTGAATCTAACTAGACCAAAGCAATTCTTGAAGCTCCAAAATAAGTGCCACACTTGCTTTAATCCATTCTTCATTAAATCTAGCTATAAAGCACTAAGAAGAGATGTTAGTTTTAAGGGTTTCGGTGTTGTTTTGCAAATCGGCAAATCGAGAGAAAATGTTTAACCAACAGTAACTTTATCTCTTACGTAGCTAGGTTGGTCGTTTCTCTTGTTTTTACCTTTACCAAACATTTATTGTGATATTAATTAATTGAATTTGCTTAACACGAGTTAGGTTGGACTTGATTCATGAACTAAGTTAATTGGGAACTTCAAGTTACCTCTTGAAATCGTAATCTCTCTCATACACACATACACTTTCTAATTAAAATGGTTGAGTCAGTTTTAATCTATCTAACGCTCTTCAATGTTTAATCAATATGATACTTTTTATATTCTTTAACCGATTGATGATGTTTAGTTTTGAATTAGTGCAATTCTTTTTCAATTTTTAATCACTATGGTGATTCTTTCTGTATGTTATGAGTCATTGTTATGCAAGAATTATGAAGGATTTTCAAATTTGTAATTGGATAATATTGCATGGGGAATATCACTTTAATGGTGTACTGTTTCAAATTGTGATTTTGATTGCATAATTGATGGCTAACAAGGAGAATTAGTAGTATTCATGTGATTTCAATGCACTTAACTAAGATGGTTTTCATGCTTAAATTGCTGTAAGGAACATGCGCCTATTAAGCGAGCCACAAGATTTAGTATATGCTGAGGTATATATTTGGTACGAGGTCTGACAAAATTATTTATATATGCTATCGGCTAAGGTTGCAATTAAGTTAATTTTAGATTAAATAAAGCCTAAGGTTGTGAAGTGAGGGAAATCAGCCATTCTATTTGATGTTATCAGTTTTTTTTTTTTTTTTTTATGTATACCTTTCCATGTGAAAAAAAAAAATTCTAATCTCTTACATTTTGTATGCATATGAAGCATTTTATTTGTTGCGCTGAATGTGCAGGGTACTTAATTTGTGGCTGGCTATTTTGAGAGAATAGTCCCAATTCAGATGATGCAGAGGCTATTGACACAACAACTGACAGAAGGAGAAGATGCTTCAATCTGATTTGTCAGCAACTCAAAAAGGAAAATGGGGAGAGCGGTCAGGAGGAAATTGGAAAACGTTTATTTGGATCACTATGTAGTTTTTTATGTATTTTTGGTTCATGTTGCTTAGATATTAAAGTTCTGGATGATTTTGCTATTGGGTTAGTTTTTGTTTATTTACATGAGTGGTTGTGAGCAGTATTTTGAGGAGGACATTCCTCAATGTTGCTTTGTATAAGAACTGATGTTACTTTTTATGTTACACTATCAATAGTTTCTCAGTTGTACTGGTAAACTACATCAGTATTGATCTAAATTCTTTACACTTATTACAAATTTATCATTACCTTTAATGAATCATAAATTAAGGCTGCATAAGAAATAAATTAAATAAATATAAAATATAATAAATCACAAATATCACATAAGACACGAGTATAATAGAAAGCAAAGTTATTTTACACATATAACCAATTGGTAATATGAAACATCATGATACATCATCAATATAATCAATACAATCATCAATTCAAAATCAATAAACAGAAAATAATTAGTTCGAGAATTGCCTTTGAACCATCGATACTTTGATCAACATGCAACTTGAGGTGAATTACAATCCCTGACAGAAGCAACCTTGGCTAATCATGGCTATTTAAAATTTAAAGTTGTCAATCCCTGAGGTAGAGGATGATGGCTACTCTATAACAAAGACAACATCACTGTTTTTTCTTGCATCATTTCATACGCATCTGCACATAATCTGCCAAGAAACATGCAACCCAAAAAGATTCTTAGATCAAGAATTATATTAAGACCAAAGAATGTAGTCATACTGATCCCAAGTTTTATTTTGAAAATTAATTATATGAGATACAGATGTCCCCTAATTGCAACATGAGTTCAAAAGAAAAAATTAAAATGCAGCATAAATTTCTTTCAAACTCATAACAGATGAAACTTTAACAGAATTTTAAGGTTTAACTCTTCCTTTACATTACTGAAAGGAATATGGTAGTTACTGGTAAAAAAATTGTGTACTGGTAAAGAAGAGAAGAGAGAAATGTAGAAATGAATGTATTCAATTGTAACTCAGTATTACATCGTTTAGAGAAAAAAAAATAGCTGAACGTCAGTTATTACTTGTAAATATGCAATTAACAAATTAGCTTTTCAATTAGTTTATTCATAAACTACCAACCATCAAACAAACTTAATTAAAGCTAACCATGTATAATGTGACCCCCGTCAAACAAATTGAATTTGTTTTTTGACACAAAAAAATTCAATCAATGTACGATTAGGGGAGATTGTCACCTATTTTGTAGATAGAAGTATGAGGACTATAGTGAGGGTGGTGTCGGAGAACCTAGGGTTCAGGCGAGGACGATCAGAGTCGTGGCAGTGGAGGCGAGAACATGCGAGAAAAGAGAGCTAGGGTGACGGGAAGGAAGAGAGCCACAGTGGGGAAACTCGAGAAGAAATCGAACCGTCGACGGAGGAAGGGAGGTAGTCAGAGGTTTCGATTTTTCCTCTTTCGTTCATTCTTCTGTCTTTAGAAATAATAGATTGTTTAAAGAAGAGGACAATCCTGACCGCTTATCATGTTTTAATCCTACGGTTTGTGATTTGTGACAAATGGGGGCAGCAAAAATTGGAGGCAGCAGAACGCTCCTCTTTTAGAATAAAGGACCAGTCAACCGAGCGGAATGCTCTTAAAAAAAGAAAGTTCGAGCATAATTAAAGGGTCCTTAATTGAATCAAATCTATTTAAGATTTCGGACCCCAAACTATTGAATGACAATCTCGAATTAATCTGTTTGGATACGGATCCTCATAAACACCGCGTGGAGGAGCGTCCGAAGACGCGTAGTCTGTCTGTCCGACGCGGTGCACCAGATTTCCGTGACTTGAATGGCCCACCATTCAGTGACACGGACCACAGAGTCGGCGCATATTACAAGAGCAGCCAAGATCCGGTGTTAACCATTCATGATATTTTTTTCATCCGACCGTTATAACGTTGCTTAATTGCCTTTCTCTACTAATAACCCTCATAAACCAACTCGCCATTTCTTCGACAGAAAGAGAGAGAGAGAGAGAGAGAGAGAAGAAGAAGAAGAAGAAGAAGAAGAAGAAGAAGAAGAGAGGGTGAAGCGAGAGAAACCTTCGAGATCAACAGATTGAGACATGGCGTCTGGGCCAGTGCAGATCGATGAGGGATACGAGTTCTCAGCTCCTGTATTCTTCGATTTTACCAAGGAAGAGACGCAAGACGAGATAAGAAGATCTCACACAGCCACAAAACTTCTCGTAAGAGCTTCTTTTGTTAATTCTATGCAAATCGGAGTGCTAGATCGTCTTTTCCACTCAAAAGTTTCTTAAATCCTCTTGATCTGTGTTTCTTTAGCATCTTTTTCTGTGGAATTTGATATTACTTTCGAAACCAGTAGGCAATTGCTAGTTTCTGAGACTGTTATCACAGGAAAAGCATCAATTCATCTTATCTCTCACCTTGACTCGTTGAATTGACACAATAACAGTTAGTTTCATAATTTCAAATTTTCCTTTTTCAAACAACAAAGCGGATAACACCAGTTGTAACATCTGCATGCTATCTTAAGTTTGGGGAGAAGAGTGGATACAACAGAGAGTAGGTGGGTCCTTTACATAACTAAGGCCGAGTCAGGCAATTAAAGTAAAATTGAGGCTTAGTGAAGCATTTCAAGTTATTCTACTTTTAAAATAGATTGGTTTAATTTCTAGCTTGAGATAAGTGTAAATGAAAAATTATATATATATATTTTTATTTTTCTTATAACAGGAAAAGGGTACAAGAATATGTGAAGATGCTTTGCAGGTTTTTAGACCTTGTAGATACAGAGAACTAAATGAAGCTGATAATTCTAAGTTATATATGCATGGACAAAGAAAAAGTTGATAAAGGTTTGTACCAGTAGCAGACAATGAATCAAGAGAAGGCTACTTGAGCAAGGTTTGTACCAGTAGCAGAAGAAGCAACAGGTAAAATTAAACTGTTAGTCGTTTTTCCATATTACGATTTTTAAATAAAATGTTGTCACCCAATATTGATTCTGGTAAACAAAGCACGTGCATTAGATATTTGTCTCTGATTTCCTCTTCAAGGATGTTGTAGTTGCTAAATTAGTCAGACAAATTGCCACTTGGACCTTGCTTGCTTTTGAGGTATACAAATTATTCAGATATTTCATTTCATTATTTTATAAAATGTTTAAATTATTGTAATTCACGTATACCAAGTTATTATTCTAATTCAAGCAAGCTAAATTAGAAAATGACAGGAAAAATGCTTAGTGTTATTTTTAGCACAATGAAGGCTAACAAGTTTTCCTAAACTTCTGCCTTGCTGAAGGACAACATATGTAGGCGTAAGTACCTTATAAACCAATGGAGATTTGAATGATGATGCTGCAGTCTTAGGTACCATCTGCTCATTAGAACCTGCTAATGCACTTTTATGCCAATTGCAATTATGGCTTTTAAACAGTTTGCAACTTATGATACCAGCTTATATTAAATACATTCAGACCATCATTTCTTATTCTGTAATTTACAAATGCTCCGTGAGCTTTCGATCTCGCTCCTATGGATGTGTGTAACATAAATGACAAGCTCACACTTTTTTCTCAATACAACCATGGTTTATTTTTTATTTAATATGCTTTTTGTGTTATTTATGAATTCAGATGTGCCATCAGCTTGATGCGGTCATAGGCCTGCTGCCAAAGTACACATGCATTCCTATCTTCAGATCAGGGTGAGTTATTGTCTCGGACCATCTAAAAACTTAAAATTTATGAAGAAGCCTTTAATCAAGTAGCAAGAAGCTACATAGAATGGACATTTGCATGATTATTTTGGATTTCGATTGCAAAAGTATTTTTGTCAAAAGCATGTACAAATATTGCAAAATGCTTACAATTTGCTTGCATGTTCTGGTACTCTCAACTCCCAACTACTTTGGATTAAAGATTATTGAGGTGAGAAGTGTGTGTGGTATCTTAATACTTATATGATGAACAAGTTTATTAGTGCAGGTTATGAAGAAGTGTGGTATCTTAAAACTCCATCCACTGCTGCCTACTCGGTCGCAAATCAACATGAGTCAGGCTTCCTTTGTTTATTTTTGTTATTTCCTTTATTAATTTCTAGACTTATCTGCTCTGGATTTGGGTGAACTGCTCTCAATTGATTTGTATTATTTTTTTTAGAAAGTTTTGTACCAGTTCTTATTTAAATTCCTTTGTTTTAAATATAACCAGGGACACTAGGAGTTTTGGGACTAATAGAATTAAACGAGGTTGGAAGGCAACTAGTAGCAGTAGCAAGGTATGCTTTCAGTTCAGTTGTGTAATTAAAATTGCATTTGATATGATTTGCAAAATGCTTGTCCAAGAAGCCCAAGTTCAATGCCAAATAGTCTTCTAATATGAAACGAGCAGCCGACACTGCACAAATTATGTCAAATCAGTGTGATTCGAAAAATATAACTCATTTTGCATCATGATGTTTATTTTAATTACTATTTGCATTGTAAGCTTGTTTTTCTCTTATCACAAATTCTGCAATTAAAAACAATATAAAGAATAGTTATGAAATACTAATAATTAATATTTAATTATTTTTGCCTAATGAAATTAAACCAACTAAGTGTAATTCTCTTATAATTGATATAATCCTTTCATACTAGCTGATACTCTGAAAAGATGCAAATATTTACCCACATTTTCCAATTTCAGAGGATCTTTTTCACTGTGCTATAAAAATAACACTAAACATTTACATTGAGTTATAATTAAGAATGTTAATACATGTTATATACTATATGTTTATTTGCACAATGTGAGTACTCTTTCATGTATTTTTCCAATGCATACAGGTACCGATCATTCAAATTAACATGGCTTTCAATGAAGACAGGTGCGTACTCTCTCCTTGTAGTAGTTAGATCCAAATTATTAAATGAGCAAGTGTTAAGTAATCAAAGTAGCGTTGTTATTTTAATGGAAGCAGGATATATTCACTAATAATATTATATTTTTGTTTACATGATTAATGGATAGAGTGAATTTTCTTCGTTGGGGGGGGGGGGTATGAAATGGACTCATTTGATGGAAGCAGGATATATTCACTAATAATATTATATTTTTGTTTACATGATTAATGGATAGAGTGAATTTTCTTCGTGTGCGCGGGGCGGGGTTATGAAATGGACTCATTTGATGTCTATAATAGAAATAGATCTGAAGGGCCAGATCAGAATGGTCTGAGGCACCAAATAAAAACTTGTAGTGCTAACTTTTGAGCATCAACCGTCCGATCTAAATGGAAGGTTGGATCTGAAGCGGATGAAAATCTCCATTAAAAAAAAAAGACAAAACCCTATTCTCTGCTTCGTATAATCGTTCCGTACATATTTTTAGAGAAAAAAAAGACAGAGCGAGAGAGCGAGAGAGCGAGAGAATGGGTGTTTTATAGAAAAAAAGAGAGAGCGAGAAAGAGAGATCAAGGAAGGAAAGGAGAGAGTTCGAGCAAGACGAGGAGTGATCTTCGAGGCTAGGTGTCGTGGAGGCGAAGCGATCGTCGTGGCTAGGTGTCGTGGAGTAAACCCTAGATCGCAGTGAATACAGGTAAACCCTAGACCTATTGTTACTTTTTTGTTACTGTCTCTATGTCTTTGTGTGTGTGCTGTCGTTCTGTTTAATTTACTCTTATCAAGGTAAGCTTCATTTTGCTTTTTTTTTCTATTTTCATTTTTTTGCTCTTTTAAGCATCCGAGTATTTGCTTCTCCTGTTAGGCTGTTCCTGGCCTTACCTTACCTAACCCGGTCCTTCTTCATACTGAGGTATATTATTAGTAAAAGTAAATTACAATGTAACTTGTTTTGGTTTTATCGAGATGTGAACTAGCTGTACTATGATATTTCATGGAAGAGGCCTTCAAAAAGATGCTTTGTTACATACCCAGCTCTCATGTAAGCAAGAGGAGGCTACAATTCCAAAGGCACAACCGATTAACCAGTGGTACACACAGTGTTTGGAAATTACTTGAAAATTTGACCTGTCAGTTATTAAAAATGCGTACTGATTTGTAATTCTGCGTGTAACATCCAGGTGCCCCCAAAACCAGAGACAATGCCTTTGTACCAAGCATGAGGGTTTTCAACTCGGGAGTCTTGTCAGACATGAAGAAGAAATGCGAAGAAAGATGGAAGAGCGAGAAAGGATGGAGAGGGAAGAGGGGCTCAGCGGAGGATTTATAGGACACAACACGTTCTTACAGTGTAAGTTTCAGTTTGCTTTATGTTGTTATTTAAAGTTGTCTGTTTTTCTGACCTCATATGAGGGTAATTACTTTTTATGTTTTGGAAAGGGACCCTTTGCCAGTTCCAGGAATGGAAAGAAATCCACCGGCAGAAGTGCAGACATTTGCCTTGCCATGTAGACCAAAGATCTATTCAAAGACAAGAATTTGATTATAAGGTAACATTTCTCTATATATTCACCTGAGGCAATACTTGCAAATTGGCAAGTACAAGGCGAAAAAACCAAAATAAGGTGTGTATCATGAAGATTGATGAAGTATGTATTGAACATTTGGCAGACAATAAAGTCTGTATTGAACAGTTGGTGACCTGACACACTAATAATGTCCACAAGAACTTATTTGGCAACTAACCTGGCAACTAACCTGGCAGGTTGAAAATACTGAAAAAAAAATACCATTATAATCAGGAATCCATTAGTAATTTCAAATACCAAGGAAAAGCCTTGATGAACAATCAGAAATCTGATATCAATTTAAATTTCCGAGGAATTCCCTTCTGCCTCGCGTACGGATGCAGTTTCGATGGGTGGTCTCATCTTGACCACCCTGGGCTTGCGAGGGTTCTCTCTCCACTCTTTGTACCTTCTCGACTTGTTTTCCTTTTCTTAGTGTCATTTCTCCACTTGATTTGTCACTATTTCTCTCTTTGTTTCTTATTGATGTTTACGCAACTACCAAGGTGAAGTAGCCATAGAGAAATAAAAGACGATGTCGTTCTTGCAATTGGTCTCTGGCATCCACTGAGGGTAAGGATTCTACAGACGCGTCTGTCAAATTTTCCCCTTCAGAATGAGTATCGTTCCAGTTGGATCACAAGACCAATTGAGCATTTTGTACTCTCCATCCCTCTTTGTGCTTCCTCTCTCTTTATTTAACTGATCTCTTGATGTTTGCTTTTTTTTTTTTTAGGGCTTTGGTGAGAGTACGACAGCCGGATAATGTGATTTAGGGGCCATAAAAAAGCAAGTTGTTCTAATCTCTTCAGTTGTCACATTTTTCAGGTAATTAAATTACCCTAATTAACAATGAGATTTCTCTTCTCCATCTCCTGCTTTCTTTGTATGAGCGATTGGTTCTTCTATACAGGTGAGTAACTATAGTCATGAGCCTTTTATTATTTGCAGACCAAAAGTCTGTTACTTTTACCTCTGAAAGGGCAAGCCGGCATGCAGAGACATGCTCTGAGAACTTCCTCAGTGGCAGGCACCACTTTTGAGGTAAGAAATTTGCTTGCTATTCCCTAGGTTGTTCAAACTTTTGTAATAAAGTTATATAGAACTAATAGTTCTATTTTTGACAGAGTCAAAACAAGCCCCTAAAATTTTTTCAAGAATTCATGTAAATTCAAAGTTGTTTAATTATTTCAGTTGATTCAGTTGTTCCTTTTTTCTTTGTTGGTTGTAGGTTTTTTCCACGAAGCTGATGACCTATTGATACTTTTTTGTTACTGTCTCTCTGTCGTTTTTTTTAATTTACTCTTATCAAGGTAAGCTTAATTTTGCTTCTCTCTTTTTCTATTTTCATTTTTTTTTTGCTCTTTTAAGCATCTAAGTATTTGCTTCTCCTGTTAGGCTGTTCCTGGCCTTACCATACCTAACCCGGTCCTTCTTCATACTGAGGTATATTATTAGTAAAAGTAAATTACAATGTAACTTGTTTTGGTTTTATCGAGATGTGAACTAGCTGTACTATGATATTACCCAGTGGTACACACAGTGTTTGGAAATTACTTGAAACTTTGCCCTGTCAGTTATTAAATACGTACTGATTTGTAATTATGCGTGTAACATCCAGGTGCCTCCAAAACCAGAGACAATGCCTTTGTACCAAGCCTGAGGGTTTTCAACTCGAGAGTCCTGTCAGACGTGAAGAAGAAATGCGAAGAAAAATGGAAGAGCGAGAAATGATGGTGAAGGAAGAGGCGCTCAGCGGAGGATTTATTGGGCACAACATGTTTTTACCGAGTAAGTTTCAGTTTTCTTTATGTTGTGATTTAACGTCGTGTGTTTTTCTGAACTCTTATGGGGGTAATTACTTACCCTCCTGATATGTTACTTTTTATGTTTTGGAAAGGGAACCTTCGCCAGTTCCAGGAATGGAAAGAAATCCACTGGCAGAAGTGCAGACATTTGCCATGCTTGTAGACCAAAGATCTATTCAAAGACAAGAATTTGATTATAAGGTAACATTTCTCTATATATTCACTTATGGCAGTACTTGCAACTTGGCAAGTACAAGGCAAAGAACTAAAATAAGGTGTGTATCATGGAGATTCATGAAGTTTGTGTTGGACATTTGGCAGACAATATAGTCTGTATTGAACAGTTGGTGACCCGACACACTCAAATGTCCAGAAGAACTTATATGGCAACTAATCTGGGAGGTTCAAAATACGGAGGAAAAAAAACCTTGATAATCAGGAATTCATTAGTAATTTAATATACCGAGGAAAAGCCTTGGTGAACAATCAGAAATCTCTTATTCATTTAAATTTCCGAGGAAAAATGTTGATGAACGATCAGAAATCTGTTATTAGTTTAATTTACCATAGGAAAAAACCTAAATTCTGAACAATCAGGGATCCATCCAATTATGCAGTATGGTTTAATACGAATTCTTTTTCCCAATTTCCAGATCAAGGAGATAGAATTTATACGAAAGGCTCATAGAGGATGCTGAGTCTGCCAAACTGGCATGTATTTTGGTGTTTGAAATTATATATGTACGTTCTTATTTTTTTTTACTTGGGTTTGGTCACCAAGATACATATTCTCTTTATTAATAACTGATTTCTTTCAAATTTTTTTGTCATCTCAAGATGGGGGCAGAGAAGGCACCGAAGCAACTAAGACGGACTATGGTTGCAAGGCCTCTTCTCAACTTTGAAAAATTCTTTTGTCCCTCAAAGGTGCATATTTTTTTCTTGTATGATTCAGTCTGACAAAATCGTATTGGTAGCTCTAGTGCGAGCTGTGAGTAGCCTTTTGAAGAATTTGCTATTTATTGGATGTTTCTCCCATTGGAAACTAATACCCAGCACATTTTTTAGTTACCGGCAAATTACAGCTAGCTGTTAGAACTGAGGTACCAATGTTTTTTACTCAATGGTTATGTGAAAAAAGGAGAAGGGTTGATTACTTGTGAGTGTAAATCATTTCCAGCATTACCTAATAGATTGGTTATTATCATTTTGCTCTCTCGCGATCTGGCTCCCACCACTACTTGCCTTTGAAGCGAGATGTTTTGATCGGAGGAGAAGGCTCTATTAATTCGTCTCCTCTTTCTCTTCTTCGACCATGTCTGATCCGGATCCAATGCAAGCAGAGATGGTGGCCCGCTTCAGTAATCTTGAGGTTATCGGGCGTGGTTCGTTTGGCGAAGTCTACAACAGGTGAGCAATGCATGATAGCTTGTTTTTTTGAAATGCGAATTTGAATTGATATGTACCCACGGTTTATTAAATCCAGTTAACCCTCCTTAGGATCATAGTTTGTTAATTGAATTATATAGTGTGGTTCTAACACGATTTGGAGGGAGTGTCTAACCTGAATTTGTTTAATTTGTGGTTTTGTGTGGTACTGGGACGATATTGTGCTCTTGCATTGAGAATTAAATTTACATGTATCCAAAAATCATTACATTTTGCAGTCCCAATGAATATGACTATGGAAACATGTCTATTGTAGGTTTGACAAGAACTGAACAAGGATGTGGCAATTTAAGTTATCAATCTAGAAGAAGCGTAAGTTTCTGATCTTTAGCTATATTCATTAGTATTAAATCTTAATGAAAATATCCTTCCAAATAATTGAGCTTTGCATGAACTATTTAAGGTGTGGTGTTTATTCCCGTACCTCCTGTTCTTAACAGTTTGGAACATTGTTCAATCCAATGGTTAGTAGGATAAAATGCTTAACCTAAGGTGATTTGATGCATTTGAAGATATAAAAATTAAAATTAAAAACCAAATGGTTTCAACAGCTTTTATTAATGAGGTGTCTGGATTTGCTATTTAAAGCTTTTCCTTCTCCTTTTTCTATTTTTTTTTTTTTTTGTAGTAAGGACGATGTTGAAGACATTCAAATGGTAGATATGGTATTTATTTTTCTTCCTCCAGTATTGAAGTACAGATGGTTAAATCTACTGTGTCAAACTTTATGTAATGTGGTCCTTCAATAGACTAAAGTTCTAGTGTCCTTATGGATTTTGAAGTATCACAGAGTGACTAAGAACTTGTCATAAATGATTTGTTATCATATATTTCATGAACCAGATCAGAAAATTGAAATTTAGAAAGTATCTGTGTTGTGTTTCTTAGCTTTTATACATTTCTGGGAGTTAATAGTGAAAAAAAAAAATAATCTTTGATGTTTCCTGAGTTTTTATTAATTTAAATGTTTATCTTGCAGGAAATATCAGTATTATCGCAGTGCCGCTTTCCAGATATAACAGATTATTATGGCTCATATCTTCACCAAACTAAGCTATGGATAGTGGTGGAGTATATGGCTGGTGGTTCTGTTGCTGATCTTGTATGTTTTTTATATTCTTATAATGCATTTTAGTTATAATATAGTAGAAGTTTTGGCCCTCATTACTATCAAAATAGACTGTACAGAACTGTTAGTTACATGTAGGGCTGTAGTTTGAATTTTACTGCAGCTTAGGAAATTTGTTTGTATGATTTCCTTTCAAACAAATATTGATTAGCTTTCTGACTGGTGCTTGAAATAAATAAACAAAAGCATAATTTGAACTCGCAGCCGTAAGAATTTGCCAATCAAAAGCTTTCTCTACATTCCGGTACTTCATTCGACAGTCAAAAGCTTGGCAGTACTTTTCCTGGCCTTACCAATCCAACCTGTTCCTTCTTCATACAGAGGTATATTATTAGTAAAAGTGAATTACAATGTTACTTGTTTTGGTTTTATATACATGTGAACTAGTACTATGATATTTCAGGAGAGAGGCCTTCAAAAAGAGGCTTTGTTACAGACCCAGCTCACACGTATGCAAGAGGAGGATGAGAAGGCTAGAATTCCAAAGGCACAACTGATTACCCTGTGGTACACACAGTGTTTGGAAATTACTTGAATCTTTGACCAGTCAGTTATTCCAAATGCATACTGATTTGCAATTCTGCGTGTAACATCCAGGTGCCCCCAAAACCAGAGCCAAAGCCTTTGTACCAAGCCTGAGGGTTTTCAACTCGGGAGTCTTGTCAGACATGAAGAAGAAATGCAAAGAAAGATGTAAGAGCGAGAAAGGATGGAGAGGGAGCCAAAGCCTTTCTACCAAGCCTGAGGGTTTTCAACTCAGGAGTCTTGTCAGACATGAAGAAGAAATGCGAAGAAAGATGTAAGAGCGAGAAGGGATGGAGAGGAAGCCAGAGCCTTTGTACCAAGCCAAAGCCTTTGTACCAAACAAGAGCCAAAGCCTTTGTACCAAGCGGAGGATTTATAGGGCACAACACGTTCTTACAGTGTAAGTTTCAGTTTGCTTTATGTTGTTATTTAAAGTTGTCTGTTTTTCTGACCTCATATGAGGGTAATTACTTTTTATGTTTTGGAAAGGGACCCTTTGCCAGTTCCAGGAATGGAAAGAAATCCACCGGCAGAAGTGCAGACATTTGCCTTGCATGTAGACCAAAGATCTATTCAAAGACAAGAATTTGATTATAAGGTAACATTTCTCTATATATTCACCTGAGGCAATACTTGAAAATTGGCAAGTACAAGGCGAAAAAACCAAAATAAGGTGTGTATCATGAAGATTGATGAAGTATGTATTGAACATTTGGCAGACAATAAAGTCTGTATTGAACAGTTGGTGACCTGACACACTAATAATGTCCACAAGTACTTATTTGGCATCTAACCTGGCAGGTTGAAAATACCGAAAAAAAATACCATTATAATCAGGAAGCCATTAGTAATTTCAAATACCAAGGAAAAGCCTTGATGAACAATCAGAAATCTGATATCAATTTTAATTTCCGAGGAAAAATTCCCTTCTGCCTCGCGTACGGATGCAGTTTCGATGGGTGGTCTCATCGTGACCCTGGGCTTGCGAGGGTTCTCTCTCCGCTCTTTGTACCTTCTCGACTTGTTTTCCTTTTCTTAGTGTCATTTCTCCACTTGATTCGTCACTATTTCTCTCTTTGTTTCTTATTGATGTTTACGCAACTACCAAGGTGAAGTAGCCATAGAGAAATAAAAGACGATGTCGTTCTTGGCACTTGGTCTCTGGCATCCACTGATGGTAAGGATTCTACAGATGCGTCTGTCAAATTTTCCCCTTCAGAATGAGTATCGTTCCAGTTGGATCACAAGACCAATTGAGCATTTTGTACTCTCCATCCCTCTTTGTGCTTCCTCTCTCTTTATTTATCTGATCTCTTGATGTTTGCTTTTTTTTTTTTAGGGCTTTGGTGAGAGTACGACAGCCGGATAATGTGATTTAGGGGCCATAAAAAAGCAAGTTGTTCTAATCTCTTCAGTTGTCACATTTTTCAGGTAATTAAATTACCCTAATTAACAATGAGATTTCTCTTCTCCATCTGCTTTCTTTGTATGAGCGATTAGTTCTTCTATACAGGTGAGTAACTATAGTCATGAGCCTTTTATTATTTGCAGACCAAAAGTCTGTTACTTTTACCTCTGAAAGGGCAATCCGGCATGCAGAGACATGCTCTGAGGACTTCCTCAGTGGCAGGCACCACTTTTGAGGTAAGAAATTTGCTTGCTATTCCCTAGGTTGTTCAAACTTTTGTAATAAAGTTATATGGAACTAATAGTTCTATTTTTGACAGAGTCAAAACAAGCCCCTAAAATTTTTTCAAGAATTCATGTAAATTCAAAGTTGTTTAATTATTTCAGTTGATTCAGTTGTTCCTTTTTTCTTTGTTGGTTGTAGGTTTTTTCCAGGAAGCTGATGACCTATTGATACTTTTTTGTTACTGTCTCTCTGTCGTTTTTTTTAAATTACTCTTATCAAGGTAAGCTTCATTTTGCTTCTCTCTTTTTCTATTTTCATTTTTTTTTGCTCTTTTAAGCATCTGAGTATTTGCTTCTCCTGTTAGGCTGTTCCTGGCCTTACCATACCTAACCCGGTCCTTCTTCATACTGAGGTATATTATAAGTAAAAGTAATTTACAATGTAACTTGTTTTGGTTTTATCGAGATGTGAACTAGCTGTACTATGATATTACCCAGTGGTACACACAGTGTTTGGAAATTACTTGAAACTTTGCCCTGTCAGTTGTTAAAAATACGTATTGATTTGTAATTATGCGTGTAACATCCAGGTGCCTCCAAAACCAGAGACAATGCCTTTGTACCAAGCCTGAGGGTTTTCAACTCGAGAGTCCTGTCAGACGTGAAGAAGAAATGCGAAGAAAGATGGAAGAGCGAGAAATGATGGTGAAGGAAGAGGCGCTCAACGGAGGATTTATTGGGCACAACATGTTTTTACCGAGTAAGTTTCAGTTTTCTTTATGTTGTGATTTAACGTCGTGTGTTTTTCTGAACTCTTATGGGGGTAATTACTTACCCTCCTGATATGTTACTTTTTATGTTTTGGAAAGGGAACCTTCGCCAGTTCCAGGAATGGAAAGAAATCCACTGGCAGAAGTGCAGACATTTGCCATGCTTGTAGACCAAAGATCTATTCAAAGACAAGAATTTGATTATAAGGTAACATTTCTCTATATATTCACTTATGGCAGTACTTGCAACTTGGCAAGTACAAGGCAAAGAACTAAAATAAGGTGTGTATCATGAAGATTCATGAAGTTTGTGTTGGACATTTGGCTATATTCATTAGTATTAAATCTTAATGAAAATATCCTTTCAAATAATTGAGCTTTGCATGAACTATTTAAGGTGTGGTGTTTATTCCCGTACCTCCTGTTCTTAACAGTTTGGAACATAGTTCAATCCAATGGTTAGTAGGATAAAATGCTTAACCTAAGGTGATTTGATGCATTTGAAGATATAAAAATAAAAATTAAAAACCAAATGGTTTCAACAGCTTTTATTAATGAGGTGTCTGGATTTGCTATTTAAAGCTTTTCCTTCTCCTTTTTCTATTTTTTTTTTGTAGTAAGGACGATGTTGAAGACATTCAAATGGTAGATATGGTATTTATTTTTCTTCCTCCAGAATTGAAGTACAGATGGTTAAATCTACCGTGTCAAACTTTATGTAATGTGGTCCTTCAACAGACTAAAGTTCTAGTGTCCTTATGGATTTTGAAGTATCACAGAGTGACTAAGAACTTGTCATAAATGATTTGTTATCATATATTTCATGAACCAGATCAGAAAACTGAAATTTAGAAAGTATCTGTGTTGTGTTTCTTAGCTTTTATACATTTCTGGGAGTTAATAGTGAAAAAGAATAAATAATCTTTGATGTTTCCTGAGTTTTTATTAATTTAAATGTTTATCTTGCAGGAAATATCAGTATTATCCCAGTGCCGCTTTCCAGATATAACAGATTATTATGGCTCATATCTTCACCAAACTAAGCTATGGATAGTGGAGTATATGGCTGGTGGTTCTGTTGCCGATCTTGTATGTTTTTTATATACTTATAATGCATTTTAGTTATAATATAGTAGAAGTTTTGGCCCTCATTACTATCAAAATAGACTGTACAGAACTGTTAGTTACATGTAGGGCTGTAGTTTGAATTTTACTGCAGCTTAGGAAATTTGTTTGTATGATTTCCTTTCAAACAAATATTGATTAGCTTTCTGACTGGTGCTTGGAATAAATAAACAAAAGCATAATTTGAACTCGCAGCCGTAAGAATTTGCCAATCAAAAGCTTTCTCTACATTCCGATACTTCATTCGACAGTCAAAAGCTTGGCAGTACTTTTCCTGGCCTTACCAATCCAACCTGTTCCTTCTTCATACAGAGGTATATTATTAGTAAAAGTGATTTACAATGTTACTTGTTTTGGTTTTATCTACATGTGAACTAGTACTATGATATTTCAGGAGAGAGGCCTTCAAAAAGAGGCTTTGTTACAGACCCAGCTCACACGTATGCAAGAGGAGGATGAGAAGGCTAGAATTCCAAAGGCACAACTGATTACCCTGTGGTACACACAGTGTTTGGAAATTACTTGAATTTTTGACCAGTCAGTTATTCCAAATGCATACTGATTTGCAATTCTGCGTGTAACATCCAGGTGCCCCCAAAACCAGAGCCCCAAAGCCTTTGTACCAAGCCTGAGGGTTTTCAACTCGGGAGTCTTGTCAGACATGAAGAAGAAATGCGAAGAAAGATGTAAGAGCGAGAAAGGATGGAGAGGGAAGAGGTGCTCAGCGGAGGATTTATAGGACACAACACGTTCTTACAGTGTAAGTTTCAGTTTGCTTTATGTTGTTATTTAAAGTTTTCTGTTTTTCTGACCTCATATGAGGGTAATTACTTTTTATGTTCTGGAAAGGGACCCTTTGCCAGTTCCAGGAATGGAAAGAAATCCACCGGCAGAAGTGCAGACATTTGCCTTGCATGTAGACCAAAGATCTATTCAAAGACAAGAATTTGATTATAAGGTAACATTTCTCTATATATCCACCTGAGGCAATACTTGCAAATTGGCAAGTACAAGGCGAAAAAACCAAAATAAGGTGTGTATCATGAAGATTGATGAAGTATGTATTGAACATTTGGCAAACAATAAAGTCTGTATTGAACAGTTGGTGACCTGACACACTAATAATGTCCACAAGAACTTATTTGGCAACTAACCTGGCAGGTTGAAAATACTGAAAAAAAATACCATTAGAATCAGAAATCCATTAATAATTTCAAATACCAAGGAAAAGCCTTGATGATCAATCAGAAATCTGATATCAATTTAAATTTCCGAGGAAAAATTCCCTTCTGCCTCGCGTACAGATGCAGTTTCGATGGGTGGTCTTGTGGTGACCCTGGGCTTGCGAGGGTTCTCTCTCCACTCTTTGTTCCTTCTCGACTTGTTTTTCTTTTCTTAGTGTCATTTCTCAACTTGATTCGTTACTATTTCTCTCTTTGTTTCTTGTTGGCAGTGTTTGGATTGGAGTGGGAAGAAGACAATAAGGGAAGAAGGGCCCAAATTTATTATTAAAAGTACGTACTGATTTGTAATTATGCGTGTAACATCCAGGTGCCCCCAAAACCAGAGACAATGCCTTTGTAACAAGCCTGAGGGTTTTCAACTCTAGAGTCTTGTCAGACGTGAAGAGAAAATGCGAAGAAAGATGGAAAAGCGAGAAATGATGGAGAAGGAAGAGGCGCTAAGCGGAGGATTTATAGGGCACAACACGTTTTTACCAAGTAAGTTTCAGTTTTCTTTATGTTGTGATTTAACGTCGTCTGTTTTTCTGAACTCTTATAGGGGTAATTACTTACCCTCCTGATATATTACTTTTTATGTTTTGGAAAGGGACCCTTCGCCAGTTCCCGGAATGGAATGAAATCCACTGGCAGAAGTGCAGACATTTGCCATGCTTGTAGACCAAAGATCTATTCAAAGACAAGAATTTGATTATAAGGTAACATTTCTCTATATATTCACTTATAGCAGTACTCGCAATTTGGCAAGTACAAGGCCAAGAACTAAAATAAGGTGTGTATCATGAATATTGATGAAGTTTGTGTTGAACATTTGGCAGACAATAAAGTCTGTATTAAACAGTTGGTGACCTGACTCACTCAAATGTCCAGAAGAACTTATATGGCAACTAATCTGGGAGGTTCAAAATACGGAGAAAAAAAAACCTTGATAATCAGGAATTCATTAGTAATTTAATATACCGAGGAAAAGCCTTGATGAACAATCAGAAATCTGTTATTCATTTAAATTTCCGAGGAAAAATGTTGTTGAACGATCAGAAATCTGTTATTAGTTTAATTTACCAAAGGAAAAAGCCTTAATTCTGAACAATCAGGGATCCATCCAATTATGCAGTATGGTTTAATATGAATTCTTATTACCAATTTCCAGATCAAGGAGATAGAATTTATACGGAAGGCTCATAGAGGAGGCTGAGTCTGCCAAACTGGCATGTATTTTGGTGTTTGAAATTATATATGTACGTTCTTATTTTTTAACTTGGGTTGGTCACCAAGATACATATTCTCTTTATTAATAACTGATTTCTTTCAAAATTTCTATGTCATCTCAAGATGGAGGAAGAGAAGGCACTGAAGCAGCTAATACGGACTATGGTTCCTCATGCAAGGCCTCTTCTTATGTTTGAAAAACCCTTTTGTCCCTCAAAGGTGCAAATGTTTTTCTTGTATGATTCAGTCTGACAAAAATCGTATTGGTAGCTCTAGTGCGAGCTGTGAGTAGCCTTTTGAAGAATTTGCTAGTTATTGGATGTTTCTCCCATTGGAAACTAATACCCAGCACATTTTTTAGTTACCGGCAAATTACACCTAGCTGTTAGAACTGAGGTACCAATGTTTTTTAAATGGAATTGATATGTACCCACGGTTTATTAAATCCAGTTAACCCTCCTTAGGATCATAGTTTGTTAATTGAATTATATAGTGTGGTTCTAACACGATTTGGAGGGAGTGTTTAACCTGAATTTGTTTAATTTGTGGTTTTGTGTGGTACTGGCACGATGTTGTGCTCTTGCATTGAGAATTAAATTTACAAGTATCCAAAAATCATTACATTTTGCAGTCCCTTTGAATATGACTATGGAAACTTGTCTATTGTAGGTTTGACAAGAACTGAACAAGGATGTGGCAATTTAAGTTATCGATCTATAAGAAGCGTAAGTTTCTGCTCTTTAGCTATATTCATTAGTATTAAATCTTAATGAAAATATCCTTTCAAATAATTGAGCTTTGCATGAACTATTTAAGGTGTGGTGTTTATTCCCGTACCTCCTATTCTTAACAGTTTGGAACATAGTTCAATCCAATGGTTAGTAGGATAAAATGCTTAACCTAAGTTGATTTGATGCATTTGAAGATATAAAAATAAAAAATAAAAACCAAATGGTTTCAACAGCTTTTATTCATGAGGTGTCTGGATTTGCTATTTATAACTTTTCCTTCTCCTTTTTCAATTTTTTTTGTAGTTAGGGCGATGTTGAAGACATTCAAATTGTAGATATGGTATTATTTTTTCTTCCTCCAGAATTGAAGTACAGATGGTTAAATCTACCCTGTCAAACTTTATGTAATGTGGTCCTTCAACAGACTAAAGTTCTAGTGTCCTTATGGATTTTGAAGTATCACAAAGTGACTAAGAACTTGTCATAAATGATTTGTTATCATATATTTCATGAACCAGATCAGAAAACTAAAATTTAGAAAGTATCTGTGTTGTGTTTCTTAGCTTTTATACATTTCTGGGAGTTAACAGTGAAAAAGAATAAATAATCTTTGATGTTTCCTGAGTTTTTATTAATTTAAATGTTTATCTTGCAGGAAATATCAGTATTTCTCTCTTTGTTTCTTCTTGATGTTTACGCAACTACCAAGGTGAAGTAGCCATAGAGAAATAAAAGACGATGTCGTTCTTGGCACTTGGTCTCTGGCATCCACTGATGGTAAGGATTCTACAGACGCGTCTGTCAAATTTTCCCCTTCAGAATGAGTATCGTTCCCGTTGGATCACAAGACCAATTGAGCATTTTGTACTCTCCATCCCTCTTTGTGCTTCCTGTCTCTTCATTTAACTGATCTCTTGATGTTTGCTTTTTTTTTTTTAGGGCTTTGGTGAGAGTACGACAGCCGGAGAGCAAGTTGTTCTAATCTCTTCAGTTGTCACATTTTTCATGTAATTAAATTACCCTAATTAACAATGAGATTTCTCTTCTCCATCTCCTGCTTTCTTTGTATGAGCGATTGGTTCTTCTATACAGGTGAGTAACTATAGTCATGAGCTTTCGCTAGATAGTCGCTATCTAGAATATCTAAAAAAAAACTATAGTCATGAGCCTTTTATTATTTACAGACCAAAAGTCTGTTACTTTTACCTCTGATAGGGCAATCCGGCATGCAGAGACGTGCTCCGAGGACTTCCTCAGTGGCAGGCACCACTTTTGAGGTAAGAAATTTGCTTGCTATTCCCTAGGTTGTTCAAACTTTTGTAATAAAGTTATATAGAACTAATAGTTCTATTTTTGACAGAGTCAAAACAAGCCACTAAAACTAACTCAGTCTAGACCACCTCAACTTCAAACATCACTTCGAGCCCGGCCACGAAAGTAATTTGACTTTTCATATTTTGTTAGCTTTCTTGTTGATGATATCTTTCCAGAAAACTCAGAAGATACTAATTGTCATATTTGTAGTGTCATGCATGGAAATTCCCATAGGGTAAAGAGTTCTCAGGAGTTGGAGTTGGAAGAACTTGAAAAAGAAGCGAAGTTTTAGCCGAGGCCTCTGAATAGAAAGGTATAGCCTTCTGACTATCTGAAAACCTTCAAAAAAGAACTCATTCCTTTTTTACCTTTTTTTTGTTTTATAATAACTGCAGATTCTTCATAAAAAAGCTGAAACCATTTCAACTTCTGTGTCCAAACCTCCTTTTGACTTACACCAGATAGTCAGGTGAGTGACTATAGTCATGAGCAAAAAAGTCTGTTACTTTTACCTCTGATCTCCCTTGTTGCCTAACTCTTGCTTTGATTAACAGTTCATTAACAGTTCATTATGTCTTGAAGATAGAATTTGAGCAATTTATAAAGAACATTATTATCAAACTATTTTATCAAATTTAAGGTATATTTTCATTTATAAACAAAATTGGAATCAAGTTTCGTATATTGATTTGTTTTATAAATAATGGCAGGGTCAAGCCATGAAGGTCGTTGATCATCTATGCTCTAAGCAGGGATATACCAATATTTGTTGCTGCTCTGTATGAAGTTGGGACCTCAGGTTGAACGATCAGCTTATTATTTGCTCGGGCTAAGGTTTGCTTTCCACTTCAACTATACAAAAATATATTCTTCATTTAGTGAGCTTTTGATTTTTCTTCATCGTGTCCAGTTCTTACAATCTGCCTTCTTCGGTGAAAGAAGTTTGGTATATCAAAGCCCGTCATGCATAATTTTTTCAAGAATTCATGTAAATTTAAAGTTGTTTCTACTGACAGTGCTAGTACTCTTATCATGAATTAATTATTTCAGTTGATTCAGTTGTTTCTTTGTTCTTTGTTGGTTGTAGGTTTTTTCCAGGAAGCTGATGACCTATTGTTACTTTTTTGTTACTGTCTCTTTGTCTTTGTGGGCGTGCTGTCGTTTTGTTTAATTTACTCTTATCAAGGTAAACTGCATTTTGCTTCTCTCTTTTTCTGTTTTCATTTTTTTTGCTCTTTTAAGCATCTGAGTATTTGCGTCTCCTGTTAGGCTGTTCCTGGCCTTACCATACCTAACCTGGTCCTTCTTCATACTGAGGTATATTATTTTCTTTATGTTGTGATTTAACGTCGTCTGTTTTTTCTGAACTCTTATGGGGGTAATTACTTACCCTCCTGATATATTACTTTTTATGTTTTGGAAAGGGACCCTTCGCCAGTTCCAGGAATGGAAAGAAATCCACTGGCAGAAGTGCAGACATTTGCCATGCTTGTAGACCAACGATCTATTCAAAGACAAGAATTTGATTATAAGGTAACATTTCTCTATATATTCACTTATGGCAGTACTAGCAACTTGGCAAGTACAAGGCAAAGAACTAAAATAAGGTGTCTCATGAAGATTGATGAAGTTTGTGTTGAACATTTGGCAGACAATAAAGTCTGTATTGAACAGTTGGTGACCTGACACACTCAAATGTCCAGAAGAACTTATATGGCAACTAATCTGGTAGGTTCAAAATACTGAGAAAAAAAAACCTTGATAATCAGGAATTCATTAGTAATTTAATATACCGAGGAAAAGCCTTGATGAACAATCAGAAATCTGTTATTCATTTAAATTTCCGAGGAAAAATGTTGATGAACGATCAGAAATCTGTTATTAGTTTAATTTACCATAGGAAAAAACCTTAATTCTGAACAATCAGGGATTCATCCAATTATGCAGTATGGTTTAATACGAATTCTTATTCCCAATTTCCAGATCAAGGAGATAGAATTTATAGGAAAGGCTCATAGAGGAGGCTGAGTCTGCCAAACTGGCATGTATTTTGGTGTTTGAAATTATATATGTACGTTCTTATTTTTAACTTGGGTTTGGTCACCAAGATACATATTCTCTTTATTAATAACTGATTTCTTTCAAAATTTTTTGTCATCTCAAGATGGAGGCAGAGAAGGCACTGAAGCAGCTAAGACGGACTATGGTTCCTCATGCAAGGCCTCTTCTCAACTTTGAAAAAGTCAAAAAATCTTTTGTCCCTCAAAGGTGCATATTTTTTTCTTGTATGATTCAGTCTGAAAAAAATCGTATTGGTAGCTCTAGTGCGAGCTGTGAGTAGCCTTTTGTAGAATTTGCTAGTTATTGGATGTTTCTTTCATTGGAAACTAATACCTAGCACATTTTTTAGTTACCGGCAAACTACACCTAGCTGTTAGAACTGAGGTACCAATGTTTTTTACTCAATGGCTACGTGAAAAAAGGAGAAGGGTTAATTACTTGTTAGTGTAAATCATTTCCAGCATTACCTAATAGATTGGTTATTATCATTTTGCTCTCTCGCGATCTGGATCCCACCACTACTTGCCTTTGAAGCGGGATGTTTTGATCGGAGGAGAAGGCTCTATTAATTCGTCTCCTCTTTCTCTTCTTCGACCATGTCTGATCCGGATCCAATGCAAGCAGAGATGGTGGCCCGCTTCAGTAATCTTGAGGTTATCGGGCGTGGTTCGTTTGGCGAAGTCTACAACGGGTGAGCAATGCATGATAGCTTGTTTTTTTGAAATGCGAATTTGAATTGATATGTATCCACGGTTTATTAAATCCAGTTAACCCTCCTTAGGATCATAGTTTGTTAATTGAATTACATAGTGTGGTTCTAACACTATTTGGAGGGAGTGTTTAACCTGAATTTGTTTAATTTGTGGTTTTGTGTGGTACTGGCATGATGTTGTGCTCTTGCATTGAGAATTAAATTTACATGTATCCAAAAATCATTACATTTTGCAGTCCCTATGAATATGACTATGGAAACTTGTCTATTGTAGGTTTGACAAGAACTGAACAAGGATGTGGCAATTTAAGCTATCCATCTGGAAGAAGCGTAAGTTTCTGATCTTTAGCTATATTCATTAGTATTAAATCTTAATGAAAATATCCTTTCAAATAATTGAGCTTTGCATGAACTATTTAAGGTGTGGTGTTTATTCCCGTACCTCCTGTTCTTAACAGTTTGGAACATAGTTCAATCCAATGGTTAGTAGGATAAAATGCTTAACCTAAGGTGATTTGATGCATTTGAAGATATAAAAATAAAAATAAAAAACCAAATGGTTTCAACAGCTTTTATTAATGAGGTGTCTGGATTTGCTATTTAAAGCTTTTCCTTCTCCTTTTTCTTTTTTTTTTTTTTGTAGTAAGGACGATGTTGAAGACATTCAAATGGTAGATATGGTATTTATTTTTCTTCCTCCAGAATTGAAGTACAGATGGTTAAATCTACCGTGTCAAACTTTATGTAATGTGGTCCTTCAACAGACTAAAGTTCTAGTGTCCTTATGGATTTTGAAGTATCACAGAGTGACTAAGAACTTGTCATAAATGATTTGTTATCATATATTTCATGAACCAGATCAGAAAACTAAAATTTAGAAAGTATCTGTGTTGTGTTTCTTAGCTTTTATACATTTCTGGGAGTTAACAGTGAAAAAGAATAAATAATCTTTGATGTTTCCTGAGTTTTTATTAATTTAAATGTTTATCTTGCAGGAAATATCAGTATTATCGCAGTGCCGCTTTCCAGATATAACAGATTATTATGGCTCATATCTTCACCAAACTAAGCTATGGATAGTGGTGGAGTACATGGCTGGTGGTTCTGTTGCTGATCTTGTATGTTTTTTATATACTTATAATGCATTTTAGTTAAAATATAGTAGAAGTTTTGGCCCTCATTACTATCAAACTAGACTGTACAGAACTGCTAGTGACATGTAGGGCTGTAGTTTGAATTTTACTGCAGCTTAGGAAATTTGTTTGTATGATTTCCTTTTCAAACAAATATTGATTAGCTTTCTGACTGGTGCTTGAAATAAATAAACAAAAGCATAATTTGAACTCGCAGCCGTAAGAATTTGCCAATCAAAAGCTTTCTCTATATTCCGATACTTCATTCGACAGTCAAAAGCTTAGCAGTACTGTTCCTGGCCTTACCATACCCAACCTGTTCCTTCTTCATACAGAGGTATATTATTAGTAAAAGTGAATTACAATGTAACTTGTTTTGGTTTTATCTATATGTGAACTAGCTGTACTATGATGATTTTTCAGGGGAGAGGCCTTCAAAAAGAGGCTTTGTTACAGATCCAGCTCTCATGTAAGCTAGAGGAAGGAAGAGAAGGCTAGAATTCCAAAGGCACAACCGATTACCCAGTGGTACAGTGTTTGGAAATTACTTGAATCTTTGACCAGTCAGTTATTCAAAATACATACTGATTTGCAATTCTGCCTGTAATATCCAGGTGCCCCCAAAAACCAGAGCCAAAGCCCTTGTACCAAGCCTGAGGGTTTTCAACTCGGGAGTCTTGTCAGACATGAAGAAGAAATGCGAAGAAAGATGGAAGAGCGAGAAAGGATGGAGAGGGAGCCAAAGCCTTTGTACCAAGCGTGAGGGTTTTCAACTCGGGAGTCTTGTCAGACATGAAGAAGAAATGCGAAGAAAGATGGAAGAGCGAGAAAGGATGGAGAGGGAAGAGGGGCTCAGCCTTGGATTTATAGGGCACAACACGTTCTTACAGTGTAAGTTTCAGTTTGCTTTATGTTGTTATTTAAAGTTGTCTGTTTTTCTGACCTCATATGAGTGTAATTACTTTTTATGTTTTGGAAAGGGATCCTTTGCCAGTTCCAGGAATGGAAAGAAATCCACCGGCAGAAGTGCAGACATTTGCCTTGCGTGTAGACCAAAGATCTATTCAAAGACAAGAATTTGATTATAAGGTAACATTTCTCTATATATTCACCTAAGGCAATACTTGCAAATTGGCAAGTACAAGGCGAAAAAACCAAAATAAGGTGTGTATCATGAAGATTGATGGAGTGTGTATTGAACATTTGGCAGACAATATAGTCTGTATTGAACAGTCAACAACAACAACAACAACAACTAAGCCTTTTGTCCCAAACAAGTTGGGGTAGGCTAGAAAGAAACCCAACAAGAGAACACATCCAAGAACAAAAAAAAAAAAAAAAAAAAAATATACTAATAGTAAGACTAGCCATACTAATAATAATACCTCTAATAATAATAGTAATAGTAGAAACCTAGACCTCGACCGTGACCTAATAGAGGGACCTACAAACCTATGGCATCGCTCCTACCCCTAAGTTCCTACGTCATGGCTCCGGTACATGAATTGCTAACTTCCAAGCGCTCCTATCGATCGCCAACTCCTTGGAGACGTTCCATTCTTTAAGGTCTCTTTTCACCGCTTCTTCCCATGTCAATCTTGGTCTCCCTCTCCCCCTCCGGGTGTTCTCGAAATGATTAAGAATTCCGATACGTACCGGTTCCTCTGGAGGTCTGCGTTGGATATGTCCAAACCATCTCAAACGATGTTGGATCAACTTCTCCTCTATTGGTGCGACCCCAACCATATCTCGTATGTCATCATTTCTAATCCGATCTTTCCTCGTGTGACCGCAGATCCACCTCAACATACGCATCTCATCTACGCTCATCTTCTGGACATGTCGTCTTTTAGTAGCCCAACATTCTGCGCCATACAACATCGCAGGTCTAATCGCTGTCCTGTAGAACTTGCCTTTTAGCTTCTGCGGGACTTTCTTATCGCATAGGACGCCTGATGCTTGTCGCCATTTCACCCACCCCGCTCTTATCCTGTGACTAACATCTTCATCTATCTCGCCATCGCTCTGCAGCATCGACCCTAAATATCGAAAAGTATCTTTCGTAGGTACTACCTGCCCGTCTAGACAGACATCTCCGTCCACTGGTCGTATCCCACTAAACTCACACCCCATATACTCCGTCTTAGTTCTACTAAGCCTAAACCCTTTGGACTCTAGAGTTCGTCTCCACAATTCCAATTTCCTATCGACCTCCGTCCTACTCTCATCGACTAACACCACATCGTCCGCAAAGAGCATACACCAAGGAATCTCTCCCTGAACAGTCAGATATTAATTTAAATTTCCATGGAAAAATTCCCATCTCCCTCGCGTACGGAAGCAGTTTTGTACGCAATTTCGATGGGTGGTCTTTGTCTATGCACCGGTTTCTCTGACCCAGGGCTTGCGAGGGTTCTCTCTCCACTCTTTCAGGCGAATACCATTTCGCTTTATGATCTTTCGCTTTGCATCTCTTTTCCGACACTTGGCCAGCATCTCTGTGGTTTTGAAGGCAGAGGAGGTCTAACGCAGTGTGAATTTCTCTTTCTCTAACTCTTACTCCCATATGGCAACATGGATGGAGCCTTCTCAGGTACTAACCCTCAATGAAGTCATTTTACTTTTATTGACTTGAAGCTGAAATAATTATTTTTATTTCTTTTTACAAATTTTTTTTGTACTGCTGTCAGCCATGGCTCCTCAGGTAATTGCTTTAGATGAAATCATTTTTGCTTAGTGCATCAATTGATATTTACAAATACTAGCTCGATTTGTTCTTTTTTATGTTGTTAAGATTTTTGTTTTCCTTTTTTTTTTTTTTTTTTTAGGGTAGGGTGGCGATTGCCACAGTGATTTTTGTTTTCCTTATATTTTGAGGAAGCTGATGTGTTCAATTAGTTCTTTTGAATCTTTTAATGCCAGGTTAACTTACTGTGTTCAGTATTTGCAGGCAAATCAAAGCCGATGAGTCAATTTATTTCTATACTTCATTCATGTTTTGCTTACATTGTAAGTCTATATTTTAGATATAGTTTTAAGTTCATCTTTGTTCTAGCTTCCATGTCCATGTCAGAAAACTAATCACCTGTCTTTTTATATTAGTTTTAGTAGGTTTTCTGACCAGATGACAGAGATTTTGGAGGTAAATTTTTTTAACATAAATTTTGTTGGGAGGCAATCTTTATTTGTTTCTTTTATTTTTCTCCTCTTATATCCTTTCCTTTGCCTTTTAATTATTGAATATAATATTTTCTCAGTCTATTATTAATTCGGGAGGAGGAACCATGGTTTTTCTTTCTAATTTTCTCTGCAATTTCTTATTTACATTTCAGTTTTCACTTGATTCCTTCTACTTTTCTTAGGTCCAAACACACATTGAGAATGCACAAGTTGAAAAGTACAGAGGAATTAAAGGGATAAACATGCCAAATGGTATTTTTTGGGATATATCTTAGATCCTCATTTGCTTTACACAATATTATTCTAAGTCCAATTCATTTTTGTTGGTTTCATATGGTTCTTATTTGGTTTACCGGGGCCATATCTTAGGTGTTGCCATGACCCAGTTGGGCACTACAACCAAATCAGTATGTTAGTTGCCAGTAAAACAATTTCATTTTGTTTTCATTGCCTCTTCTGGTTTATTTCCCTTATTTTGTCTTTTTATTTGTGCTTCGCAGGTGGGGTAGTTTTGTCCTGTTGATTTTAGGTTGTTCTGAGATAATTCCTGTCGATGTGTCGGTTTCCATTACTTTGTTCATGATTGATATGTGTTTCTAGAGGTGTAGATGATCTTAGGTTATAATCGTGGGTAGAGGGTTGACGATTAGAGTCGTTTCCCCGACGAGTTCCTTTCCTCGCCGTGGTTCTGACCTAATAGACACAAAAGAGAGACTTGAAAAGACTAATTCTTTGTCTTTTCTGCCTTTCCCTTGAAGAAGACTAATTCAACATATTAAAATTTGGAAATAAATAATATGGAAATAATTAGAAATTGTCTAATTCTTCTGTTGGTTTCCTTTTGCTAACTCCCATATCAATAATTGGTTCAGATATGTTTTTTTTTTCCTTCATTACTTTGTTATCAGAATATAAGTATTAATTAAATTTACAATATGCATGTTGATTATGTGTTAAATTGAGAGAACTTCATCATTTTGATAGTTTTATTCAAAAGGTATGTTGTTCTTTTTCTGGCGTGTCCTGTAAAAAAGATTTATTGTGTTTCTAAATTAAAAATATACCTATTGGTTTAGGTGGTATGTCATAAAAAGTTATACATCTGACATATATGAACACACCAGTCACACAATTGTTGTTGTAAAATAATACAATAAAAAGACGCAATTGAGCCAATGTCATGATTTGCGATTCTGGTCAGTATTAATATTTTGCAATAGTATTTAGCTTCATACGTATTTGTCCCTCAGAATATCTTGGTTTCCTTCACTATTGACTGTTTTACTATGGAAGTTTTTTTTGGTCTGGATCAAATGCTTTCGATTTTAATTCTAATGGCTCTTAGTGGATAATACTGGCATTTTTGTTCCACTACTGATAATAATATTTGTTCCACTATTGGTAATCACTATTTTTTTGGACTTTTTATTTTGTTCCACTAATGGCTCTTAAACAGGTAGTATATGTTACTCAACTTATACTGTACTCTATTAAAATATCTTTGTACAGTTGGACAAGGTTACAAGGATATTATTTATTCTTTTTCTTATTTTTAGAAGGTTATTGAAAAACTAATAGAGGGAGATGCAGATTGCTCTTTCAAACATGTAGGCTACATTGGAATTGTGTAGCAAAAACTCCATATTCCTAAGTCTAAAAATCAAGTTCTATAGTTGATAATTTTGTTATAATTTATTTGGTCGTTCTGTAGACAGTAAAAACATGACAATTGACCTTGCCTTCTCCTTTTCTGACAGGGCACCTCTTTCACCGTATTGTTTGTCCGTTGCCTCACCTATTTTCGCGTAACTATCATTCTCTTCTGAGGTTCTAATCTATTGACAAGCTGCTGATTATTCTTATATTCTTTTAATTTTGTTGCCATTTTTTTTAACTTCCCTAAATACTGTTGTTAAACATTCTAAATTTCCATGGATGTGGATAATCAGTTACATTCTCCTTTTAGTTTTTTAAATTATTGTTTCTACCTGAAATTTTCGTGGATTAAATTGCCTGTACGGCTGTACCTAACAGGAAGCTTGACAGCACCAAAATTGTCTTTAATTATTATTAAATATATGTCTTCACCTAATGATGTGCGTCTTTCTTTCTCAGAAGATACTAATTGATATGATATGTTCTCTGACTTATCTAAACTGAACTAAGCAATTCAAAGCAACTACATAGTCGTTACAGGTAAAAGACTTGGTGCCACCAAATTTTGGATTTTCGTTGGTTAATTAGCTGCTCCAATATAGGGAATATAGAATTTATGACCTAATATTTGATATGTCCGATCTCTGAAATAATAGTGTCGTCTAATTTCATATCTCACTTAAAAATATATCATCACTCTTTTTGTTGTAAGATATTTCCTTAAAATCTACTTCTGACATATGATATGCAGAAAGCAGACCTGCCAACTGTGATAGCTTTGGAGTGAAAAAAAACAGAATTCTAAAGAGGCATATGGACAGTTTTGCATAAAAATTTTAGGAGTTTTACAATGCTCCATTTTCATTATTTCTTGCTGAAGATGTGTTATTAAGGGTTGAAGGTATAGTGTTAATTTGTGTAGCTATCATTTTTTTTATGGCCAGAAATTAACAAAATTTTGGATGCATTGACACCGTGATGTGCCAGTGTAATAGCCCATGAATAGGTAGACTCTAAAAAGGCTGCGTTGATTCTGGGTGATATAGCATGAGAAATGCTATGGTGTATCGCTATGTATTAAGGCTTTTGAACATCGCGATCATATTTGTCAATAGTTTTACAAATTGAAAATGTAACTAAACAAATTCAATCTATATATTGAAATCTCATTACAAACCAAATTTTATATTTTTTTGGAATTTTTTTGCTATTTTTTTCGATTTTTTAAAACCTGCCATTTTTAGAATTTCTTTATTATTAATTTTGGTTTTCAAAAAAAGGAAAGTTTTAGAAAATTTGAAAAAAATAGTAAAAAAATTTTAAAAAATATAAAATTTGGCTTGCAATGAGATTTCGATATGTATATTGGATTAGTTTAATTAGATTTGTCAATTTATAAAATATTTGACGGATAATGATCGCAATGTACAAAAGCCTTAATACATCGCGATGCACCATAGCATACTTCGATATAGCATAATGCTTATATATATTTGATATTTTGTGAGTCCTTATTTCTATGACATGTCTTTATTTTCCAAATAGTTCCTTAAAGTTTAAATAGTATAATATACAATTCCGTTTTATATATTCATAAAGTAACGGGAAAAAAAGGTCTCGCGCGACGACACTGTCATGTGAAAAAATAACAAAAATAGATAGATCCTTAATACATCCCATAATTTCATAAAAAAATTTTTAGAACTTTTCACGTACTGTCCTATTTCTTTCAGTGATTGCTCGATCTATTATTTAAATTTTTTTTATTTCTCTGCCCTTTCACTTAAGAAATAAAGAAATAAACGCATCAATATAGAAACTGTAATAAATTATAATATCAGTAAGTTTCCTTTTTCCTAATCATGACATGATGCACAATTCTTATGTATTATATATTATATTATATTATCAATCTATTTCGACTAATAAAAATAAAAAAATAGATCGTGCAAAGTACCCACTAGTATACATTTATACTCATCTTAGAACGCTGTAACCTAACATATATATATCGAGGATTGCTAAAATGCTATGCTTCGTGCTACGGATTCGTTCTTGCATTTCATGCTTCAAACAATCGATTTAAACCGTTCATTATCTTCTACATGTTGATATCTTATTAAAACCAAATTTTACATTTTTTTGAAATTTTTTATTATTTTTCTCAGATTTTTAAAAATATTAAATCTAATAAATTTTTGACCCTTCAATAACAGTGATTTTCAAAAATCTGAGAAAAATAGTAAAAAATTAAAAAAATATATATAAAATTTGATTTCTAATGAGATTTCAATATGAAGAAGATAATGAACAGTTTGGATCGGTCGTTTGAAGCATGAAATGCAAGAATAAATCCGTAGCACAAAAGTCATCTGTGCTATGCATAGCATTTTAGCAATCATCTATATATATCACTCCTATTTAATACAACATAAATGATATATATATACAAAATACCCGCTCCGCAATGTTAATATATACATGAGCGAGGTTTTAGTGCCACCACTTTTGGTTGCCACAACTTCTTATTTAATCAATATTTAAAATTTTTAAATTTAAATGTTGAATCCAAATTGTTGTTAAATCCAAATCACTTTTGGAGTTCATTTGATACTTGATCAAGTGATCAACAAATGAACGAATCTGGTTAATTATGACTTATTAATTTTAATACGTTCATCGTTTAATCACTCAATCAAGCATCAAATAAACTCTAAATTTCATAAAACTTATATGAAAACACATCTTTCGTTAAATTGAACAAGATCAACAGCTTGGATTCGACGTTTGAATTTTAAATTTTTTAAATATTGATTAAATATGAAATTGTGGCAACCAAAAGTAATGCCACTATAACCTTGCTCTGTATACATATATGATATATACCGCCTATGTCTGTGTCAGGTACTCAGTTTAATACAACATATAAAAGTAAATCATGCTTTATGTAAAATTATTAACACTCCTGTTAGAAAAAGTGTTAGTATCTACTATGTTAGATTACTTATCTAACATTTTTGACGTGAAATCAGCAAATTAAAAAAATATTTTTTGAAAAGAAAGGAGGCCAGGCCTCCATCTTTAATTGAATAGTATTAAATAATTATAACCAGTAGCTAAAGTCCAAAGTCAAAATAAGTTAAAGAATGAAAGTAAATTAAATAAGCAAAAAATAATAGAAACCCGAACAAGGAAAAAAAAAAAACGAACAAAGGATCAAATTAAAAAAATGTTAATAAAACCATCAATTTTAGGCACATTTCAATGTGTAAAGATTGCAGGGTTATATCCGATTTTCCCAAAAAATTAAAACCGGGAAGTGCCGCCTCTTCCGCCCTAAAACCCTCACAAAATCCCATTGCTAATCTCCCCCTTCACGGGGGCGGTCGAATCACCGCCGGTTACCAGTCACCACCTCCGCCACCACAACCTCACCCCCACCCCCACCCCCTATGAGTACCTTCGAAGAGTTCCGTTCTATCTTCCCCATCGCTTCCCTTTTCTACCCTCCAAACCTCCCCTCTTCCTCCTCTTTTCCTCCGTTCACCCCTCTCTCACCTCCGCTCACCCTCCTTACCTCCCCTTCCCTCCTCCCTCACTTCATCCCTCCCGTTCGTCCTTCTCTCCATTACTACTTGCTCCACGCCTACCTCCGCTCCGAACTCCCTTCCCCTCCTTGCCAACCCAAGGAGCTTCACCCTACCTTCCCTCCCCCTCCCTCTAACCTCCTCGTCTCCCTCCCTTCCCACCTTCCTCGCACCTCTCACCTCTTCTTCCCAACTGGAGAGAACTCCCACGCTATTGGGTTTCTCTCTGTTACGTCTCTACCCGACTCGACAAACCCGTTTGAGCTCGCACTCGACCACACTGGAGATGTTTTCAAGCAGATTGAAGGCTTCAAGCATCCTTTCCATCGGATTTCTTCCCTCTCTGTGTCGCCGTGTTCTGGCATTGAATTGGGTTTCAGTTCGGGTTCGGGTTCAGGTTCGTCCTCGGGTAATCAGGGTTTCGAAGGGTTGCTATTGGCTACAACACTATATTCTGTGAATTGGTTTCGGGTTGAGACTGGGCCCTTTCAGTTGGATTGTGAAGAGAAAGAGAGACCTTTCCTGGTGCCTTTGGCAAGTCATGGGTTTGAAAACCCGGTGGTGCATGCGTGCTTCAGCCCGCATTTCCGGGAGGAGTGTGCGGTTCTCCTAGACAATGGTGAGGTTTATCTGTTTAATCTTGTTTCAAAGAAATCTGGCAAAATTAGGGTCACGCTGAAAGGTGGACAGAATCCTGGTAGGTTTATAGGCTGTGAGTATGGTGCTGAACCATGGACAATTATTGTTGCATGTGCAAAGGCTATTATTTTGGTTGATTTGAGGGACCCAGGGGAGGAACAAACTAGGGTTTTGTTTAAACCCAACAAATTGGGTACTTATAATGTGAATCAATTGGAGGACAGCAAGGAAAAGTTTCTAGTATTCTGTAAGTCAAGGTACAGTAATTTCCATTTCTCAGTACTGACCAAGTTTCGGTTGATGCTACTTGATTTGCGACGGCCGATGCATCCAATCCTGACGTGGGATCATGGACTTGATCACCCTAGTTATGCTACCATGTTCAAATTAGATGACTTGAAACCCTCTAGTGGGCATGAAACAGCACCACAATCGGGGTTTTCCATCTTGGCGGGTTCATTACAAACCGACGAGTTTAAACTGTTTCATTTTGGATCGATACAAAAGCAGGAGGCATTCGGTGATTCTCCCCTTTCTGTTTGGGGGGTTCCTTCTGGTATTTTCCTATCTGGCCAGTGTGGTGGGACAAGCAAACAACTTATGGATAAGTTCGTTTCTGAGAAGAGTGCATTCGTGAAAGACATTTCTTGCCTCAGAAAACAAGAGAGGGTTGTGGGATTTTTGGTGATTCCATTTGAGGACTCTTTGACCAAACCTGATTCTAATGGGTTTACCTTGATCCGATTAATGTCTTTTGGAAGGTTAGAGGTGCAAAATTATGGTCCATTAGGTGATATACCAGATAACACAATGAGCACCAAAGATGAAGGCATGTCAGGATCATGTGATATTTTAACTGCTTGCCCTGATTGCAAGAGAGTGGAAGTATCTAACAGGCGCTATTGTCTTGATTTTAGATATCACAATGCATATTTTAATGGTGATCTACCAGAAATCCTTCCATTGGATAATAGGCAATCATGTGAAGTTTCTCTCAGTAAAGATATGTTAGCTTTGATGCGTGACTCAATGAATTACACACCTTCTCTAGCTCCCTTCATAGACAATGCCACAATTCCATCCAGTATAGTTGAAATAGCATATCAGAGTGCACTGAATGGGCTCAAACCAGACCTCCTTCCTCTAGCCTTCACAAGATACTTGGACATATTTGCCAAAAAGACTAAAAGTAACTTTCAGCTTCTCAATGTCTCTAGAGGCTCTATTTCTGATGATAAACAACCTTTGATTGTCACAAAGCCATATCGACGAGGCCAGAGATGGTCTAAGAAGATGAAAGCACCTAGAGATAAGCTCATTGGACCAGTTCTACCTGTTCCGGTTCTTCTCACACTTGAGGAGAGAGAGAAAATGGGTGAATGCTCCAGCTTCACAGGAGATGGTACTGTAATAGACCAGAAATGCACAGAGGTCCGTGATAGCATTTTTCCTGCAAATTTAAGTGCTGACAATGAGGAAACAAGTGAAAACAAATCGTTCTTTGTTTATGAGCCTCAGTGTGATTTTATTAGATCAAAAAAATTGAAAAGAGGAGATAAAAGGGATTGTAGAGATGAGAAGTATGAGATTTTTGTTTGCGGGATCAATACCAGGGCATCATGTGATGAGGTGAAACCTGACCCGGATGCAGTCAGACCAGAATTGTTGGATGTTGGCCCAATAAGATTGGGCTTTGATCCATCAACAATGGTCGTTGGAGAAGTTGAGAAAGGGTTGTTGGAAAAATTGAAGGTACGATATTCCACGTGGTCGAGTGAGAATAAGTTTTATCAAGATTTCTGTTCTTCATCGAAACTTCCCAAATAGAACCAATAGTTATTTTCATCAAATTTTTTTTTTCCCTTTTTCTTTTTTTCTCCTTGTGTTTTCTTCATGGCAGTTTGCCACTTTGTTTGCCTAAATGGATGTTTACTAAGTATTGAAAGATTCTCCATTTGGCAGTTTGCTACATATTTTGTTTTGTTACCTTATAGTTCATAAAACTTAATTGTTTCCTTGATGCCTTGAATCATTTCACATTAATATTTGTCAAGATAATTGCTGTGTTTGGTGAAGAATAACAACTAAAAATACCTATTTCCAAGGTTTCGTGTGAAGCATATAAAGAGTTGATTTTGTTGGGCTTTATGTGGATCCAGATCCTGTGTCGCGCGGCACCGTCCAGCGCACAAGATCTGGACCGCTCGTCAAATCCTACGGTTCTGAGAAAGAAGCGCTATCCCTCCCTCTTATCGGATTGGATCTGAAAGGTGCAGATTGAAGTAAAATAATAAAAAAACAAGAAGCGCTTATTCTGTCTCCGTCTCCAATTGGAGGGAAAATTGGAGTTGGCCAGGAGCCAGGACAATTGGCGAGAATTCCAGCCATCCCATGACTGTGGGAGCAGAGATTGCAAACTTCTCCAGCGATTTACTAAGGCCACATCTCCAGCCATTTGCTGCAAGCACTTCTCTTCCCAATGGTAACTCCATGTATATTTATATAATGATCTAGAAAGCTCGAAGCCATCAATCGATTTCAGTGCTTTCTGATAATATGGATATTGATCGCAATTAAAAATATTGAATATGTATACTTCTTGTGTTGCTACTATATCTGTATAATATCTATTTCAATGGTTTCTGTAGATTCTCTTGCAAAACTACACAAAGATGTTAATTGTGCTGTCTTAATGTTCCTGTTTTGTTGTTCTTGCATCAATCTTTACCATTATGTGTTTATCAATCAAGAGTCTTTAGTTTTTATCATTGAATTGGGTGTGCTTGAACATTAGAGCAGTATTTACCAGTATAGGTGGTACTGTTATCTTGGTATCATTACTGGTTTGAGAACGAGAGAAACTTGTGTCTTAAATTGATTTCTGCTTGTTCTATTTACCTGCATGTAGCAAACCTTAGCAATTTGCATGTAATGAAAATAACGCCAGTATCTTGACATTTAAGGTGTTAACTTTATTATCTGGTCATATAAGGTGTTAAAACAGAAGTTCCATGAAAATAACGCTGGTACTGGTAAAGTATGTGTTTTTTTTAACGCCAGCACTGGTAAAGTATGTGAAAATACATCCATATTTTTCGCCAGTATGTGTTTAATGCCAGTACTGGTAAAGTATCGACCTGAAAATACTATATGTAAGCCCAGTATGTGTTTTCTGTTTTTTAGAAGTAGTATTACTTCGCAAAAAAAGGAAATGCCCAAACAACAAAAGGTGAAAAACATATGCATAGTTGGCTAAGTACTGCAATTTTTTAAATCCTTAGCAGTTAGTCTGTTTCTTCATGGTTACTTTACTAATACATTTATTATTTAAATTGAAGGTACTTGATGGCAATGAATATTAAAACTTCACCGGAAAAATATATTTGGAAGTTTTGGACAAGAGAAGCTAGAGAGGAAACTATCGAGGACCGAAATGGCAGGTTGGTGATTGAAGATTCAAGATTAGACATGGCTCGTCGGCCCTGATCGTAATTAAGATTTATGCCGCAAGTTCATCAAAATGGCAGCTCAAGCATTCCATGCCGAAGAACTATCTCTATTTGTTGATGGTGCGTTGGAAACACTAGAGCATCAACTTCAAGAGAAGATACGAGAACTTTCGATCACTGCTGATATTAGATGAAGAATGTAATCTGTGCTTGCTATTTTAGATTGAGCATATTTTTTCTGTCGAAATATTGATGGCTGTAATTCTGCTTCCACAGGAATAATAAAAATTCTTGTATTTGATGTGTTTGTTGAACAAAATAGGACTTGTTCCAGTTATTATGGTCACATATCTAGTAAGCACACTCAGTAGTTGATAAACACCATTTAAGTTGCAAACCTCTCAGCAAATGCGAAGGTTGCAAAAGCAGTTCAGATGAAGGTGGCATTGCAATACTCACCAATCGTTCAAGGACGATGAATCGTTTGCATTAACCCCAGAACCTACCTCTTCTCACCTTCACGAAGCTAACAAACCCACCCACGCTCAGAACCGTGGCCTGGATCACCGGAGTCATGCCAGAGATTAAATTCCATAAAAGTAAGGACTTATTCGAAAAATAACACAGAGGAAACGGATTGGAATTGAAGCGCGCTTAGGATTCTGATTCGGGAGCGTCTGTGGAGCGGATCCAATATGGGGGAACTGGGGAAGCGGAGAGAAAAAACGCGCGACAGCCGTTGGATTTAGGGAACGATTCAGATCTGCTGTGTGCTGTGCTGCACACTTGCCGCGCAACACCAGATTCGAATCCGCTTTATGTTGTGACGGGCCTTACAGGTGTAGCGCATACGACAACAACTCACTCGTCAATAGTTCCAAATTTTTATGAGAAATATTAGTGTCCAATATATAAGACAGATGGATCTGTCTAATATGATCGTTTTTACGTTTTGAAATTTCAAATGATCGATCCAAACAGTTCAATATGTTCTCCATATTGAAAATTTACAAGAAATCAATTTTTACATTTTTTCGAATCTTTTTACTATTTTTTTGGTATTTTTGAAAATTCATGATACAAATATTATGCATTGTCCAATAACAACGATTTTCTAAAATACCAAAAAAATAGTAAAAAATTTCGAAAATATGTAAAAATTGATTTCTTATAAATTTTCAATATGGAAAATATATTGAACAGTTCGGATCGGTTATTTGAAATTTAAAAACATAAAATCGATCGTACTGGACGGAACCCATCCGTCCAATATATTACTCTAGCATTTGTCAATTTTTATTCAAATATTTTTTCTCCAATTGGTTTACGTATAAATGATGTATAAGATAATATTATTAGGCATCTCAATATTAACATTTCGTTTCGTCAAAACGGAACGTTAAACGAAAGATAAAATGAGATCCGTTTTTAGAAACGAAACAGAAATAAAACTGAAATTTGTTAACGTAAATGAAACAGAACACGGAAATAGAGCTGAAATCAATAGAAAAGAGAGACGAAACATTAAAAGAAACAGATTTCTATTTCGTTTGTCGAAACGGAACAAAAACAAAATAAAAATTTTGTTTCATTATCGAAACGGAAATCTGAAATTTCGCTTCCGGTACAAACGTTTGGCGGGCCTAAATATTATGGCAGGTACCAGGTAGCGCATTCTCTACCATGTAAACTTTCGTTCAAAAATTAGCCAGCATGCTCATTTCGTTAAGTTGCATCTCAGTAGAGAATTTGTCTTAGATACTACTAATACGTCACTAAAATATTGCTAGAAAAACATATTTCCAAGCTATTTACTGGGGTGAAAATGACGACAGTTTTAACCGTTCTTTCGTTTCGTTTCGTCCAAAACGAAATGAAACGATTAAAAATTTTGGTTGTTTTTCAAAAATGAAACAGTTAACGAAATCTTGTAACGGTTTCGTCTTATTTTCGTGATCGTTTCAGATGTTATGCACCCCTAGCTATTCATACTTCTTCTTAGGCAATTTTCATATCTGTCTCCCTCCCTCTCACTCAAGCCGCACCACACTCCCCCTCTCTCAAATCGTCACTGTCTCTTTCACACAGTGGCGAAGTCAGGATTGAAAAATGATGGCGGCCAAAATCTGACTAAATGAAATTGAGAACCAAGAAATTTATAAATTTAAGTATTAATTACCTAAAATAATACAAACAATCATTAATCTTTCTTAACCAAAACATCATTGAGCATAATATTTTGAGCCTAGAAGAGGCCCATTAAACTTAACTATATAAATTAATCTCTATCTCTATCTCTATTATATTAAAAGCACCAATGAAAGAATGTAACATTGAAGGATACAATCTTGATCTGAACGATCTACATCATCGATTGTTTTTAGTTTGTAATCTACATTGTTGATTTAATAAACAGAAATTTGATAAGGGGACCAAATTATATCGCAGAATGAAGGAGTTTTATACATTGGTTCATATGCGCGAGCGGAACGAATGTTCGCTCATTATAATGCGTTTGCTGGTTCGATTCCTTCTGATCGTTTTTTCTTTTTTTTTTCCTTAATTTTCAGCGCGCCTCAATTTTTTTTTTCTTCGATTTAATCCGCGTCTCCGCACCTCGGTCTCATCTCTTCCGACTTCCATCCCTTCGTAAAACACTCCAGTCCAAACCACCGATCGCCCCCTATCCAACCATCCATTGCCCTACATCCAACGGTCGATCGCCACCCCAACCCAAGTCCCATGGATCGCCACGCTCATCAAACCGCGTCTCCACCTCATTCTCATCTCTTCCAACTTCCATCCCTTCGTAAACCTAACTCCAGTTCGAACTACCGATCGCCCCCCATCCAACCATCCATTGCCCCACATCCAACGGTCGATCGCCACCCCCAACCCAAGTCTCACGGATCGCTATTTTGAAATTTCAATTTGGCGCTTGATTTACTATTGCTTGCCTATTTAACCAACGATGCCTAAACGAAGGAGAGCAGTTCCGATTTTAGCACCCGATTTTGTCACCTCCTCGCCTACCGGTGCGTCTCTCTCTCTCTCTCTCTCTCTCATTATTCAATTTGATTTTGTGTCAGATTTCCGGCAAAGGAAATGAGTTTACTGGTAAATAGGATAAGTTACTGGTAAAGGTAATGGAGTAGCTTTCTGAGGTCTTGCAATTGTCCCAAAACTTTAATTGTCATCTTCTTTGAAATGGTGTTTGAAAATCAAAGCAGCAATTTTTGTCTAAATGAAAAACGCATCTGTTCGATGGAATACTATTACGTTGGAATTTCGTTTAAATTGTTCAATTTTTTTCATTTGCCGCTCATTAACTTTCCCTAATTACTGTCAGGAAAATTGAAAAATTAGAGCAAAAATTTGAATTTCGTTTGCCGCTCTCTACTTTGCTCGCTATATAAACACGCAATCCGATGGATAAAAAATGCACAGATTTTGTTGTTTCAGGTGAGTGACAACAGTTTACTCAATATTCTTTCTCATCTCTTTTCTTTTCTTTTCTTTTTCATTTTTCATTATTTTCTCAATTTTATCAATTTCTGAAATTTTCAATTCTCTGCTCAATGAATTGATTTGTTTTGTTATTTGTTATTTGTTTTTTTTTGTTCTAGCAAAGATTCGTGCAAGACTTAAAAAGGAGATTGATTTTTGCTTCCGTAAGTTCTCATTCACCCTGCTCTACATCTGATAAATTTTTTTTTTTGGAATTTCAAGAAATTTCATTCCTCAACAAATTCTCCAGACTGTCTTAAGTTGTTTCTATATCTTACTTAAATCCTTTCTAATGATGACCATCTTCTATAGGATTTCAATAGATGTAACCAATAATAAACTTCTCTAATGCTTGCATTGGTTTTATTGGTTTTAGGTTAAACAAGAGCAACATTGATAAACAACTCGAGCAAGATTCTTCCTCTCGAGGTACTGATGTCTGACCCTTTTAACTTGGCGGGATTCATTTATGTTCCATCCATCTTTTTTAAAGTGAAGAATGTTTGGTAGGCTACTGGTATGGGAACAAAGTAAACCTCTTTTCAGCCTTAATAATATTTTTTTTGGCTGAGTTTAGTAATGCGCTAGGTCTTGATATATTTTCAAAACGTTAATTGTTACTTAATGTCTTAATGAAACCAAATTAGGGGCTGGATTGGTTCAGGTTTATACCTTTTGAACTTGGTGGTATTGTGATAAAATGTTGAGTAAAAAGGAAAAAAGCCCAAACCAGACATATAGTCGTTCAGCAATTTTGAGATAAAAACCTAGGAGTGAGGTCTGTACCAGTTCTGGTATTGACATTCATTTTAATTGTATGGATTCTTTATTATTGTTCACCTATTAAGAAACCTAGGAGTGAGGTCTGTACCAGTCCAGTTCTGGTATTGACATTTATTTTATTATTTTTTTTTAGGGTCAGCAATTGCTGACAATTTTCCATTAATAAAACAAAAGTTTACATATCAATAAAAACTGAAAACAAATACTAGTATCAAAACTGGTACGTCACAATAAATAAACGGTATAAACTCCTAACAATGTCTATACCTAACACCGATGTAAACTCATGCAAATCCAATCCAGAACCTATCAAGTGCCTACAGACTACGCTTGACGCAGAACCGCAAAACAATACCTCCGAAAAGCAAATGAAAAGGATGATTGATGCTTCTGGTCTCAGCACAGACTGGCACTAAGGCTCTATCCAGATTTGGAGTAGAGTTCCACCATCCACTGTCGCGACAGTAAAAAATCAGACCGGAACGACACCTTGAAGTGCACCTACGACAACCGCCTCTTGCCAAATCCCACGTGCTTACTTCACAAGCTAGGCATCCGCAACGTCCATGCCGCACTCGGCTATGCACTACATGGCCGTAGCACACCTCCACCGTGCACCGTAACGTCGCACCACACATCGGCTGCAAATCCACGACGATCGTGCCGCAAATCTCGGCTGTGGTCCCCTGGCGGCCGTCCGACACTGCTGCTGCGCACCCTCAACAACCAATTCATGTATCCACTGTGCACGGTCGATAATCACACTACACCCGACAACAGAATCAACATATCTCACTGTTTTTTCTGCTGGCTGTGCTTTCAGGAGAAGGGAAAGGAAGAAGTGAAAAGAGATTGACGGGGAGGTCGACGTCGATTCCAGTCGCTCACCCTTGGAAGCCGCACCGCACGGCACCTCGACTGCATAATCTCGACAACAAACCACTTCTTCACGACGCATGACTGAAAATCGCACGGCATCCGACGCTCGAACCGCCAAATCAACAGATCACCGCCTTATACCGGCTGTACTTGTAGCAGAAGGGAGGATAGAACGAAAAAAAAGAGAGTGGGGGGAGGTCGGCGGCGGCCGCCTCCCCCGTCTAGGGTTTGAGGGAGAAGGGTTTTTTTTCGCTTGTTTTCGAAAGAGCGAACCTCAATAACTTTCTTGACAAGTGCATTTGACATTTATTTTAGTTGTATGGATTCTTTATGTCATATGGTACTATTGCTTCTAAACTGGAATCTAGAATAGGGTAAATACTTTTCAGAAATCATATGGTACATGGGTACAACACTATGTTAGTGAAACATATTTCAAGTGATATGGTACATGGGTACAATACCTTTCAGAAATGTTTGTTTTCATTCATATAGCAGTTTAGAATCAATACCAAAACTATGTTTGTTTTCCGCACACTATGTTGTTTTCATACATGGGTACAATAATAGTTCATCCTTTTACTCATTATTACTGATACAATTGATCTTTTATTTAATTTGAATTTGATAAATATAAATTTCAAATGTAGACATTTATTGAAATGGTGATTGTATTGAAGAACGAACACCGCACCTATGTGATCAAAGTGTCTAGGTAAGATACCATCTTTGGCTATTTAATATTCTATTTGATATATGATGATGCGTTGCAATGGAATAACATATAATGACTTGATGTTTTTCAATACAAGAAGGTTATCTGCTATTTGATGTTCAAAAACCCAATTCTACTATTATTGGACATTTAATGACATGATTTTTTTTCATTTTTTTTCATGACTTATAGATAAAAAAGGCACACTACCACATTTGAGTTTAAGTCTATTTGATTTGATTTTCTATTTTTTTAGTTCAAATTTTTTATTTGATTTCCTATTTTTATGCATTTGACATAACTTTAGTCTGATCCATTTACTTTTGATTTTTTTGATCGTCCTTTTTTTATTTTATTTTTGCAATTTGGTAGGCAACGAAATTTAATAAAAGTTCAAGAGAAATCGCCATATTGCTGAGATGCATTAAGAGACTGTTTGAATTTCTCTGCTAGATTTCAAAGATCTGGTAGCCCTGATAGCCGAGCAGGTAATCAACCAATCTATCTCCTAAATAGTTTTATTGTTGGTGTGCAATGAACCATTATTTTTTTTGTTGCGTACTAGCTAGGAGTCAACTTCTTTGCTCTAAGAAGAAATTACAGAAATTATTTATTGGTATTATTTGGGAAAAAAAACTTGCAGAGATTATAAAAGAAGTAATAAGAAGGGAAAAAGAACAACAAATTATGTAGACGCATACATGAAGTTAAAGAAAGCAACTTCTTTTGGTTTACCATTAAATAAAAAGAAGTAGAGAAAACATCCAAATTGTGTGTTCCCTGTATAGTTTTAATAATCAGTGGGTAGATGGATCATTTTGTTGCAGGCCATAATTTTGGAGGGGTTAGAAAGAAGTTTTCAGACCGACTATATCATGAAGGTAAGTAAGCTCATGTTACAAATAACAAAGAAAAGTATTTCGACATTATTCAAATCTATATTATTTATTATTAAAATTGAAGCCTCATATCCATTTAATGATTTTAATCAGATTATGGGCTGGACTTATGGTGTTGATCCAATTGTTGTTTCTCAATTTTAGTTTAATTTTGAAGATAGAGATGACAAGGGGTATTGCAATAGAGGGTTCAAAATGGGTAAAAGTATCGGAGTTGCTTTCCATATGCTCTTCAGGTTGGAACTGTTTTTAATTTATTTTCCATTGGAGGCGTTTCAATTGATTGAATTTTTGACAGTACATCAGGATGCTTGCAAAATTTTCCTCATTGAGAGTTGGCCTTGATCCATTAATAAAATTATCATTTCCATAGCAAGTAAATGATGTTTGGTACTGCCTTGACTTTCAATTGGTTACTATTGCCTTAAGAAATCTCTTAAGTCTTATCATAATTTATATCTGTTAACTTTTTTTTCTTGCTTTGTCATTGTTTTTATATAGAAGCCATAAGGATCTGCACATTTTTTGCAGAAGCTATATTGGTTGTTAAAAATCTTCATGTACCAGTAAAAGATGAGGCAAATCTTTCGTATCAACAGGTGCTTTTTAGGTTTTTGTTTGCAATATCCTTCAAATTTATTTTTGAACTTGTAGAATTTAGTTAAAGCGTTATTGAAAATTATTCCTGCCACATTCAGCTAAAGAAAGTTGGTTAAAGCGATATTGAAAATTTTTCCTCATTTTCCTCATTGTGAAGAGCCCTGATGGAAGTTCAGAACTGTCCAAGTTGTAGGCCTACCCTAAAGTATTCCCTAATAGAATTAGTACTTAATCTTGAATATGATCATTGTTCGTTATCACACATTTTATCTTTATAAAATACTACTTAATCTTGATATGATCATTGTTCGTTACAATAGTGGAGCAAGAGCGATTTAAGAATCTTATCATGTAGTATAATTATTTTTTTTTGAGACGATATACTTTTATGTGAAATTTTTTATTGAGAAACATAACTATTTTCATCGAATTATTTGTTTGAGTTGTTCACATGTCTGCTTTGATTAATTTTATTTATTTAAACCGGTAAATATTGTTGTTACATTCACGCCAATCAAAACAACGTTGACCTTAAATGTTGAAAAATGGACAACATATCTGTGTCAAATAATATTTTCATTTTCACATATTACAACGTAATAGCCTTATATTTTACTAATACATTGCTTTTCTTTCTCCTCTCACACATTGGGTGGACACTGCTACTAGTCTTAATAAATTAACATATGATTGGAATTTTTCTAATTATTAGAGGGAGCATGACCCTTGCCAGTCCCTTCCCTGCTGTCTTCGCCACTGCTCTCACAAGTCACAACCCTCACTGCTTCTTTCTTACTCACATCTCTCATCCTTGCTCGGAACAAAGAAACCCTATCTTCAATCTCCTTGTTCCAACTTCCGAGCTCGTGCTCCCTAGAGGTCTAGACCCGAATCCCACCAGTTATTACACACCTCAACTTCCTATCTTCGATAACTATTAGCTAATTAGGCACTCGTGAATAAGGTGGTGGAGGCGTGGCTGTTGCAATGGTGACGCTTGGTGATTGATTGGCCGATCCCCTCCTTTCTCAAGTCCTCTTTCTAACTAAGTTAGCAATTTCAATTGAAAAATGATAACTGTCATATGCAGTTTTGCTATCACTTGTCATTGCTTGAAAATATAAATACATAAAATAGACAAGGTAAATATATAGATAATCAAATTGAATACATACAAAAAAAAATAAAATTTGTCATTTCTTGTCCAAATTTTTATATGCATATTCAATTTATTTTTATTGAACTTATTTGTTTGTATGTGTTCATTTTGATTATTTTTATGTTCACGTTGTCTATTTTATGTGTTCATTTTGTTCAAACGATGACAAATGATATAAAAAATACAGATGACACTAATCAATTTTCATTTCGATTTGATTATTTTTGTCATCCCTTGTCTTAGCAAAATCATTTTTACCTAATACTCCCACTAATCAATTTCCATTTCGATTTGATTATTTTTGTTCATTTTGATTATTTTTATGTTCACATTATCTATTTTATGTGTTCATTTTGTTCAAACGATGACAAATGATATAAAAAATACAGACGACACTAATCAATTTCCATTTCGATTTGATTATTTTTGTTTTTAATAGAAAATTGATTACATACAAAACTGCAGATGATCCAACTGACAGGTGGGATCCTTTTCCTACCAAGGCGCTCTTTTTTTTTCTTTTTTTTTCTGGGCCATGTGCTATGTTCGGTCTGTTGAGGCCGTATTCAAATTTAATAAGCTTAAACTGGACTTTGAATTATACAGTAATTTAATATAAGAATTTGCTAAGCGTCAATGAACTGTTATTAGATTAGTTATCATGACTTGATAAAAGATTAAGATTAAGGAATAACTCGAGTTATATATCTTTATTAAATAGTAATTAACTCGAGTTCACCTTTGGCAATATCGTCGATTGCAATATCGCTATTTATTTTGGCAAGAATATGCGATTATCGAAATAAATTAAATTTTGTAACATTGTTATTAAAATAATAAAATTATATTATATAAAAAATAAATATTAATAAAAATTAACGGCTGAGAAAATGAAAAAAAAAAGACACCCCGGATTTTGCTACGAGTAGTAAACCGTCGTTAAAAACTAACAGAGGCAAAGAAAAGCTCGAGACAATGAAAGTTTTTCGTTATATTTTAATATTTTTGGAGGAGTATTAGGTAAAATAAAAAAAAAGCGCCATGGAGCCATTAATATTCGTGCTAACTTTTTTTTTTATTATCATTCGTGCTAACTATTTTCTCCTTTCGTTGCTCCATGTTAACACCGCGAAGCCAAGGCAAGCCTAAGCGGGATTGGCCTCCTCACATTTTTTAATTTTACTAAAAATTACAAGCTAAATTAAATAAAAGTATGAACAAATATATAAAATGATCCCTTCAGAAAATAATATTTACAGTCAAATTATTTTTCTAGCTTCGCGCGCCCTGCCTATTAAATTTGAGATTCGTTCTTGGATTCTTTCTCCTTTTTTTTCCTACACCTATCTTCTACATTCAAAGTTTATACACTTCAAATTCGTTTTTCCAAAAAAAAAAAATGAAATTTTTCTCCTTGGAGGCTACATTCAAACGGGCCATATGATATAGAGATCTCGCAAGGTCGCTAGAGTTGTACTTCGAATGGCAATCGCCGACGCTAGAAAGAAGAATCAAAGAAAATGAGATGGAAAGAACATTGAAGTGAAAAGAATCGAGTCGGTGTTTGTTTGGACCATGTACACTTCCATGTCTCGACAGGACCGAGCCGCGAAATGAAAAATTGGTGGGGCATTGCTTACGACAATGGCAGTTGGCTGCCACACCCACACCTTTCGGCCTTCACATGGATATGTCTACTCTTGGTAGAACGCCAAATTACCTCCACTACATAACCGCGCCTGGTTATATGTCGGAAAAGGACAATTTTCGTCATTCTTTGTTTGGTGACTCTTCCTACCATCTCCACACGGCCAGAGCTATGGTGAGAAGTGCCGCTTGAAAAGGCAGAGATACTAAGAATTAGCATGAAGAGTTTTGCCGCAAGAAATTCACGTGAGGATCTTTAACATATATTATATAATTAAGTTTTTTATTCATTAATTTTTTCTAATATCTTATTGCAAATTTAAAACAACAAGCAAGATTTATTTCCCTAGATATATTTTGATCAACTTTTTTTTCTAGAATAATCAAACTCAAATTTTTTATCTCGTGATTTTTCATGCAAAACTGATCTCTCTCATTTCAAACTTTCTAAGACGTCAACTTTCAATTTACGAGATAAATAAACTCCTCTCTCGCTTTCCATATGCACAACAAATAGCAAGTATTTATTATGATAATTTATGAGATACTTAAATAAACAATTAATCACCATATGCATGATTTATCATGCAAAACTCATCTCGCTCATTCAAAAGTTTTTGATACTTAAATAAGAATTGCAGAAGATCTCTTAATTTAAACTTTAAACATGCATAGAACATGTTAGATCACACTACTTTTAATATTATTGAGACCATAAAATAGAAGTTAAAAAGAAATTGACTTATAACACTAATATATAGGATATATGAAGAGCTACCCTTTGAAAAAAAATGTATATCAAATGAATTTTATTTCACTAAATTAAAAAGTTCATGTACTTAATATAGAATGACAATTTTATGAATTAATTTTCAATTTGAATTTGTCTTAGTAGTTTTTTCTCCATTCAAAAAGCTTCTGTAATTTCAATATTGCTGATTTGATTTTCTGATAATCACACACATATATAATAATGTGATATCTACAGAAATTCTAGATAATCAGATCTAGCTGTTAACTATTTCTATCCCCATCTACTATAATGAAAGTAATATACATCGCAAAACTATATCTAGATCAGGCAAACAAGGAAGGCTAAGCTATCAATCAACAATATAAATGCCCGAGCTTGAGACTCATTTCAATTTGAGCCGTTGATTTGCTCGAAGAGCTCATATGCAATGTTAACACACCTTGCAATTTAATAACACGAGTATATAAAATGTTTTATATATTGAACATACATAATTGGTAAAGATATTATATGGATTGTGTTTTTGTCATTAATATTTTTGTCGTGTTATTAATTCTAAAATTAATAAAATATATTTTTTTGCGTAAGGAATATGCAACATTTGAAGCAAGTGATGATAAAAATAATAATTCTTTGTATGTAACTTATGTAGGAGAAAAATATATATGTCAATAGCTAATTGCTACTCATTAATTGATGAATGAGATATTATAAGGGCCATCAAGTAAAGTAAGATTAATTGTAAATGAATGTCGTAGGATAAAAACTCCGCATATCAGTGGCGAATCCAAACTTTTTTTAAGGCTGGGCACAATAAAATAATAGTAAATTTAACAATAAAAATAAAATTTATAAAAAAGAGTAATTTTAATTTAAAAATAAAAATCTATTTAAAATGTCGTATTATTACAAAATGCTCAGTGCAAACAATAATATTTCCCAAATAAAAAAAAAAGCAAACAATAATATTTTTCACCAAATAGTACAATAATTATAAATTTTTCACCAAAAAATATACGAACGAAAAAGAAATTATTATAATACTAGTGCAAGCAATAATATTTGCATAGATGCATAGTTTGAAATGTTATATAATTTTCTCATTATATATTTCGGATAACAATGCTTAATTTATTGATTAATATCCAAGTACAAGCTAACTACAAAAAATTTGCATGTAAGCCAAACGACCAAATCCCATCGTTCTAAATTCTAGACCATGCATATGTTTTAGAATTATTCCAACAGGTGTTGGGAAAATAAGAAATGCACGTAGGTCCCACCATGTGATTGCTATATCTTTTGTAGAATGTAATGGACTAACGGGTTCGGACTTTATATAGACTAATAAATCGAATCAGTGAATTACTGTTATTTGAGTCACAACTCACAACAACAATTGAATCAAGCGTAGGCACCATAAAAATATGAAGCCTAGTCACTGTTCTAAAACCAAAGCAGGTGATCGTTGATATGTGAAAATCAAGCCCGGGCAAGTGCCCAGGCTTGCCTCAATGTAGCGTCGCCCCTGCCGCATATATTAAGCTTTTCTTGCATTGTTTAGTATAGCTCGGTCCCAAGTCCGAGTAAAAGGAGGAGGGTCCCAAGTCCGATCAAAAGGAAGGTTGTGATAGGTTAGGCGAGCCAACGTAAAAAATCCAGTCATCTCTAAGGGTGCGTTTGGATCGTTGGAAGAAAGAAGAAGAAGAAGGAAGAAGAAGTAAAAAAATTATAAACAATCCAAACTCTTCACAAAGTTACACACTTCCCGGCCAATACTTCTTCCCATTTCTTCCCTTCTTCCCTTCTTCCCTTCTTCCCACACCTATCCAAACGCACCCTAAGGAAATGAACTTCAATTTCTCTTGTTGGGTTTCTTTTCTAGCCTACCCCAACTTGTTTGGGACAAAAGTCTTAGTTGTTGTTGTTGAATGTCGTATGATAAAAAAGTTGTATTTTAAAATGAATTTGTAATTATGCGGTAGAAATAACATTAGGTATTTTTATTGACTTTGACCTAACTTTCTATTAGTTATTTTGTCTAATGCCAAAGGCTAGTTATTTCAGCTTACTATAAGAGACATTGCAGAATTTTAGTTGTTCCTTAGGCTCCGTTTGGATGGCTTCTTCCCGGAATAAGGAATAAGGAATAACCACTTTTTACCAATAAATTTATTTCTAACCATCCTAACTCTTCACAAAAGTTACACACTTCCCAATAAATTTACCCCTTCCCAATAAATTTCTTCCCTTCTTTCTTCTTCCTATCTTTTATTCTCAACACATCCAAACGGAGCCTTAGATAAGAGCATAAGATTATATTTGCAAATTTTATTGGTTGCCTTTCTTGGGGGCTAGAAATTAAAAAAATCTTTCACCAGACAACTAATACTGGAGTTATTGCACAAGATGATTATCTTTCTATTTAAGTTTGTTTTATCAATGGACAAGTGGTCATTCGGGCATGGACAGGAGGCACAATTTCAATAGATTAATGCAGTTCAAGATGAAGAGAGGATGAATGTTTTTTGGATCACAAGTAGTTTGGATTATCACTGTGTTGCTCTTAGTTTCTGTACTGATATTTTGTGGATCGTCAGTAGTTTGGATTATCATTGTGTTGCTCTTAGTTTCTGTACTGATATTTTGTGTTGCTTTTAGTTTGGACTGTCTTTTCGTTTCTTTAGGAGTAGTTAGGTGTAGTGCTTTTATTCTAGCCACTTTCTGCGTGACTGTCTTATGTACTGAACTATTTTGTTTATATAGATGTATGCCCCCTTTATGGGGAGCTATTATATCAAAAAAAAAAAAAGCTTCGAATTTTGAGGTTTTGAAATATATCTAGAATTTTGGGAGTATGGGTTTGTTTTTTTATTGGCTTTTGAATTTTGAATTTGATTCACAATTTTAATTTCTGGATTTGAATTTCCTAATTTGATATTGAAATATCAATGGACATGATGAGTTCATAAATGATATATTAATCACTTGGACATGAACGATGAATAGACTCTACATATCTATTTGCTTGAAAAAAAGAAGAAGTATATTCTCTATTTGCTTGAGAAAACATAAGAGCTGTTCCACTTAAGTGTTGTACTTAATTCTTCATTATGACTGTAATTTTAATTTTAGACAAAAATGAAAATGTTGGTTTTGTAATTACATGTTTTAATCATAAAATTGATACATAAGATGCAATAGAATCCTTTGAATAAACAAATAAGAGTCGGCAACAGCAGCCGGTGCTAGGGTTGGTACAATTGGTACTGGTTTAAAATCGAAAGCATCCAGTCTGACCAATCATCAATGCATGAGCAATTGACCATGCTTTACAAAAAGAGACGAAGAAAAATAGGAAACCATTTTTTGTCGTGACATATATAAAATGACCGATTGGGAATAATTGATCGGTTGCTCCTGTAAGTTTTGATAATATGTTAAGTTAATTGTCCATGTTGAAGAATGTTTGGACGCTCTTTTATAACATTATAAATTTGAAGGAATGCTTATATTTTGCATGCATTCTGATTTATGACCTGCTTTTAAAAAAAAAAAAAATTATGACCTTTCATTTGACCAATTGACTTTCATAATATGGATAGCTTGTCACTAAATAAAGTTATTTTAGGAAATTCCAGGTATTTTAGTGTGATTCGAGGAGGAAATCTTCCCTATAAATTCAACAGAGAAAAACCGAAATGGGAAGATTTAAATAAGAATTTCAACAATGTATGGGTTTTAAAATAAAATTTTTTCCCATTACATTCCACATTAATTACACCCTTACCACGCCTATATGTGGGCAGTCGTCAGAATTCACAATATGACTTCCTTTCCATGAAAATGAAAATAAAGGGGAGGTTCTTGATCAGAGAATATAAAAAATAATAATTATATTTAATGATCAGTGCTCTAGCTGCACGCTTTGGTGATTTGATGATAGATCTAAGATTTGGTGGGAGACTTAGGTGAGAAACCAATAGTTCCTGTGTTTTGTTGTTTGGTATAAAAGCGGAGCTGGATCTGGATACCATTCGCTGATTTCGCTCCATACAAAAAGATAGAAATAAAGTAACAAGAGTACATCCGTACCTATTATAGTCCGCAACCGCATGATTTGAAAGCCACTTCTTTAATTCTTTTTCAAGCACCAATTTTTATCTTTTTGAATGTTTGAAATTCCAAATGTTGACGTGGCCTTGTCGGATGATCATGATCGGATCCAATTTCTTGGCGTTGGTAACATTTAAGTATTCATAAGAAATCTCGAACTGAATTTTGAACATCCATTTAAGTTGCGTTGGTATAACTATTACAAGTTTGAGAGAAACAATATCATAGAGTTCATGTGAAAGGTCGTAGATTCGAAATCCGGTTGGAGGTCTTTAATTTAAAAATAAGTTGGGAGTTTGATCCAATTTAATTTCAAAAAACGATATTATGATATCAACATATTCCGATATTTTATCCAACGCTAACAAACTAACAAAGCAATCATGATATAAGATTACTGGATTTTTCCCAAAATGAATTTCAACAAAACTCCATTCGGCATTTTTTTTAGTTCAAATGACACATTTTGAAATTTTTTATATTTATGAAAAATTGTCAAAACTCATTTTGCAAAAATTGAAATTCCAAGAATTCAATACAAGCCGCTATCAAGAATTTCTAAAATAGAAGAAAATGAGTCCAATTAACAAATGCAACAAGAAATATTTCAAAAGTCTGTTTATTGATTTTGCCGATATATAGTTAGGTCCATTATTTTGTAGCTAAGTAATAAAAAAATGGTTATTAATAGTCTCTTTCAATTAAGTACCAAAAAGAATTTAGAAATATCTTGATATAAACGTTTTCCTCAAAATTTTCCTTTAGCTTTCCTCCACCATGAATAGTACTTTCCACAGGACCACAATAGATAAGAGCAAGTTGTATTGAACTGTATACACCTCAGAAAGCGGCGATCAAGTCTGTATTTCCACTCGTGCTGAAACAAAAAAAAAAAAAAAGGTTGACGTGAACAGTGTGACAAGCACTGATAATTGCACCGCTGCTTATCACTTGCCACTTTAGTAGCTATCTCGGCCTTGACTTGCTATATCAAAGAAAAATTTCTTGGGCTTGACAATGAAAAGATGCCGCTCTGCTTATCACCGAATTTCTGTTATTATTATATTATGTTATTTAAAAAATAAAATACAACTACTGTTTTTAATTAATCTTGATGATGATTTATCTAGTAAGCATGTCACTATTAGCCTACGGATCCTTATCAACACCGCCACACAAATCAACTGCTTAAATCTTCTTCTTTATTTCTTCCCCTTAATGCGTCCGAACTTCTGTGCAGTGCAGCGGGTGGGTTTGTCATAAAGAAATACTGAAATACGGTGATTTGTTGCATTAACTGTTATGGATTGAATGGCCGCAATCGATCAGAACAATTTCTCTCAGAATTTTTTTTAAATAAAAACCCGTAGGAAATTTCTCTCAGAGAATTCAGAAAATGCAAAAAAAAAAAAAAAGCGCCGAAGCGGACTTGATCTGGTGCGGTCTTAATCCGATATTCGGTGATTATCTTTCAATGGTCTTCCGTGTTGTCATCTGTGGAGTGAGTTGGATTCCGTTCTTTTGGGAAAAACGTTTAAATTCTTCACAGAGGGCCAGATGCAGCAGATCTGTAGTATTTTCTGCACCGGTCACATTAATTAGTCAAATTAAGCCTATGCTATGCATGATAAGGATGCGCAAGCGTCGAGATGGAATATCGTTTAATTTAAAGAATTCATTTATAAAGCAACAAAGTACGACCCTCAATCCTAATGAGTACGATACAAGTGAAAGAAATTATTTTTGACTAGATCCTTGTCATCAACAAAATATATATTGTGACAATATTATCTCTAAACAAGCAAAAAGTACTCATCAACTACTAAAAAGATAAGAGGTAACTAGTATGAATAAAAATACGCATAGATAAGTTAAAATTTCATCTTTAGCTATGTCACATCACCCAACTCAGCAATTTTTTTTTATTGGACAACTCCTTATTGTTTTTTTTCCCCTTGTCATTTTATTAAGAAAATACGTTCGGGCATATCTAAAATGCTAAAAAGATATCTTGAAATTAAATACTCTTTTATTGGACAACTAACTCGTGGCGACTTTTATTCGAACTTAGCTCACTTGCTTTGGGTTCGCAAGCTGATTCGACTCACTCGAATTTAATTCAAAATTGACTCTATATATAATTTTATTAACTAATTTATAATATTTAGTACCTAATTTATTGTATAATATATTTATTTTTTTACATATGAATACTATTTTTCTTTAAAATCTTATATAAAGAATAAAACATTTTACTATAAATAAGATATATAAAATTAATAAACATTATTACATTAATTAGTTTGAACATTACTTGCTTGAATATATATGAAATAGTTATAATTCGGTTCGATGAATTCGTTATGAAACTCGATACTAGCTCGATTCAATTCGATAAAATTCGAATTAATTTCAAATCAAACTGACTAAGGTCATCTCGCTCGAGCTCGACTCATTGCCATTGCCAGTCCTACTCCTGCCTAACATTCGCTCTGCCATGCACAACTATCACACTGCTAGGACCAATTTGGGAAAATAAGAAACACATAGTCTGCACATAACTAATCTGTGAATGGATCGAAATTAGTTCGATGTTGAGTCATACGCCATCCTCACAATTGATGACATAATGGGTAGACATGCCTAAATTGATTGTGACATTTACAGGTTTTCACACTGAGAAACTAAAGATAAGATAAAGTAAAAAGGTGCTGAGAAAAGTCAGGTGCTAACGTATTGTTATTGGGTGCGTTTGGATGGCATGTGAATAGGCTTATTCATGAATAGTATGAATAGTGGTCATCCAAACAACTCGTGAATAGAATGAATAGGCCTATTCACATGTGAATAGATATTCTAGCAAAATGTTGGAATAGAAACCCATAACCTTCATTTAATATTAAAAAATTAGCTACCAAACAACCTTATTCTCCTTTTTGCCTCCAAACATCCTCTCATATTCATGAATATGCCTATTCTCAATGTAATATATTCACAAAACTTATTCATGAATATGCATATTCATGTCTATTCACCATGAATTTTATCTTCATTTCTCTTATTCTTTAATTTATTCATATATATACTATTATAGCAGAGTTTTTTTTTTTAATGTTTTCACTATTCCACCTTTTTTTGGGACGAGTCCTAGTGATTTAAACAGGTGCATAATTGATTTTGTATCTATCCTCTCTTGTGACTTGGTTACTTTTTTCCGAAGATAATCGATCAAATCCTTCAACTTATATTGAACTTAATTAATTGTTACCCGACTTTTCTATCTATCATTGTCATTTAATGCGAGTTATTATTTGTTATTAGATCAAAAACTGGTGCTCAGAGAGCCAACTCTTGGTCTAGCGACAAAGAACAATGCATCTTGACTTTTTAAGAGAAAGGTCGCAAGTTCGAAATCCGACCGGGAGGGGGGGGGGGAGGAGGGTCTTTCATAGACATTTAATTTAAAAATAAATTGGATGGTTTGGACCTCCAATTTATCTTAAAGAAAAAATTGGTGCTCTATATTTGATTACTTCGGTTGGAAGTTAATGAAAACAAGTACAATGAGAACGGAGAAAAATGTTTAGCATGAAATTGTAATGTTAAATTTGATAAATATTCTTGCTAACCTCTTTATATTGTTGTATTTGAAATATAATAGAAGGAAATATTAACAACAAATCAAACAAAACAAGGAATTGAAGGTATAGGAACAGTTCATTCGATAACAGTTAACACTCATTTATAGCAGCCGCCTTCTTATTTCACTTGTAGTTTGTGCTAACCAAATATGTTAATGTTGGTATATTATTATATAATAATCGAAGCACGCTCACGCTCAGGCTCCATTATAGCATTAATTCTTTTTTTTTTCTCTTAACAACAAACAAGAATTAATATTTATTTCCCCCCATAATAATCCCACCTAATCTATCTACAAAAGACAATAACTAGCTGCGTATGTTGCTTTTAGTACAACTTTAGTCTAATATACAGATAAGCCCGAGATTTAATGTCCAAATCAAACAACAGGCGATTGTGACATTGTTTCCAGCAGCCGAAAATATTCCGGCTGCCTTTCGCTTTGAAGTCAATTGGTATATGCACGAGCGTTCTATGCTTATTATAGTTAGGATTATTTTATAAATGGTGCACTTCTCGATACTTTTTTTTTTATTTCTTTTCATCAATTCAAGCACAATGTTTTAAATTAAGTGAATTTGTAAAGGATAAACTCAATACTCCTAGAAACAGATGTCCTTGTTTACATGATTGACCAAAAATGAATTGAATTGAAAACCACAATAACCAGAGACAGACACCAAAAAAAGGTGCAAGTGAATCTATAAGCACAATATATAAGTGAAAAAAGTGGATGTGTATATGTAAGAATCAAAAAGCACTAAACAGTACAGCCCCCAGCTCCTAGCCTCTGCATTAATATTGGTGGAAGCAGGGAAGAAGGTAATTTTTTTTTTAAAAAATGTATATCACAATTTTAATTTTAATCTAGTGATTTTACAACCAGAAATGTCATATTGAATAAGATGTACTAAAAATATAGGGGTCATTGTAAAATTTTCTCATAATTTGTGATAAAAATAGAAAAATAATAAAATGCATGCTACTTCAATTTACCCAGTTGACATCCATTTGCATTGAAGAGATCCGACATTGGTTTGAATTAATGCAACGCCACCTTATGAATAAGATAATTAAGTTGGGGAAAACTAATAATGTGCATTTCTACCGAACATATTAAATTTCATTAACGTTTACTCTAAGGAATTTTTAGATGGCAGCAAAACAACCAATAAAATTTTGATACGTCACTCTTTTGTAGAAGTATGTAGAATTCTGAAGTGACGTATCTTAAACCGATTAATATTTTTTCAGGAGGAACTAGCCAGAAGCGTAAATCTTTTTAAATGCTTCGCTAGATATCTACTTGTATTAGAAAATTCAATTACATGATAAAATATTTTACTTGTAGGTTTGTTTATGTATGTAGTTCCAAAGGTAAGCAAATCCTGTTTTGACTATAGGTGCCATCACATCAGATCGATTATGAATTCAAAAATTGAATATGACAACACGAATCTTTTTTTTTTTTTTTTTTTTTTTTTTTGAATAAAAAATGCGGGTCTAGCCCGACATCTTTTTCATTGAAAGATAAAAGAGTGAGTACATAAATATTTCCATATGTTGGAAATCAAGAGTAAAAAAAGAAACAAAGTAAAATGGGCCACTAAAAAGTAAGGCCTACAGAAAAAAAAAAAGAAAAACAAAGAATACATGGCACGGGGTCTGCCACTTAAACAAAAAAAGGAAAGTCTAAAAAAAGAAAAAAAAACAGCGTGATCAGATTAATCCGGATGCAACAGTCGCCATTCTTCAATGATGAGCATCGCCAGAGAGTGAGTATTGCTGTGTTTTTCACTGAAAACTCTGCTGCATCTCTCCCTCCAAATAAAGTACCACGCAATGGCTAAAATCTCCTTTTGCTTTGCAGTTATATCAGTTGTTAAGAAGGCTAAGTTTGCTGGTATTTGGATTTGAGGCGTACCAGAAAGATTAAGGACCTGTTGCAGAACCATTGAGGAGAAGAGGCAGTGATCAAAGATGTGCTGGATGGACTCACAATCTGATTTGCAAAGAGCACACCTATTTATCAGAATAAAACCTCTGAGTTGAAGGTTGTCCATTGTGGGCAATTTGTTTTGCAACAAAAGCCAGGTGAAGGTTGAGACCCTGGGAGGGACTTTTAAGTTCCAAATGAGAGACAAATCAGAGGGTATTTTGGGCATCAATTTGCTGAATTTGTAGAAGGCAGCGGAGGTAAGCTTGTCAGCTGTCAGTTTGCAGCAAATCTGATCCTGTAGGTCACTGTTTGGAGTGGTGTGTTGTAAAAGTTGCTGAATTTGAATGAGGAGTTGGTTCAGCTGCTCTATGGCCATCAGATTGGTGGACATTATTGGTCTGAAAAGACAGAATGGCGAGTGTAATTGTTGGAGAAAGGTGAGAACAAAGATATCATGGTCAATGGAGTAACTGTAAAGTGTTGAGAAGGAATGACAAAGCAAACCAAGGCCCCAATTTTGCTGCCAGAATGAGGTAGTTGAGCCTGACTTTAGTTTGAAGTAGGTGACCGATGTGAAGATAGGTAGGATTTGTCGAAAAGTTTCGTGCAGTGGTGAAGTAGAGGGAAGGCTCGGGTAAGAACCACTCAAGGCTGTGAGTAAGGTTTTGAAATTGGAAAACTCATGGCTGTTCCATTTCCACAACCACTTTGACAAAAGTGCCAGATTGAAGGTTTCAAGATCCAACACCCCCAACCCTCCGGTGAGCTTTGGTGAGCAAACTTTGTTCCAAGATACTGTGACTAGCTTTTTTTTCTGCGACCTTCCTTGCCATAAAAAAGATCTTCTTGTGTTATCCAGAATTTTAACGACCCACTTAGGAATTTTGAAAACCGACATGAAAAAAATTGATAAAGAGGAAATGCAGGTATTGACTAGGACAAGCCTACCAGCAAACGAGAGAAACGCTGAACTCCAAGTATCTAGCTTGGCCTTGAATCTATCTATAAGTATCAAGTAGTCCGACTTACTGAGTTTCTTGGAAGAGAGAGGCAAACCAAGGTATTTGATTGGTAGAGTTCTCTCTGTGCAACGAAGTGTGCGAGCACATTCAGCTCTTAATGCAGGTTCGGTGTTGAGAAACACTAATTCTGATTTTTCTGGATTTATGCTGAGCCCCGAAACCCGTTGAAAGAAATGGAAGATGATGTTGAGCAGCTGTGATTGTGCTATGCATGGCTTGAAGAAAAAAAGGGCATCATCTGCATATAGAAGGCATGGCAGCATGTTGGAGAAAGGGAAGAGCATGGTGCCATTTTCGTGCAACTTTAGAAGCCATCTTGCAAGAAAGTCCATGGCTAAGATGAAAAGGTACGGGGAAACCGGATCTCCCTGTCGGACCCCTCTTTTCAAGGTTAAGACACGACCCACCAGCCCATTAACAACAACCTGTGATTTACCTTGAAGGACACAATTGAGAATCCAATCCACAAAAACGTGTGGAATACCCATTGCTCTCAAGATGTTAGAAATGAAAGACCAGCTAACAGTATCAAAGGCTTTGTAGATGTCTGCTTTAAATACAGCAAGGGGGATGTGCTGATTGGCAAAGTGGTGCAAAAGGTGTTGAGCATATATAAAGTTTTCGGTGATCAATCTTCCTTTAATGAAGCCTGTTTGTGAAGGATGAACCAAGTCTGGTAAGAGTGGCATAAGTCTATTGGCTAAGATTTTAGACAAAATCTTCTGGGCTGAGTGCACAATGCTAATTGGTCTGAAATCTTTTGGTTCTGTAGGGCTGAGTGCACAATGACAACACGAATCTTATCTGCATATAAAATTCAACAACTTAGTTCGTTCGTATATGTGATCAATTAATGTCTGTTTTAATTAAGTCGTACTACAATCCAAACAAAGAGCTTTCTGTTTTAATTAACTTCTCAATTAAACTAATCTCTGATTATAACATGGCAATTAAAAAGTACTGGGAATTGTAATTGCTTTGGCCGTTTCTAACGCCTCCCGTTCCTAGCTGGCATTACTTAGTATAAATTAGCCACCTAAGCTTTGTACAATTATTTAACTATTCACAATGTCAATTAAGAAGGTTTGAATAAACTTCTGGAAAATGAAAACAAAAAGTTGACCTTCTGTTGTGTGCTCTGATTGAGACCTTGTTTTGCAAGTACTTTTTTTTTTTTTTGGACAAACTAGGCAGAGGCTACCTAGTAAAGAAAGTAGGTAAAATTTATAAGCATGAAGAGCAACTGAACTTTGTCAAACGTAGCAACTGACCTCTTCTCAAGCGGAGTCAGATAAATATGTTACAGAGTACACCAAAATAAAATTTAAAATTTGAGTAGGTTTGTTCGTACCGTGTGGTGATCTTTAGTTTACAGCTATAAGTTGCGAAAAAGAAAACATTTTTCTTCTTTTTTGGGTTATCATGCAACCGGCCTTCTTTATTCGAAGCTTGGGGATGCTATTGACAGTTAAATAAGTGACTTACTTGTTATAATTATAATCATGGAAAATAATAACTATAATAATATTATTATCTTTATTTTTGTATCATCTAATCATTTACAGTTTGATAAGTACCTTAATAGTTAGTCAGTTAACATTTTGACTTCATATAAACGGTCAGATGGAAAATATAAGCCCCAATTATCATTGGCTCCGTTTGGATAGGTGTGGGAAGAAGGAAAGAAGTGGGAAGAAGTATTGGGAAGTGTGTAACTTTGTGAAGAGTTTGGATTGTTTAATAATAAATTTGGGCCCTTCTTCCCTTATTCTCTTCTTCCCACCCCAATCCAAACACTGCCATTGGTATACTAAGGCCCTGATCAAAATCCTATTTTTTAACATGTCATTTCGTTGAAAAAATCGTGATCAAAATGAACGGATCTAGTGTCATTTGGTTGGAATTTTCATGTAATTAATTAGATCCAACGAAATCATGTGAAATCAATTGAATTGAAATGAAATGGAATGGAATGAAATCCGCATAAAAACATTTTGATGAGGGCCTAACTTTGAATTTTGAATTGTGTCACAGTTTAAATTAGTGCTTTAAGTTTAAAATACAACTCTTGTAAGTTCATATTTTAGTATAATCCTATTACATACACACTAAAAGCTTCTTCAAACTTAAAATTCCAATTCAACTTCTATTAAAATTTGTTCGTAAATCTTTATATTAAATCACTAATGTTAATATTCTCAAACAATATGCTGGGCTGGTTCAATGAGTATATTACTGTAGATCAAGCTTTTAAAAATCTCCGTTTTATCTACAGCACGGTTTTAAAATGCGATCAATGCGATTTATGCGGTTTTAAAATGCGATTTATGCGGTGTAAACAGAAATATAGACCACCCAACCGCTAAACCGCATAAATCGCATTTTAAAACCGTGCTGTAGATCCATTTTATAAATTTATGAGTCCAAGCTTGAGGCAACCATACAAAAGATCCCATTATCAATTTATCATAAAGGAAATTCCAACGTGTAATAATACTGGTCAAAGACCTGAAGACCCCACAAATCAGATCAACTGCTTACTATTGACCAATCAAAGATGACCAACGGTCCAACGCAGCAATGTATTATAAAAAGGGGGAAAAAAAAGAATACTAAATTGTGATAACAAGTAATGCGTGTCAGCGTGTGTGCTATACAATCACATTCTCAGCAAGTTCTATTAATTCCATTTTATTTAGTTTCTGAAGAAATAATCTTAATTTATATTTAAAGTAAAAAATAACCTACAGCACGTATTCATTTTAAATATAATGCTATTATGCGGCAGGTTAGGTAGACCAGAAATTTTGTTTTAAAATTGTAGTTACAGACAGTTCTGCAACTTTTTAATCCTCAAACTAAAGTCACTTTTTCAGTTTTCCCTTTGCAAAAGATATAATTCAGATCGGATTGAAAGCAACACACACGACTAACAAAATCGTTTGATTTCGTCATCAATTCGGTCCGTAGAGAATGTTCGGAATCTTTCCTACTGTGATATGATGTAGTTCCCAAAATTTTTAGGAACTATTTCTTAAATGTTTTTTTTTTATATTTTTCTATTTGAAAATAGTCGAAACCCTTTAAAGTTTCACAAAAAGATCTCGAAAAGTTGAGGATAAAATTGATTTTAAGAAAATTTTCCAAATAACTTGTCTAGGCATCTCAGTTTAAAATACAAATGTATAGTGTGAGATTGCTGTAACTATTCGTTACGATATGAGAATTTTCGCGCCTTAATTATAACCTTAACTACTAACTACTAGCCAAAGCTTTTTTTTAATAGATATTAATTAGCAAATCATAAAATAAACAATACATTATACACCGACTACTGCTTGCTTGTTTTTTCTCATGCTTCCCAAAAACACAAGTTTGAATTCGGTACGAAAACGGAACATCCCGTTGATCAGGAGCTTTATTTGAAACAGAGTATTACAGCTTGATTCCAGTCATGGTCCAAGGATATTTTCTTTTTCTTAGTTCCACTCCAGAATTTAGGAAAAAAGCATTAGACTTTGCTAAACGACCAGCCTCCTTTTTCTCGGCAAATAGTTGTAACTTGTAAGATGGAAAGCGATGGCTTGGAAATGCACTTTCACTTCTCTTCTTAGGCTCCGTTTGGATGGCTTCTTCCCGGAATAAGAAATAAGAAATAATCACTTTTTACCAATAAATTTATTTCTAACCATCCAAACTCTTCACAAAAGTTACACACTTCCCAATAAATTTACCCCTTCCCAATAAATTTCTTCTCTTCTTCCTTCTTCCTACCTTATTCTCAACGCATCCAAACGGAGTAATTTTAGCACTGCTCTTGTACTAGTGCATGAGTACGTTACATCAACAACCTCAAATTCATAGAAAAGGTGCCCCATTTTAGTTTCTCTCCCAATTCAAAGAACCCACCTTTTACTTTAGTTCTTTTTACTTTTTCCCTTTTTATTTATTTATTTATTATTATTATTTTTATTTTTATTTTTGAGAAAATGCTCTTGCATTGTCCCTGAAAACCTCTATATAAAGAAGGGTGACTTAGAGGTGGTAACCTAACTTATCACATTCTCTCTGGAGTCTGAAGTGGAGAAAACCGAATTGCAAGTTGAGACCCCCTCGGTTTTCAAGCAAACTTCGTGCATTGCAACTGATTCCTTTTAACACGAGAAATGGAGCAAACTGAATTGCAAGTTGAGATCCCTTCTGTTTTGAAGCAAACTTCTTGCCAGAACATCAAGGATTTTGATTGTGTTGATTATGGAAATGGAAACAATCCTAATCCTTTAGAAAATGCAATTTCTGATAAAGTAAGCTACTTACTCTACTTGTTCTTACTTTTAATTATTCCTTTGAATTGTTTTCGGTTTCATCAATTTTATTAGCTCCTGCTGTCTCACCTTCATATAATGCATCCCTAGCTAGAGTTGCATTTCTTTGTTTAGCAACAGAACATTTCTAGAGCGAGCAGGTTGCAAGGTGCTTTCATACATGTGCGAAGCAACTTTGAAATTATGACTCGTCTTTGGAGTCCAAAAATGCATGTGATACTCTGTTTAAGTGGTACATAAAAGAAAACAAATTACAAATAATTGACTCTCACATTTCTTATGGTACTTTCTTCTCTTTCTCTTGATTATTTAGGAATCGTATGCAGAATCTATTGCTGGTTTTAAAGTAACAAATCTCGAGCGACAAGAAGTAGTACTAATAAGCTTACCTGCCTCTCCTTCGGGGCTTCACATTGGACAAACAAAATTGGTTCTACACTCCGAAAAATGCGATAATACCGACCAAAACAATACCAAGAATCCATACCCACAACTTGCAAAGCAAAAAAAGTTCCATTCACAACCAATTCTTGTGAGGGAAAATGGAGACAGAAAGGTTGTACATAGCGAGGTTGTTTGCCTCTAAATTCTGCTGCGTAAAACCCTGAACAATTCCCTATTTTATCACCAAAATCCAAAACCATATAATCAAAATCCCATCCACATAACCAATGACCCAACAAAATAGCCCTGATAATTGGTCATAATGCATGAAAGGAAAAACACAGAAATTCTTAAAAATGGACGGTAAATTAATTAATTACGAGGAATGCCGTTATGTGCCTGTGATATCCTTATAATTAATTACCGGAGTCCTAAAAATAGAAAATTTATGGCAGCTAGGTTCTTCATATTTTTATGAGAAGCCATGCAGAATTTCATGTCAAATTGACCTATAGAAGGGCACCAAACAATTTTTCTAAGAATAAAGCAGCTCAATTATCCTCAAAATTCAGTCAAATGGACACCTCCATTATTGGAACAAATGGAGATGAATCTCACCAGAGCCAAATAAATGGAGAGATTCGAACGGGCCTTTAAATTTATACTAAGAACTTGTTCTGGGCCAGGACTGAAAGCCCATTCGGATTATGTTTAAACCCAAATCAATGACCATTGATTATGATAAAATCCTGTTGATCTAACGGTCACGATAAATCACAGTAATGTTATCCAAAATCAACGGACAGATCTCAATCTAAAATCAAAACACTCGACTGAATTTCCTAATTGGTCGAGAACATGGACCCCATCTATTTCCTTTTTTTTTAATAAAAAAAAGAAGAAAAAGAAAAGGATGGAACAGTACCATCTCTGACAAGCGCCGTGCGCCAGCGTAGGGGGAGATTGTGCCGCCGACTCACGTCGTCTCAACTCCAACCAAACTCACCAATGAATTGGTGATGACTCTACGACTCCGACGACACCAAAGACGGCAGCGTAGAGGCGCTGGACGGAAATAATGCGATAGGAACAATGGTGAGAAGCCAAAGACAAGAACTGCGAAATTGTATCAAATTGTTAGAAATTGGCAGAGGAACCCACCTGCTGAAATCTCTGGTGAGGCTGGGGCGACGCTGGGATGAGCTAGTAAGAGACAATTTGGCGAAAGGAATGGGTGATGCTGTATTTCACCATAACTATTTCGCCACAAAAGGGGCTAGGTTAAAAAAAAAAAAGGGATTTTCCAAACACACTTTGAATCAGAAGTAGAAGAGATGATGAGGAGTTAGCATGGAGCATGGTCAGAAAGAGAGAAGTAAAAAGAAGAGGCTATAAAAGCAAAGTTCTCACAACTGGAGATGTCCCATGTGAAACAATTGATGGAATTGAGTAGGGATTCAAATGGAGGAAAGAATGCCATTCCCCACAGCCTATAACCTGAAAAGGAAGAAGTAGCCCTGCAATAGTCCTTGGCGCCAGAAGGTGTGACAATAAGCGGTAAACTCACCACTCCAATTGGGACCGTTGGATTTAAGATGGGATTTAAACAAAGGCCGAAAAGCTCTCCATGCTTTAATCACGACAGTACAACCATTCATTCACCTATGTCACATACAAAGGGGGTATGTTGGATAAAAAAAAAAGGGAATAGCACATCCTACCGTATGCTTACATCTCAGGATAAGACTGAATGTAGATGGACGGTCTGAGATAGAACTATGTATTCTTCAATGAACATGGGATGCAAATACATCATATCATGCCTGGAGAATAAGTGACTCATGCGTGACTCCTCTGACCATGGGCAAATCAGGCATTTAGAAGAAAGAGACAAAAGAATGAAATAGGCAGCAAGGGAATTTAAAGAGCATATATGCCCATATTACCCCTGGGATATTCCTGTGTAATGATTGAAAGAAATATGATTTACATCAAAGAAAAATCAAAATGTAATGTTCAAAATCAGAAACCAAGGAAGCTTTGAAACAGTTAAACATCACAAGTTGAAATTAAAAAGGAGCAATGATGGACCAAAATTGAAACTCAAAGAAAGGATAATAAATTTCAAACACAAGAAAGAGAAAAAAAAAAAACAGTTCAGGAGTAAAAAAAATTCGATTGACAAAAGACAATGGTATGAAAGGGTCCCAGCTAACAGTAGTACCTAATCTTATACACCAACACTAAACACATCAGTGTTTACCATAGAGGATTGATAAAAAGAATAACTGGAGAAAGTGAATAGCATGACTGTTGATGCGTCAGACCTATGCCCCTATGAGCAGCAGCTATATCCCAAAAGAGATGCTTCCCCTATGCAAATCACAGCCACCCATGGCCTATGAGCCATTGGATGAGAGACAGCACATCATCTGGCGCCAAAGCAAGCATAACTCCTCCCCCAAGCATACTGTGAAAAGAAGTAGGAGTTGTAAATGCCAAGTGTCATGTTTACATTGGTTGGTAAGAAGGAGTAATGTAGGGAGCAAGTAAAATAGGAATTACAAAGGTGAGGCGGCAGCTTCACACCATATCTGGACCTTCCATCATGAATCCAAAGCAGGAGATGCTGCCATGTGTCAAGGAGATGAAACAAAGCCCTAGGGATTTCGCCTATAAAAGAAGATCAAAGCAAAGAAGAAAAAGAAGGGAGGAGAAATTTTGATAAGCAAAAACTCTGCTAGTTCACTGACTGATATTTTGTAAAAAAAAAACAACTTAAAAGGAAAAGAGAGAGGCAATCTTAGAAGAAGGTAGAGTCCTCATTGTACTCAGTTTCATACTTAAATCCAATTTCTGAGGAAGTTCCATTGTCTATTTTATTTCCATATTCAGTTTTCGTGTCTTTTGTCGATTTGTTGATCTTTTCTTTGAGAATTAAGTGTTGGGTCTAGAGAAGCCCTCATGTAGAACACCTATCAATATAGTTTTGGGGCTCAAAGACATAGGTGAGGGGTGCTTGCCTGAGAGCGCACACTCACCCATGTCAATGAGTCACCTAATAAAAGTGCTAAAAAAAATAATAAAATAATGATGAGGTTCTGTGGTGGAGTGTGGTCTGTTACATGAGGGGTGCTTGCCTGAGAGCGCACACTCATGCCAACAGCCATGTTTCAACACTGGTAATGGTTATATTTAGTGCTATGAGTAAAATAAGAAATATAATAGTAATTGGGTCTGAAATTAACCAAGGTATGATTAGGTGAGAAGCCAGGGGCATATGTGTCAAGAAATTCGTGTCCAGAACTAAAAATGAGTCTCAACATTACAATGATTAAAGTCTATTTTTGTTAAAAACATGTTTATTAAAATAAAACTTCTAATAGTGACAATATGAATTGAAGTTTAGGGCTGTAAAAAGAAGGTGGTGCACAATAGTATAAACCTCAGGGGCCAAATCGAAAATACAACACATGCTGTGGCAAAAGGCCTCTTACCAAAATATATGTATGTGCAGGATAACAAGAAATGATGTCTTCATTCTATAAAAACAAAAATATAATTTTATGTCAGTTATAAAAGAACATTGGTTTAAAAAGAGGTTTGGTGTGTCTGGCCATATTTTGTTAAAAAGGGACACACCACAATATGATGATATAGTAAGTTCATGTCTAAAAAAGGGGAGAAAAGAAAACAGTAAAGCCAGTAAGTTCCAAAGTCTGTTCAACTGATGTACTCTTGCAATTGATGACATGTCAGAAACAAAAAAAAACAAACTATGAAAACTCTTTTTCTCTGAGTCAAGGTATTGAGGGACTGAATACAAAGCATTTAGTTTTAACAATCATTTAAGTTTGTTTTGCTCCTGAAGGAACATGTAGAAGGCACTAATGGAAGTCCAAAGAAATCAACAAACATGTGCAATCATGAGGATCAAAATCAGCATAAAACTGTCTTTATGTGGAAATGGAGTGTCATAGGATTGATCAAATTATAAACAACATCAAAAGGAAAAAACAATAGTCAGGAAATTATGTAAGATAAAGAAATGTTGAGATTTGAAATGAAAAAGACGATTTGGCCAGTGTCAGCGAGGATTTGACATTACCAGTCCAAATTTTAGTTCAACTGCTGGAATGAGATGAATGTTGCATACTTGTATGGTCAATGAATATGAAAAGGGCAAACACTCAAGGTGCATGTGTCAGTTATTTAATACAGTAAGCAAAGGACATAACGGGTGCACTTGAGATAAATTATGTGTTTCACTCCATGGGTCTGTCAGACCAAGAGAAAAAAAAAAATCAGAATACCCTAGCACAAAATTAGAGAGTGCTATGTAAAATTGAGTTCACAGGTAACTTGGAAGCGCTCTCGTGATGATAGACGGCTCTGCTGAGAGGCCAATTCCCTGCCACATCCTGACAGTCAGACATCCCCAATTGCGGTTGCGTGCCTGAACCAGGTCAATGTCAGGGCTCTGCAAATCAATCGACGCAACAACAACGGACGATGAAAGCGACACCAGGATCCCTTCACGTCGCCTATCAACCTAGCTACAGGCGCTGTGGCCGCCGGAGTCCGTCACTGGCATCACCACTGGAGGCGTCCAGTCCAACGGAAAATCTTAAGAATATGATCGAGAAGGTGGGAGGGAAAGTGAATCCTTCTCCTGCGTAGACCTGGCGCACAAAGCCAACGAGTCGGTCTCGGACCCGAACTCACCCTGTTCGACGTACAGACGCAGGCGTGAGCCAAATGGTTTGATCAAACCCCAGCCCTCAGTCCCCCTCTGATCCTCTGTGACACCCAGCGTGGAGTGGATCCCTGACGACAAAACACACACAGCAAGGTCCAGCCAATCAGAAAATTCTGCGAAGCAGAAAACTTCAAAAAAGCATTAAAAATAGCCAGAAAATCAGAAAAATTCTCATAAAATATTAAGAAAAATATGAGGAATATTTTGATGTGTTATGTTATGCTAAAACACCAAAGTACAAAATATTTTAAGGGATAACCATAAGTATAAAAAAAAAATATATAATCATAATAATAATAATAATGATAAATTTATATTTATATGGTTAAATAAAAAAAGAGAAAGAAAAGGAAGTAAAGCAAAAGAAAATCATTTTGAACATTCTATGTTCTGGACAGCAGGTACGTTTGAACCGTTTATGTTCTGGACAGCAGGTACAACTGACATTCTTTGTTCTGAACAACAAGCACAGTCAGGTATTAAAATCTGCGAACAAAAAAAATGAAATAAAAACAACATCACCAAAAAGATCAAAGACACAAGTTTGAAAGAGCAAATTTAAATGCCTAAACTCAAAAGTCCAACCAAATGCTGGAAATCTAAAACTCAAAAGTCACAACTGAAAAGTCCAACCCAAAGTCCAGAATGCCAAAATTCAAAAGTCCAAACCAAGTTCAAACTTTAAAACAAAGTCTGAAAAACCAAAATTCAAAAGTCAAAATTTCAAAAGATGAACTCAAAAGTCCAAAATCCTAAAGTGAAAATTAAAAGTCCAAACCTGAAACTGACACAAAGTCTAAAAGCGACACAAAGTCAAAATGACACAAAGTCTAAAAGTGACACAAAGTCAAAATGACACAAAGTCTAAAAGTGACACAAAGTCTGAATGATACAAAATCTAAAAGTGACTCAGGAGACACAAAGTCTAAAGTGACATAAAGTCTTAAAAGTAAAAAATTCGTCCCTTCAAGACTGCATCGCGTTTCGCCTTGAAGGAGACACCCTCCTGATATTCAGATTGAGATAAAGGAAAAGACAATTCTGAATCATCATTGAAGTTCTTGTCAAGAGAAAGCATAGCGCATCTGTACTCGCGACTTGAACGAAAACCCCAAAAATCCCTAAGTTCCTCAAAACGATTGAGAACTGATCTAGAATACCCTATTTTCTAGCGTTGGACTCAAATCTGACAGCCTGTTTCTACAAGTCCACAGCATGTTTGACCAGAAGCAGACTGAAACCTGATGCCCAGATGACCAGAAGAAAAGTCAATCAGTGGCCATCACCCAAGTTCCTGTCAAGAGAAGGCATAGCGCATCTGTACTCGAGACTTGAACGAAATCCCAAAATCTCTAAATCTCTAAACGATTGAGGATTGATCTAGGATACCAAATTTCCTAGTGTCAAACTCAAAAATCTATAACGATACTATGCCTGATCCAGTAAAGAAAAAGCAACCTAAATATCTTAAAATATGAAACTAAAGAATTAAATTGCATCATTTATGCTTGCATGGCACTGTTCAAATGACTGCCCTTCTGCTTTGCTCTCACCCTGAAATTCTCTACCAAAACACAATCCTTTTTATTAAAATGGACCTTATCCACTTATGATATCTGAACTTTGATTATCCCGATCTAGAGGTGCTCTTGGCCCAGTTCGTAGCTGAGTCCGGAGGTAATTAACAGTAGGGGCTTGCGCCTACTGGAAAAAAAGGACCTACGACAAACAATCAACTCTCGAGGTACTTAGAACCGCATTAGTGTCCTTCGCTCATTCGGAATGGACAGTAACGACGGGTCTCAAGATGCTCGAGGGGTATCTGATCCGCATTTTCTTCGCCCCATAGAGGACTATCTGATCTTCCGTGGTTGGACTGAAAAAGTGCGAGACAGATTCTGGCACGCCCGGTGGGACATTTTTCTCCTCTCATCAGGGCATAATCAAAGTTTAAATGTGAAAGTGGAATTAAGTCCATCATATCAAAAAATATATACTAATGGTTGACTCTAAGTTTTCTCTATTGCAGAAGGAATCATGTTTACCTGGAGTCAAATCGTGAAGGGCGAGCGTCTTCGCCACAGGAAAGCAGCAGCAACCGGGACTCTCTATGTGCCCGTCCAAGCTGTTGTGCAAATCTCTCCTGTTATGCTTGCTGGTGAAGCGTCGGTGGAGATTTCTGGAAAGCCTGCCCTTAGCACCAAGAAGGGTCGGGCAGCAACCACCCATGTCAAGGGGGCAACAGCCCCAAAACTCAAAAAGGATAAGAGGGCTAGGATCTCGAGGGCCCAAGCTCTCCACCTGGTCCAACAACCTGATACTGTCACTAATCTGTCCCTCAGCAACACCTTCACCCCTCTGCATATGCTCAAAAAGGGAGGTGAAGTAATGCGTCTTAGAGAGGATTGGGAGCTCCCCATGTACGCCCCAATCTCCGAGACAGAGAAGGTGACCCACCCAAAACACAAGGCAGTGGAGGCCATTCACGCGGCCTTCAGGATTGTCAAAAGGTCCCGCAAGTCCCGCAGGATCGTCACTGCGATCCCTGCCAACCCCAACAAGCCGTCCATCAAGGACAAGCTCAAGTTCCCGGCGCACCAGAGGCTCCGCTTTCCTTATCGCGAGGACAACCGAGAGGGAGACGGGGACTATAGTGCGTCAGAAAAAAGGACTGTGGCCCACCCGCCTTCAGTCTTTGACCGGCTTACCTTTCCATCACTCCAACCCAACGCCCGTTCAATGAAGGCCAAAGGGAAAGTGAAGCAAATTTGGAGGCCCAAACAACCGGAACCCATCCCCGCTCCCAAGCAAAATACAGGGGGCACCAAGCGATGGGTACCAAAAGAAAAAGATACCTCTCTGGCTAGCCAGGTGACGAGTCAGATGATGAAAAGCAAAACAAAAAAGAAACATGTGATGAGGAAGGGGCGGAATGCTGATTCTGTCTCAGTATATCATGTGTCAGTTGATGGTAATGACGATGATGATGAGGAAACGGCGGAAGTCCGCATGGTTGGAACAGGTTCCCAGGAACCGCCTCACTCTGAAAGTATCCCCGTGGAAACGCGAGGGCAAAGAGGAAAAGTTTCAGCATCCAAACCTCCCAAACGGGTAGGGCGACCTAGGAACCGCAATCCGGTAGTGGAGGAAATTGTCCAACAGACCACTGATAACATCGCAAGTGATGAAGAAGATCCAAACCCGGATCATGGAAGTTCGTCTGAGGATGTTGATGAGGAGATTGAAATCCTCGAGGAAATATCTGACGAGATGGCCCAGCTTCGCAAGGAGCTGGAAGAGAAAACAAAGCAACTTGAGCAACTCCAAGCGGAGAATGCTCGGGTAACCGCGGCATGCGCGGAAGTCCAGAAACACATAGCCAAGAAGGGGGCACACCCAAGCTGTGTTGTTTCGAACAATGATGCACTAAAGTCAACCGAAACCCAAGGAATGGCTTCTAAACCAAAATCCAAAAACAAAAAGAAAATCAAGAAATCCCACTCCAAAATCGTGCAGGAAAAGGATAGCAGCTCCAGTGAAACCTCTGAAGAGGAGTTGCTTGAAAGAAAGGAAACTAATGTCATTGACCCTGAGGGTATGATGGAAAAAATGCAAAGGGCCATGGATCAAAAACTGCAATCTCTAGGGATTGGGGGCACTCAACTGCCCGTCAATTTCACAGGCCGACCTTACCCTGCAAGGTTTGACCAGCTGGATTACCCGAAAGGACATATAGTACCAAAATTTAAGGTATTTGACGGGGTTGGAAACAAAATCACCCCGAGTCAACATCTGTCACACTTCATAACCTCCTGTGGAAACACCGCTCGAAGGGAGGAATGGCTACTAAGGCAATTTTCACAAAGTCTGTCTGGGGTAGCATTTGACTGGTATGCCTCTCTCGAGGCGGACAGTATCAAAAGTTGGAAAGAAATGGCAAATGCCTTTTGCGCAAGGTTCAGGACGACCCCGCATCGGGTCTCCGTTACCAACCTAGTCAATGTCAGACAAAAGCAAGGCGAGTCTGTCTCTGACTATGTATCAAGGTGGGAAACCATGTACACAGGATGCCAGTCTAACATAAGTGAATCCGAGGCGGTACGTATACTTCTGAACAGCATCCATGCACCAATGAAAGTATGGATGGTGGGCCATAATGTTACTACCTTCGAACATTTGGTAGCCATGGTTGCTCGATATGAAGAAGTGGAGCCTGAAATGAACCAGCTGTACCATTCCGCTAAGGAAAAGGACAAAGAAAAGGGAAAGAAGATGGAAACCAAAACAACAAAGGCAGTCAAAGCCGTCACTAACCAGGCTGAAGGCACTGGTAGTGCCCAATGGGGAAAGAATGGCGAGACGAAAGACGGAAATCCACAGTCCAGGGCTCAAAGGCCAACACTCAAGGAGCTGAAAAGCAAGCCCTACTCATTCAAAAAAGAGAAAACTCTAAAGCTGTTTAGGCAAGCTATGGAAGTTCTCGAGGTTCGACTGCCCAATGCAAAAGGCCCGAGGAAGAAGATAAGGTGAACCACCCCAACTACTGTGTGTATCACAGAGTTTTGGGTCACAACATAGAGGATTGTTATGTCTTTAAGGATTGGCTCGAACAGAAAATCTAAGAAGGAGCAATCTCTCTTCATGACGATGCCAGACAGGAGCCAGCTCCCCATGCCATCTCAAATGGAGCCCCAAGTGCTAACTCTCGTCGTATCTCGGTCACTACTGATGGAAAACCACCCACGACATGGAGCATATATTTGAACAAAAACACCAGAAAGAAGCTAAGGGCCTTACAAGCCGAACCTCAACTCAAATGGAAAAGCCCTATTATACCAGTAGTCCCGAAGAGACTCAAACCAATGAAAACACAACCGAAACTGATGATCCGTAACACAACAACGGGAAACATGAGATCTAGACAGGCATTCTGGAGGAAAACCGCTCTCGAAACCGTCGAAGATCCCTATGTTCAAGAAAAACCAACACAAACAACACTCGCTGATTTCATCCCCCCAAAAGTCGCAGCTCAAATTAGCGGACAAGTGTGGCAGGAGTTGAAAGGCGAAGGAAAAGAAAAGAAAGAAGAGGAGTTCTGGGCAGCTGCGTGCCATCATGTCTCAGGAAACGAGGGAGAACATGAAGAACCCTCTAACCAACAGGAGCCGGCACAGGAGGACGCCAGACCTCCTGAAACATTAACAGCAAATGAACAAAGCCTCATTGAGTTGTCATCCAGCTCAGCCCCAACCCAACATACCTGGTCGACGGTCACTGTTCAACCTATGACCCAATCAGGAAAGAAGAAGAAAGAGATCCTTGAAATAAAGAAATTGGATAAGACCCTTATCCGCAAAGGAAAGAAACCAGACCGAATGACCCTACCTTTCAAGATCAATGGCCAGGATCGTAAGGTGTTTGTAGACATTCATGATGAGTGTCTAGATTCAGAAGGTATCCCAAGCATAAAAAATCTGGGGTTCAACCTTGTCATATCAAAGAAGAAGGGAGAATCTGGAATTCCACCAGAAACCATTGCGATATTGGCAGAGCATGTGTCTGATTTGATGAAACAAACCATTGCTGTGACTAGTTTTGTAAGAAACCAAGTAAACAAAGAGGCTTCCACCTCAACCAATACCCAAAATGCCCAAAACGATCAAGATATCCCTGATTTCACTGACGAGGAATATGAATGGTCTGACCCGGACCCACCCAGTCAAGAGGAAAGCTATGATTTTGGTAGCAACTTCGACAGTGATGAGGAAAGAGGAGGTGGTGATTCTGGTGGAATTTCCTGCAATGCCATCTCAACATCAGTAATAAATGCTGACCCGGAGGATAACTCGGGAAGAGAAGAAGAGAAGCTCACTAAAGAAGAGGAAATAGAAATGATTGCGCAAATAGAGGAGGCTACACAGGCTATTCTCTCTTCCGCAGTCACAAACCAAAACCCGCAAGAAGATGATGATGCCTTCTATAAGGAGCTGGGGGAATGTCAACCGGCCAGTTACAGGAGGATAAAAATATACATGAAAGCAAGGGAACAATGGAGAGACCTCTCCTACTGGTGCGGTCAGATCAACCTTCATCCCATCCTGGAGGCAGAAATCGCCTTAAACCCACCCTGGTGGATCCAAGAGCTTATGCATGGCGATGATGTGGACCAATTGCTAGCATCATGGCTGGCAAATAGGTTCTGGACCAAGGAAATACCTCTTAGCATCCCTAAACAAAAAACCCATGAACCCGTAGAGCACTGCAGATACCTGAGTGACGCCGGGGAATCAGAAGAAGAAGCCGAGGAAGAAGGCAATGACTCACTACCGCATATCTCTTTCGACGCTGTGGCAGAGTATGTGGACTTCTTGATGCAGCTGAAAATTCAAGAGCCTGGCTTGTTCCAACAGGAGTTGAGGGTTGATGAGGAAATAGAAAACATGTCAGACTCGGATACCCATGAGCAACAGGTAGAGAATATGGCCATAAGGAAAGCCGCGGTGGATATTGTGGTGCAAAATGGATGGGACAGGAAAGACCCGGATCCGAATCACCCCACAGATTTTGAAATTATGCGTGCACATTTGGAAAGTACGGAGGGCTCACACCTCTGGGAGAACATCGAGGTTACTGAAACTGATCTCACGGAATATGAAAATAACATGGGTAACCAGGCCCGCCTCAACCAAAACAACCAAACTTTCCTGGCTGAGGAGGACCAGGCTAATGAATTCTCCCAGTACCTCAGGAACCTGAGAATCTCAGACCCGGTTGGCTACCATGGTGTGCTCGACCCTGAAAACCCTCAGCAATATCGAGGATATGAAGGGCAAGCCATAGCCAGGACCGTAAGAGAAATAGCTAATGAGACGGGGCGCGAGGAAGGAGAAATAAGTCCAGAAGCAACCCCACCAAGAACCGCTCGACGCCGTAGATCCAGGAGGATTCGGCGCTCCAGGCATATATCAAGTCCCAGGGTTGAGGTGACATTCCCCACCCAAATAGAAGCAGTTGAGACTTCCAACCAGGTCGATACCGCTCAGGGCGAGTCATCCCAGCAAGCCCCCGAGGAAGAAGAATACAATGAACATGACAGCCTGGTAGAATGGTATGTGTCTGAGATCAGGAAATTGAGAATCACAGACCCAAGGGCCTTCCGCCGAGCTACCCACCCCAAAGATCCAGATTTTACAGAGGAGTTTGAAAGAGAAGCCATAGCAACTGTCCTAAAAGAGGTTAACAAAGGCAAAACTCCCCAATGTTCCGACTCCGAGGATAGTGGAGGTTCTCCGCGATTCTTCTTCTGCGGAAAAACATCTGATGGAAACGCCCAAAATAGCGAATCCGATAGCGATGAAGAAGAGGCAGAAAGGGAGCCTGAAGTTGAATCTGACCATGAAGAACCTCAACCAAGCACCCTCCAAGGAAGTTCAGTCCTGATGGCATCTGGGTCTGGTCCGCCAGCCGATATAACCTCAGCATTTGAAGGGTTGAATATCTCACAAGCAACCAGGATCCTCTCATACATGGAACATCTGAGACGGGAAGACCCTGCGTTCCTAAACTTCATAGCTCAGCACGCCGAAATATTACAGCAACCAGGGGCGAGTTATGAAAGGCTCAGGAGAACCCTTCCACGGGAAACCGCCCGTTTTCGGGCACAAATAGAAAGGTTGTATAAGATCTCAAATGACATTGACAACGATAGCAGCGATGATGACGGCTCCGAAGCTGGAAACTGCCGTTACATCAGCGGTTCAGGGTCTGATGACTCTGAGTCTGAAAATTATGATCACCGTTCCGCCCGAATCGCGGCTTGGACGGATGATGATGAACCTTCCTTCAAACCATGTAATAAAAGAAGACAACAAGGAAGAAACGCTCGCATGACTGTCCGGCCTCAACCTGAATGGGGTGAAAATGTGCGGCGTGAGCTGGAGCAAGCCATCGCTGAAACCGAGGCCATGACAACCAGCGAACTCATGAGAAACCTAAGGGTAAATAGCGATGATGATACTTATTGTCTCACCGAGGATGATGAAGAAGAGGTCAAGAGTCCTAAAGCCCTTAGAGTATACCAAAGAAGAAAGAAGCCAGCAAACGAGAAGGAAATAATAACCTATCAAAGGAGAAACAAAGGAACCAATAAAGGAAAGAATAAGTTGCTCAAAGGCGAATCCTCTCGTGATGACGCCACTTGTCATCGAGTTGGCCATCATGATTCTGACAAAGGTGAGTCCTCGGAAGTGCCACAACCGCAGGCCGAAACCACAGAAGAAAATCAAACTAACCCAGAGGAGATAGCATATGACTATGAGATCGTGCTAGATCCTGCTGAACAAGTGGACCTTGCCAACCTGCAAGGACGGCAACCAAGAATGGTAAACTTGGACATCCATATCCCCAATATCCCGGGCCAACCTGACCTTACTCTTGAGGAGTTAGGAGAAATAGTGCGGCAAATGGTAAACCAGATCTGGGAAGCCACGTCCACCGAGGAGGGATGTGAAGAAAATGAACCCGCTGGACCAGAGGCAGAGGAAAATGCCAGCACTGGACAGGGGGCAGCCGCTACCTCTACTGACGACCAAGCTGAAAACACCGCCCTTTCAAGCCAAAACCAGGGGGAAAGTCAAAGCCAAAATTCTGAATCATGTCAAATGATAACCATTGACGATGACTCGGGCTCGGAAGAGCCTGAACAAGAAGAATTTCCTGAAGGAGAATACCTATCCCTCGCTGACCCTGTTGGATGGATGAATCACTTGGTCAACCGAGTAGAAGAGCCTAACAAAAGAGTCGGATGGCAAGGAAGCGATGATGAGCTGGAACCAGAACACCCTTACCTGGTTGACTTGCAACCTTTTATCCTAGACCCTTGGCCAAAAAGGCGACCGCCCACAAGCTCTAAGCGAACTGGTGAAGTACGAGCCTCTCCTTTACCATGGGTAGAAGAGATAAGGCATAACAGGTCACGAAGGGAGGTATGCTCGCTGGAATACGGCCGAGTCAGAAACCTGGTATCCCCTGCCACCAATCAAAATATAGAAACGGAAGCAGAAATCACCCAACAATTCCGGCAGGCGTCAATTGTGGAGGGTATGGAAGGATATGAGCCATCTCCTCATTATCCCATCCCCGGTACATGGCCCAGACATTATGCAGATGACATAATAAGAGGGTATTATGATCCCGAAGTGTTCATCAACATTCAAAAGGAAACCATCGCCGATGCGCGAAAATTAAAGAATGTCGCTAAGAGGCAAGGTACTTCTGAAAGCTGTCGGACGATCACTGTGAGTGAGTCTGACACAGATAGTGAAGAGGAGGAACCTCCAACAACCCAAGACGACAGCTTGCAAAGTGAACCAAAACTCACTCAAAAGAAAACAGCCAAGCCAAAAGAAAGTCCGCTTGAATCACGCGCGGCGGACAGCTCAAGGAAAGCAACTCATGTAGGCCAAGGTCTAACCCAAGGAGTCATAACAAATGGCCCCGCCCACCACACGAGGTCAAAGCCAGCACAATCAAGCACCGCTTTAGACAGGGGGCAAGCCCAACAACCATCAAAAGAAGATAGCGCTGCCTTCACTTCAAGAGAAAAGCGTCAACTCCTGATAGATTTGGATTTCTGCACAAATGCGCTGAGGAGAATGACTAGACAAAACATTGAGATACAAACCTTAGTCGAAACCCTGATAGCTAGGCTGAAGACTGAGCGAAAGGAAAGGATCTCAATAGAGGCGGAACTTAAAATGCTGAAGGATCGCGCCCAGAAACAGGGGGCAGGGCAGAAAAAGGCCATGAAGTCTGGCTATGCTACCTCAGACGACTCAGGAAATCTCCCACAAAGAAAGAGAGGGGCCGGCATTGTCATCCAAGAAGGACAAAGACCAAAACCCAAAACTAATCATCCCCCAGGAAAAGGAAAAGAGAAAGTCAGTGCAGGAAATCGTTACCATAAACCAAAACACCTTCGGTTCCATAACAACTCATTTGAGAATCCTGGAACAAGCTGGAGAGAAAGAGGCGAAAGCTCGCGCACGCGGGAGTGCCCTCCCATAAGGTACGAGTCTGGCCATTTGAGACACAGAAGTGCCGAAACCAATCCAACCCAACAAATAAAAAATGGACAAAACCACACAGGGCAATATCATATGAAAATGAAATTGGTCAAGATCAACAACACTTCCCCTTGCAACAAATTACCACACAAAATCAAAATAATGGGGAAACTGAAACCAAAACATGAAAGTTCCAATGGACACTTCAGACACAGAAATCGTGTAAACCCCTGGGAGATGCCGGAAGCTGAAAATAGGGCACCTCGGGCACAAACCACAAATAAACAACCAAAACCACAGGGAGCAAAGAAAGGGAACGATGCTGGAAGAAAGGCGTACTGCCGATACCACCAAGTCTGGGGGCACTCCAGAGAGGAATGCCTGACATGGTCTTGGAATGACAATGACCCGTCAGATGAAGAAACAGAAGACGAAGTGTGCCGTGCCATAACCCGGGGTACAAACTCTCAAACCTCTGACGAGGAAACTGCCTCTGAATGTGAACATGATACTGAAGGGGAACTACAGTACGGTAGCTCAGAAGAGGAGCCTGTTGTGCTGGCAATCAATTCCGCTGCAGTCAGACCACTGGGGAGTGATACTGACCAAAGCGAGACGGAGGAAAGAGAAATCAAACCACCACCAAAGCCAAACAAGGTGTCCAACCTAGTCCGGCAGGTCTCTACTAGAATCCGACCAAACATGAAAAACCACTGCAATGTCAGTCTGAGATCGGGCACTAGGATACCTGAAAGACAACCTCCCAGAGAGATAACCAACAGTGGAACAAGGAACAGAAATGAAACAATAGCAGAGGGTGAAGCAAGATCCGACGGCAGGCCTAAAATGTCCGTGGGAGACTACAATGTGGTTGCTCATTTGCGAAAAATCCCCTCACTGCTCAGCGTCTTTGATGCCTTGATGGTATCTCAAGAGCTGCGTGATGCCTTGATCTACGCGCTGCAAAACCCCGCCAGTTTCCAAGCCTATTTTGCCCAAGAAACCCGTAAGGAGGTGATGCAGATTGACCAGGAACCATACATTACCTTCACAGATGAGGACCTGATGGCAGGCACAGCCGATCACAATCGACCCCTATACACCACAGGCACCATCTATGGTAGGAAAATCAACAAAGTTCTCATTGATCCTGGATCCTCAATTAGCATCATGCCACTAAAAACGCTGGTGCAGCTGTCGCTCAGCATTAAAGAAACAATGAAAGATAAAATCCGGATCCACGGGTTTAACCACCAATACCAAAAGTCTCTTGGTTCCATGGTGATCGATATTACCTTTGGGAACCTAGTCACTCCAGTCAAATTCTTCATCATCGAAGCTGATACCACATACAAGGCACTGCTGGGGAGACCATGGCTCCACGCCAATGGATTGGTTCCCTCCACCCTGCACCAGTGCATTAAATATGTCAAAGACGGAAAACAATACGTGATTAAAGGAGATGATCAGCCATTTGAGGCACACGAAGCCGAATTGGATGATGCTAAATACTACAGACCCAAGTCTGGAAAGGGGGCAGCCACCAAGCAAGGAAAGCCCTCTCCTGAAACCATGAAGGAAGCAGTCAAAAATACTATGCTCAAAGCGGCCATAAAGTCACAAATGCTCTTGGGAAGTGATAGCGAGACAGGATCGTCGGAAGGCACGATCGAGGACATTAACTTACCCACTCGAATGCAGCCAAATTATTCCAGTGAGGGCGAGGAGCAAAATACTCTGTCCATAGAAATCCTACCCCTAGAACACTGTAAAGACCTGACACCTCGGGAAAGTGAAGAAGTCGTTCCTTTTAAAACCTTCACTGTCCCACCCAAAATAGAAGAGCTTGAAACAGGGCAAGTAGTTCATCCCAGCATACAATTTGTTAAAGTGGGAGAAATTGGACACCAAAACGAAGAGTCAAACGCCGAAAACTGGGAACAATGGCTTGTGGAGGAAACCAGAAAGATGGGGATTCCTCCTCAACTTCAAGACACCACCAGCACCCGGTTGATTGAACTGTTCCGCAAAGCACAATGCCTAGAACCAATCCCCGAAAAGCGAGCAAGAATGTTCCGAGACATGTGGGATGGCTACTCTAATAAAGTCACAAAACTCAATGGGAAGGTTGCTAACACAAGGGGCCTAGGATTCAAGGCTCAAACCAAGAGCTCAGGATCAAATACTTCTCAAAGACCGCGACAGCACTCTTGCCACCGCATAACAATCACTGAAATCAAGGAAGGTGAAACAACTGCGGACAAAGGGGAACCTCTAGAAACAGAACAATTCATTTTGGCAGCCAAAAATGCACCAAAGGAATTAGAAGAAGGTGGTCAAAACACCATCGACCAACTGAAAGAAATTAACCTAGGAACAAAGGAAAATCCAAAACCTACATTCATTAGCACCTCCCTTCCCCAAGAGATGCAAGATGAGTTGGCCAAATTGCTAAGGGAATACCGAGATTGCTTCGCATGGAGCTACAGTGAAATGCCCGGGCTAGATCCAGCAGTAGCAGTCCACAAACTCAAAATTGACAAAGAGCTCAAACCAGTCAAACAAGGACCCCGAAGGATGAGGGTTGAGTTGGAGGAAAAGGTGACAGCCGAAGTAAAAAAACTCATCAGTGCCGGATTTATAAGGGAGGAAAAAACCCCCGACTGGGTGGCTAACATTGTCCCGGTTAAGAAAAAGAATGGACAAATCAGGGTCTGTGTTGATTTCAGGGATTTAAACAAGGCCTGCCCCAAAGATGATTTCCCACTACCAGTGACAGAAATTATAATAGATCACACCTCGTCCCATGGGGTATATTCCTTTGTAGACGGGTACTCGGGATACAACCAAATCAAAATGGATGAGAGTGACCAAAAGCACACTGCCTTCCGCACCCCAATAGGTATCTACTGCTATAAAGTCATGCCTTTCGGCCTTAAAAATGCAGGAGCCACATACCAAAGAGCCATGACCAAAATCTTTGACGACCTTATACACAAGGTGGTAGAATGCTATGTAGATGACCTTGTTGTAAAGTCCCATACCCATGAACAACACTTAGAGAATCTGAGGCTGATGTTTGAGCGGCTAAGACAACACACGCTGAAACTCAACCCCCTAAAATGCGCCTTCATGGTGTCATCAGGAAAATTTTTAGGCTTTGTGGTGCGGCACCGAGGCATTGAAATTGACCCTGATAAAATCAAAGCCATTCAAGAACTGTCCCCTCCACGGACACTCAAACAACTCCGGTCTCTCCAAGGGCGCTTGGCGTATATTAGGAGATTCATAGCCAACCTGTCAGGCAAAATCAAGCCTTTTACCAGGCTCACCAAAAAGGATGTCCCCTTTAAATGGGATGAAGAGTGCCAGAAATCCTTCGATGATATCAAGCAATATCTGCAAAAACCTCCGGTATTGGCGGCACCCATCCAGGGAAAACCTCTCCTTCTCTATACTACCGCCTTGGACGGATCTCTGGGGGCATTACTTGCCCAAGAAAATGAAGAAGGAAAAGAAAACGCCCTGTATTACCTCAGCAGAATGCTTGTGGGGGCAGAACATGCATACACACCAATTGAAAAGCATTGCCTGGCCTTGATCTTTGCAGTAAAGAAGCTTAGGCATTACATGTTGGCCCATAAAGTCACACTAATCTCCAAAACTGACCCATTGAAGTACCTCATGACCCGACCTATGCTTACTGGAAGGCTGGCAAGGTGGGCGGTGGCTCTAATGGAATTTGATATAACATATGCGCCCCAAAAGGCTATCAAAGGGCAAGCGCTAGCTGATTTCTTAGCCGCCCATCCCATACCTGATGATTCCCCGCTAGCGTGCGACTTCCCTGATGAGGAGGCTATGCAGGTGGAGGAAAATAAAACTTGCTGGAAGCTATACTTCGATGGATCATCCTCCATTCAACCAGCAGTCAAACCAAACCTGCCAAAACGACAAGCAGGTGTAGGGCTGGTGTTCGTCACCCCAGAGAAAGGCATTCTCCGACATGCTCTGAGCCTGACCGAGCCATGCACAAACAATGAAGCTGAATATGAGGCCCTGATAGCTGGACTTGAAATTGCCCTTCAAATGGGTATTGAGCAGTTAGAAGTCTATGGAGATTCTCAGCTCATCCTGAGTCAGATCGAAGGCCTCTTCAAAATAAGAAAACCAGAATTGGTCAAATACCATGAAAAGGCCCTTGAGTTGATGGCCAAATTTACATATATTACCTTCCAGAGAGTTCCAAGGTCTCTGAATGGCAAAGCAGATGCGTTGGCTAGACTGGCTAATGAACTCAGTGACCCGAGTCAGGAAGAAATCCAAGTCCTGGTTCACCGCAGGAGATCCTTGTCCCCTTGTTTCCCACAGGAAAGAAACGAGGAAGAAGAAACACTGTACACTGACATCCTAAGCCTTGAAAGGGAACATGAAAAAGAATGGATGGAAATCACACAAGTCATGACAACTGAGGGTTCGAACCAAGAGGACTGGAGACAGCCCTTTCTCGACTACTTCCAACAAGGAAAATTACCTGTGAACAAGGCTATTAGGGAACAAATCAGAAAAAGGGCCCTAAGATTTGTGTATGTGAACAACACACTTTACTGGAGGTCCTATGAAGGGTCATGGCTAAGATGTATATCAAAAGTCGAGGCCCACCAAGTTATGCAAGAAATTCACTCGGGAGTATGCGGAGCCCACCAATCGGGCTCTCGAATGCGAGTGCAAATCAAACTGATGGGCTATTATTGGCCCACCATGATTAACGACTGCGAAAACTTCTCCAGACGATGCCATATGTGCCAGATTCACGGAGATTTCATACACCAACACCCAAATGCGCTACATCCAACAGTAGTATCATGGCCTTTCGAAATCTGGGGAACATATATTATAGGCCCCATAGACCCACCAGCCTCAAATGGACACCGCTTCATATTGGCCTCTACGGATTACTTCTCCAAATGGGCCGAAGCCAGGTCATACCGTGAAATTAAGGCCTCTGATGTGGTCAGGTTCTTCACCACTCAGGTGCTTTATAGATATGGAAATCCGAGGAAAATAATCTCTGACAACGGGACGGCCTTCAAGAATGCCAAAATTGATGCCTTCGCCGATAAACACAAAATTGAATGGAGATATTCCTCTGTCTACAACCCAAGAGCCAATGGACTGGCAGAGGCTTTCAATAAAACATTGATCAAGATCCTTCGCAAAACCATTGGAGATAATCAAAGAAACTGGCATGAGAAACTGCATGAAGCATTGTGGGCATACCGCATCACTCATAGAACAGCAACCCAAGCCACACCCTATTCTTTAGTATATGGGGCAGAAGCAGTCCTACCAATCGAGGTGGAACTCCCGTCACTGAGAATAGCTATGGCGGCACAAATCCCTCTGACTAAACAGACGCAACTAAGGTTGCAAGAGTTGGATGGAATGGACGAAAGGAGACTGGCAACCCAACAAAACTTGGAGTTATATCAAGCCAGAATGACGCGGGCTTACGAAAAGCTATCAAGACCCAGAACATTTAAGAAAGGAGAACTAGTATTGGTTTTGAGGCGACCTATCCTCGGCCGACACCATGGTCCCAAATTTGCACCAAATTGGGAAGGCCCCTATGTCATAGAACAAGCATATGAAGGTGGAGCCTACCTACTTGCGGACTCAAAGGGAAAACATCCTGTCTCCTCCATAAATGGGAGATACCTGAAGAAATATTATGGACAAAACTACCCTGACATTTCCGCAACCCACCAAAGCCAAAGGAAGAGCAGCCAACAAACCGACTGGGCAGACACTTGCGAGGCGGTCAACCACCTCTTCACTTAGGTAAAAATCTCTCACGTCCCACCAGGTCAAAGCTCGACAGGGTGCTCCGTTCTTTTGAACGCTATGGGGTATCTCTGAGCCAAAATCCTAAAGTAATAAATTAACCTTTAACTAAAATAAACCCTTCAAAATTTCCTAAAATGACTTTAAGTCGAAATCCTAAATAAAATCCAAGTCCAACAAAAAATACATTTTATTCCAAAGGCATATGACCAAAAGAAACTAGACCAAGCTAAAATATGGCTCAAATAAAAGATTAAAACCAAATACCCCTAAATATTCTCAAACTCCTAAACAAAAAAAAGAGATAAATTTCGAAGCCCAAGATCCAAAACTTCTAAAATATACACAAAACATTCTGTCCCACCGGGCCAAGGTAAAAGGAGTGTTCTGTCCTTATGGACATTCATAGAACATTTTCTTTACAAATGGCCTACACCCCAAAAAATACGACCCTAAAAGTCTTGTGCTTTGTCCTTTAAATAAAGTACTAGGTGCCTGTTCATCTCACCGAACTAAAGGATGAACAAAAGTTCCGTGTCTTGAACTCTAAATTAAGACACAAACGGTGAAACTTACCAAGGGATTAGTCAAAACCGCGTCCTCAATAGTTACAGATTGAGGAGACAACCTATCCACTCAAGATGTAATTCTCGCCAAAACCTACCTCAAAAAAATTAAGACCAAACCAAACCTGAAAGCCCCTCTGAAAACGGAGAACACCACGGCTGATGTCCGCCAACCATGTCAAGGAATAGGCCTCATAAATCCTAATACCCAGAGGGGCCCATGGTCGTGTTGGGCCTTAAACCATCGACTACGGTATGTTCCTAGCTGCCGTACCCAAAGAGCCAGGAGAAAACCCCATTTCACCACATCAAAAGAGTGATATGGAACAGACAAGTCCCGACGGTACGTCTCTGATCACCGTGCCAAAAACAACCAACAGAAAATGATGCACAAAGTCCCACTGCGTGTCGTGCCCATTACACGCCGTACCCACTGCGTGCAATACCCAGAATGTCTATTCTACATGTTGAAGCGGTAATATGGAGTAAGCAAGTCCCACCGGAATGGTCCAAGCTACCGAAGTAACAATGCAGAATAGACAAATCCCGCCGGTATGTTCCTTGCTGCCGTAACCAAAGAGCAGGGAGAATAACAAAAATATCTATCCCACTAGCGATATCTAAAGTCGCTACCTACGACAATCTAAATCAAATCACTAATAAGCCTCAACAGATGTCTATAAACCAAGATCGACAGACCAAGAGTTATTAGGCTTCCAAATTGCCCTAATCAAACCATAAAATCAAAATACCAGACATAAATCATCCAAAATTACCACAACCCAAACAACAACAAAAAAAAACATACAAAATGAAGCGATGAAACAACAAAACTAAATGGTCAAACACCCGAGACTTCTTCATATCGGAGGCACTGGAGGTGCCTGAACTGCGGCCATCGCCCCTGCAAATGTCTCTAAGGTGTTATGAATTGACTGAAGCACTGCCTCAACATTCTCCAGTCGCCGATCCAGCTCCTTAAAACGCTGGTCTATGTGTTCCTGGAGTGGAAAAGATTTTTCAATGGCTGAGCCGTCTGGCGAAGGGGGAGAAGCCTCTCTTACCGGACTGTACTGATTCACAGCAGCAAACCTATGAAGGATATGACTGTTCACCGGGTAGCTGGGGTCAGGGATCAGAGTACCATGAGCCATCTCCACCCACCCGAAAGAAGTCAGGTCCAAGAGCAGGTTGCACGGGTACAGGATAAGCCGCTCAGTGATCGGATTCCCCCACAGCGTCTCAGGCAATGGAATCTGAGCCCGCTCCATCAAGGCCTCGATTAAATTCCCGTAAGGCAAATAGCCCTTGGGAAACCTCGTAACATGGTGCATGTTTTGGAGGATGAGGCTGGGAAGATTAGCTTTCCCGCGTTTAAGGAGCAATAAGCGAAGATGGAACAAAGTCCCTGGGCGAGTCAAATCTGATAACTCACCCTGAGGGAAGAGGATGTAGTTGATAATCAAGAAAAATAACCTGAAAGGAACATATAAACTTCACGGTCATGAACCTATCCTTCAGAGACAAACAAAACAAAAAAACACATAAACAACAAAATTACCGGTGAAGCGCGGGCAAATGCGCAGTAGAGACCAGTTCGGAACCTGCTTCAGATCTGGGTATCTTGAACCACTCGCAATGGCCCCGGTATGTCCCTTGCTCGCGAGGCCAACTCCCGAAGGCGTAAACCGACAAGCCGGTTAAAGTGTCTGTGGCGCCAATCAAGTCAGCCAAATCCTCCACCCCTACGTGAAAGAGCCTGCCAAAAAGATAAGAAGAAGCAGAAGGGGTGCCATGGTGGTCAAAGGTGACGTGGAGATTAGCATAAAATAACTTAGTGATATCCGGATGGTGAGGGGTATCAAGCCTGGATAAGTCATGGAGGCTCCAGGCGTTAAGCCACCCTGTTATCAAATTCATATAAGGGGTGGTGAAACGCCCCTGAGGATGAAAGAAAAAGCAGGTGGAAACTTCACGCTCCCCTTCACCAATATTGCTTTGATAACACTCAAAAGCCTCGTCGTCCCGGAACAGATAACGGTTGCCTGGGTCATATGACCAATTAGGCTTGGAAGGAGGTGCGCCCTGAACAGAGGAACTACCCTCATCCCTGGGGCGCTTGGGATCCCTGGAATTTATGACACCGGCCATGGAAAACGGAGTTAGAGAAAGAAAATTTGAAAGGAAAAAATGATCCGGATTATAGGCGCATGATGCCTTATATATAAATGAATTAGGGCATCAGAGAACGTGTGTCTTCTCAGACTTGCTAATAAAGGTGAGAAATCGAAAGGTTTGGCGGTTTGCAAGGAACAGGATCGTTTCGCAATCCAAGGATTCTTAGAAACAAAATTGATAAACCCAATGACATCAAAAAAATATAGTATCCATATCCATAAACCAACTATAATCAAACCTAAAGAGTCATACAAGCCCAAGAAAGACCCAAAATATCACATGACCAAAAGGTCCAACCACAACATCAAAAAACAATCAACTAAAACCAGGTCTAAAACTAAAACCATAATATGATAAATAAAAGATACAAGGCGTCAACGCGCCACATAACCCCAACTCCTACTTAAAGAAAGCCCATCATCAACTCAACCTCTCGAGAAGCATCCGCCACAAGGGAAGCAAAGCAAGGAAGAGCTAGCACTACACCTGCGAGAGCTCTCTCAGAATCATCATCAGAATCAACGTCTCTCTGATGAGCTGACATCCCGACTATTGGCTCGGCTAACACAGTATCTGGAGACAACGACAAACCCGCCCCACCGGAAGACGATGACACGGCCAGGGGAGTGGAGTCAATAAGAAGAGCCTCCCACTCGGAGTAATCCAATGGCGCCTCATCAGAAAACTCCGTAACCATGTCCGACTCAGGGAAAAGGAAATCATGGAGAGTCTGGAGGGCAGGACCGCCTGAAGAGCTCTCTCCTGAATGGAAAAGGAAAAGATTATGATGAAAAGATGAATTGTACGTCACGGTGACAAGGAAAATATGAATATATACCTGAACATAAGATGGAAGCATGATCCAGAATGTCCAGCTCCATGCCCATGACATGGCTCGTCAGCTCATCAACACTCATGAAACTCCGGAGGGACAACCGGTATAAATGACATAAGTCCCGTAACCCCAAAGCCCAAAACTCAATGCTAAAGGCCATCAGGGTATGCGAAAGTCGACCTAAATGAAACATGATAAGGAAAATATAAAATGAAACAGAAGGGAAATTAAGGTAAAAAGCTCAGTGAAATAAGGCATACCTAGACCTCGAAGCGCTGGAAAGATGGCCGGTGTCGGAGCAGTCTCACAGGAAAAGACGGTAACAGCAACAATCGCCCTAGAATCATCCGGAGCAGGGAAGTCGCTCGCCTGGATAAATGGAGCCGGAGAGATCAGCCTGGGGCGCAGAATCTCCTCAAACGGCACGGCGACGGTCTCCACCTCGACCTCCTCCATCTCAATGTCCTCTGTGACAACCGTGGATTCAACCAGAGCGGCGCTACCCCACATACCAGAACATGGAATCCCTGAAAGCAATACCATAACAAGTCTTTATCAAATCAAGATCAAATGGAATGAAATCAGAATGGGAAGAAAACACGAAAATAGCATACATGAATATGGTGTAAGGAGAGGAGGCTCTACGGAAAACCCGTCATCTGAAGGACTCTCCCTCAGTCGCCGTCGAAGCTCATGCCGGGTCGCTTCTTCCTCCACCAAAGAATCCTCACGTTGCCTCTTCAGCAGCCTATTTGCTTCCTCAGACAACTCATCAGGATATTCAGGAGAAGGACAACTTGAAGGGGCCAACTCCTCGTTTTCCACCGAAGTAGGGAGCCTATGAACACCTGTGAAAGCCAAAACCATGACAATCCTACACTGGTGACAAAATTAAACAAAACGGGAGAGAGATACAATACCTGAGTAAATAGCCCAGCGTCTATAAGGCTCTGATACAAGAGCTTGAGCAGACTCTCCCTCAATAGGAGAAATACCCTCTACTTTGAAGTGAAAATGACCAAAATCATACCCACCGAGACCTGCCTCGAAGGACAAATCATCATAAGAAAGAAAGAAAGTAACCAGGAGGGTAATTCAAACAAGAAAGGAAAGTAACGAACCAGGAAAACGGCCGTCTGGAAGTGGAGGAGGGTCTACATACTCCAAGGACTTCACACCAACCGGCACAAAACCGTCAATTCCAAAAGAATTCTTCAGTGGTCTGAAACCGCCTTGTCTAACCTCCGGATTTTGCGGAACAATCCGGGAACGAGGGTAAACTTTCTCCTTTAGAATGGCCACACTAACATCATGAGGAATCTTAGACCAACCTCTGAACCACCTGTCATAATCTCCAGTCAATGTCCCCTGGCAAGAAGCCGGAGGAACAATACAACTAGTGTCGGTGCCCAAACGCACTGAGAATGCACTAAAAGATGCACATGACGGTAAAGTGGCTCGAGGAGGGTCAGTAAAGCTGAAAACTGCTGGAATAGCCTGGTCATATCCAAACTGCCAAGCACAACGGTGAGGGCTGTAAACCTCATGGATCACCCTATTCCCCATGCGCATGGATAAACACCCCGCTCTGATACTGACGGCATAGTCCCGGTCCCGCCTGTGTCGAGGAGAACACAACTTAGGACATGCTCCCTTTTGACGAGGCGCCACATCCTTGATAATGTATGGCTTCCCAGTGTCCTTAGGCCACCCCTTATTGAAAGCCTCAGGGCGATAATCCATGATGAACTGACTACTCTGAGTAAAGCACAAATGAGCGGTAATCTGATCTGGATTACGGACAGTACAGCCAGCAATATGAATCAAACCCGGCAATGACTGCCTCATGCCAGCAGAGGTCAGAGGAGTATAACACTTCTCCCAATAAAGATAAAACCAACCGGAAAGGATATGTAGAGGCATGACTACTGTGGCTCTGGAAGGATCCCTCGAAGAAGTAAGCTCTCTCATGGACCTGTAAAGGTTCACCAAAGCCGGAATAGCCAATGAGACCCGCTTGCCGCGTGCCAAGGCATTCGCCACCACAAAAACCCCAGGACGAATATATCCAGCTGGCTCGTAGATAATCAAGAAATAGCACAACCACCAGGCCAAAAAGGCAGTCAAGACCGTCTCATCATCTAAATCATGAGAGCAAAAATCTGAGAATAATACCCGCTCAGAAGGAATATATGTCTTGTCGGAACCCAATTTAATCGGCTCTAAAGGATTAGCAAAATGCGCAGCCCTTTTCTCGGGTATCAAATCCGTGAAATAACGAACCCAGTCTCTCAAAGGAACATCCCTGTCCAAGCCACGCCGACCACGTGACATGGCAATCTCATAATAAATCTGGAAAACTGCCCGAAGTGAAGCAGAATGTAGAGGGAACCCTTTGTGATCAGGACCATAGAGCTCAAAATCAGGCGGTACCCTCTCCTCATAAACCAACCCCTCTACTGGCACCCCCATAAGGCCAGACATCTGCTGAAGATCGATAGTGGCGTCACGATCCTCTAAGGGAAAGGTATTATGAACATAATTCCAATTGGAGGCCATCGCTTTCAAGAGGTTGGAACTCCATATATACTCAAACAAGGCCAAAATCACACCTCCAAAAATCTCAACCTTATCCAATTTCTTCCCCATACTACACAGGATATACCGGGTCCATTCAACTTGCCCGGGGCTCCATTTCAAATCACCCTGAACTCTCAAATTCCCATGAGACCAAGGAATGACATGTCCCTCCGTCATCTCCATACTCAATAAGTGAAAATCAGCAGAAAAAGTAGAACGACCAGTGGGACTCAGAAAAATACCTGCAAGGTCACCAGAGGGAATGCCACGCCTATCTCGACTAATAGAACAATGAGAGGTGTAGTACCTGTCTCGACGCTCCTCAGTGCGTGAAGGAGGGTCAACAGCAAGGCTTGGATAATCATAGATGGCCGGTAAAGGTAAGCGGTTGTGTCGAACCAACAGCCCGTGGAAATTATCCCTGCCTCTGAGAATAGCGCGCTTCCATAAGCAGTGAAGGTGCACATGAACCTTCTGAGGATCCAAATAATCACTGATATAAGATTCAATGGCCTCATCCGAAGGACCATAGAAGCCCGTTCTGACAATCTGAAATTGAGGGACAGTTTCGTAAATCTCATCAACCGAAGCCATAACTATCTGCAAGAAAGCGAAAACCGTGTCAGACGCTCAGAAAATGCCCATAAATCACTGAGAAAAACGCCTAGAAATTGGGGACACCAGAGTAGACTGATCGATGTGTCTCACAGTCCACTCTGGTGGGGGGCATTTGTTTGCCTCTAAATTCTGCTGCGTAAAACCCTGAACAATTCCCTATTTTATCACCAAAATCCAAAACCATATAATCAAAATCCCATCCACATAACCAATGACCCAACAAAATAGCCCTGATAATTGGTCATAATGCATGAAAGGAAAAACACAGAAATTCTTAAAAATGGACGGTAAATTAATTAATTACGAGGAATGCCGTTATGTGCCTGTGATATCCTTATAATTAATTACCGGAGTCCTAAAAATAGAAAATTTATGGCAGCTAGGTTCTTCATATTTTTATGAGAAGCCATGCAGAATTTCATGTCAAATTGACCTATAGAAGGGCACCAAACAATTTTTCTAAGAATAAAGCAGCTCAATTATCCTCAAAATTCAGTCAAATGGACACCTCCATTATTGGAACAAATGGAGATGAATCTCACCAGAGCCAAATAAATGGAGAGATTCGAACGGGCCTTTAAATTTATACTAAGAACTTGTTCTGGGCCAGGACTGAAAGCCCATTCGGATTATGTTTAAACCCAAATCAATGACCATTGATTATGATAAAATCCTGTTGATCTAACGGTCACGATAAATCACAGTAATGTTATCCAAAATCAACGGACAGATCTCAATCTAAAATCAAAACACTCGACTGAATTTCCTAATTGGTCGAGAACATGGACCCCATCTATTTCCTTTTTTTTAATAAAAAAAAGAAGAAAAAGAAAAGGATGGAACAGTACCATCTCTGACAAGCGCCGTGCGCCAGCGTAGGGGGAGATTGTGCCGCCGACTCACGTCGTCTCAACTCCAACCAAACTCACCAATGAATTGGTGATGACTCTACGACTCCGACGACACCAAAGACGGCAGCGTAGAGGCGCTGGACGGAAATAATGCGATAGGAACAATGGTGAGAAGCCAAAGACAAGAACTGCGAAATTGTATCAAATTGTTAGAAATTGGCAGAGGAACCCACCTGCTGAAATCTCTGGTGAGGCTGGGGCGACGCTGGGATGAGCTAGTAAGAGACAATTTGGCGAAAGGAATGGGTGATGCTGTATTTCACCATAACTATTTCGCCACAAAAGGGGCTAGGTTCAAAAAAAAAAAGGGATTTTCCAAACACACTTTGAATCAGAAGTAGAAGAGATGATGAGGAGTTAGCATGGAGCATGGTCAGAAAGAGAGAAGTAAAAAGAAGAGGCTATAAAAGCAAAGTTCTCACAACTGGAGATGTCCCATGTGAAACAATTGATGGAATTGAGTAGGGATTCAAATGGAGGAAAGAATGCCATTCCCCACAGCCTATAACCTGAAAAGGAAGAAGTAGCCCTGCAATAGTCCTTGGCGCCAGAAGGTGTGACAATAAGCGGTAAACTCACCACTCCAATTGGGACCGTTGGATTTAAGATGGGATTTAAACAAAGGCCGAAAAGCTCTCCATGCTTTAATCACGACAGTACAACCATTCATTCACCTATGTCACATACAAAGGGGGTATGTTGGATAAAAAAAAAAGGGAATAGCACATCCTACCGTATGCTTACATCTCAGGATAAGACTGAATGTAGATGGACGGTCTGAGATAGAACTATGTATTCTTCAATGAACATGGGATGCAAATACATCATATCATGCCTGGAGAATAAGTGACTCATGCGTGACTCCTCTGACCATGGGCAAATCAGGCATTTAGAAGAAAGAGACAAAAGAATGAAATAGGCAGCAAGGGAATTTAAAGAGCATATATGCCCATATTACCCCTGGGATATTCCTGTGTAATGATTGAAAGAAATATGATTTACATCAAAGAAAAATCAAAATGTAATGTTCAAAATCAGAAACCAAGGAAGCTTTGAAACAGTTAAACATCACAAGTTGAAATTAAAAAGGAGCAATGATGGACCAAAATTGAAACTCAAAGAAAGGATAATAAATTTCAAACACAAGAAAGAGAAAAAAAAAAAAACAGTTCAGGAGTAAAAAAAATTCGATTGACAAAAGACAATGGTATGAAAGGGTCCCAGCTAACAGTAGTACCTAATCTTATACACCAACACTAAACACATCAGTGTTTACCATAGAGGATTGATAAAAAGAATAACTGGAGAAAGTGAATAGCATGACTGTTGATGCGTCAGACCTATGCCCCTATGAGCAGCAGCTATATCCCAAAAGAGATGCTTCCCCTATGCAAATCACAGCCACCCATGGCCTATGAGCCATTGGATGAGAGACAGCACATCATCTGGCGCCAAAGCAAGCATAACTCCTCCCCCAAGCATACTGTGAAAAGAAGTAGGAGTTGTAAATGCCAAGTGTCATGTTTACATTGGTTGGTAAGAAGGAGTAATGTAGGGAGCAAGTAAAATAGGAATTACAAAGGTGAGGCGGCAGCTTCACACCATATCTGGACCTTCCATCATGAATCCAAAGCAGGAGATGCTGCCATGTGTCAAGGAGATGAAACAAAGCCCTAGGGATTTCGCCTATAAAAGAAGATCAAAGCAAAGAAGAAAAAGAAGGGAGGAGAAATTTTGATAAGCAAAAACTCTGCTAGTTCACTGACTGATATTTTGTAAAAAAAAAACAACTTAAAAGGAAAAGAGAGAGGCAATCTTAGAAGAAGGTAGAGTCCTCATTGTACTCAGTTTCATACTTAAATCCAATTTCTGAGGAAGTTCCATTGTCTATTTTATTTCCATATTCAGTTTTCGTGTCTTTTGTCGATTTGTTGATCTTTTCTTTGAGAATTAAGTGTTGGGTCTAGAGAAGCCCTCATGTAGAACACCTATCAATATAGTTTTGGGGCTCAAAGACATAGGTGAGGGGTGCTTGCCTGAGAGCGCACACTCACCCATGTCAATGAGTCACCTAATAAAAGTGCTAAAAAAAATAATAAAATAATGATGAGGTTCTGTGGTGGAGTGTGGTCTGTTACATGAGGGGTGCTTGCCTGAGAGCGCACACTCATGCCAACAGCCATGTTTCAACACTGGTAATGGTTATATTTAGTGCTATGAGTAAAATAAGAAATATAATAGTAATTGGGTCTGAAATTAACCAAGGTATGATTAGGTGAGAAGCCAGGGGCATATGTGTCAAGAAATTCGTGTCCAGAACTAAAAATGAGTCTCAACATTACAATGATTAAAGTCTATTTTTGTTAAAAACATGTTTATTAAAATAAAACTTCTAATAGTGACAATATGAATTGAAGTTTAGGGCTGTAAAAAGAAGGTGGTGCACAATAGTATAAACCTCAGGGGCCAAATCGAAAATACAACACATGCTGTGGCAAAAGGCCTCTTACCAAAATATATGTATGTGCAGGATAACAAGAAATGATGTCTTCATTCTATAAAAACAAAAATATAATTTTATGTCAGTTATAAAAGAACATTGGTTTAAAAAGAGGTTTGGTGTGTCTGGCCATATTTTGTTAAAAAGGGACACACCACAATATGATGATATAGTAAGTTCATGTCTAAAAAAGGGGAGAAAAGAAAACAGTAAAGCCAGTAAGTTCCAAAGTCTGTTCAACTGATGTACTCTTGCAATTGATGACATGTCAGAAACAAAAAAAAACAAACTATGAAAACTCTTTTTCTCTGAGTCAAGGTATTGAGGGACTGAATACAAAGCATTTAGTTTTAACAATCATTTAAGTTTGTTTTGCTCCTGAAGGAACATGTAGAAGGCACTAATGGAAGTCCAAAGAAATCAACAAACATGTGCAATCATGAGGATCAAAATCAGCATAAAACTGTCTTTATGTGGAAATGGAGTGTCATAGGATTGATCAAATTATAAACAACATCAAAAGGAAAAAACAATAGTCAGGAAATTATGTAAGATAAAGAAATGTTGAGATTTGAAATGAAAAAGACGATTTGGCCAGTGTCAGCGAGGATTTGACATTACCAGTCCAAATTTTAGTTCAACTGCTGGAATGAGATGAATGTTGCATACTTGTATGGTCAATGAATATGAAAAGGGCAAACACTCAAGGTGCATGTGTCAGTTATTTAATACAGTAAGCAAAGGACATAACGGGTGCACTTGAGATAAATTATGTGTTTCACTCCATGGGTCTGTCAGACCAAGAGAAAAAAAAAAATCAGAATACCCTAGCACAAAATTAGAGAGTGCTATGTAAAATTGAGTTCACAGGTAACTTGGAAGCGCTCTCGTGATGATAGACGGCTCTGCTGAGAGGCCAATTCCCTGCCACATCCTGACAGTCAGACATCCCCAATTGCGGTTGCGTGCCTGAACCAGGTCAATGTCAGGGCTCTGCAAATCAATCGACGCAACAACAACGGACGATGAAAGCGACACCAGGATCCCTTCACGTCGCCTATCAACCTAGCTACAGGCGCTGTGGCCGCCGGAGTCCGTCACTGGCATCACCACTGGAGGCGTCCAGTCCAACGGAAAATCTTAAGAATATGATCGAGAAGGTGGGAGGGAAAGTGAATCCTTCTCCTGCGTAGACCTGGCGCACAAAGCCAACGAGTCGGTCTCGGACCCGAACTCACCCTGTTCGACGTACAGACGCAGGCGTGAGCCAAATGGTTTGATCAAACCCCAGCCCTCAGTCCCCCTCTGATCCTCTGTGACACCCAGCGTGGAGTGGATCCCTGACGACAAAACACACACAGCAAGGTCCAGCCAATCAGAAAATTCTGCGAAGCAGAAAACTTCAAAAAAGCATTAAAAATAGCCAGAAAATCAGAAAAATTCTCATAAAATATTAAGAAAAATATGAGGAATATTTTGATGTGTTATGTTATGCTAAAACACCAAAGTACAAAATATTTTAAGGGATAACCATAAGTATAAAAAAAAATATATAATCATAATAATAATAATAATGATAAATTTATATTTATATGGTTAAATAAAAAAAGAGAAAGAAAAGGAAGTAAAGCAAAAGAAAATCATTTTGAACATTCTATGTTCTGGACAGCAGGTACGTTTGAACCGTTTATGTTCTGGACAGCAGGTACAACTGACATTCTTTGTTCTGAACAACAAGCACAGTCAGGTATTAAAATCTGCGAACAAAAAAAATGAAATAAAAACAACATCACCAAAAAGATCAAAGACACAAGTTTGAAAGAGCAAATTTAAATGCCTAAACTCAAAAGTCCAACCAAATGCTGGAAATCTAAAACTCAAAAGTCACAACTGAAAAGTCCAACCCAAAGTCCAGAATGCCAAAATTCAAAAGTCCAAACCAAGTTCAAACTTTAAAACAAAGTCTGAAAAACCAAAATTCAAAAGTCAAAATTTCAAAAGATGAACTCAAAAGTCCAAAATCCTAAAGTGAAAATTAAAAGTCCAAACCTGAAACTGACACAAAGTCTAAAAGCGACACAAAGTCAAAATGACACAAAGTCTAAAAGTGACACAAAGTCAAAATGACACAAAGTCTAAAAGTGACACAAAGTCTGAATGATACAAAATCTAAAAGTGACTCAGGAGACACAAAGTCTAAAGTGACATAAAGTCTTAAAAGTCAAAAATTCGTCCCTTCAAGACTGCATCGCGTTTCGCCTTGAAGGAGACACCCTCCTGATATTCAGATTGAGATAAAGGAAAAGACAATTCTGAATCATCATTGAAGTTCTTGTCAAGAGAAGGCATAGCGCATCTGTACTCGCGACTTGAACGAAAACCCCAAAAATCCCTAAGTTCCTCAAAACGATTGAGAACTGATCTAGAATACCCTATTTTCTAGCGTTGGACTCAAATCTGACAGCCTGTTTCTACAAGTCCACAGCATGTTTGACCAGAAGCAGACTGAAACCTGATGCCCAGATGACCAGAAGAAAAGTCAATCAGTGGCCATCACCCAAGTTCCTGTCAAGAGAAGGCATAGCGCATCTGTACTCGAGACTTGAACGAAATCCCAAAATCTCTAAATCTCTAAACGATTGAGGATTGATCTAGGATACCAAATTTCCTAGTGTCAAACTCAAAAATCTATAACGATACTAAGCCTGATCCAGTAAAGAAAAAGCAACCTAAATATCTTAAAATATGAAACTAAAGAATTAAATTGCATCATTTATGCTTGCATGGCACTGTTCAAATGACTGCCCTTCTGCTTTGCTCTCACCCTGAAATTCTCTACCAAAACACAATCCTTTTTATTAAAATGGACCTTATCCACTTATGATATCTGAACTTTGATTATCCCGATCTAGAGGTGCTCTTGGCCCAGTTCGTAGCTGAGTCCGGAGGTAATTAACAGTAGGGGCTTGCGCCTACTGGAAAAAAAGGACCTACGACAAACAATCAACTCTTGAGGTACTTAGAACCGCATTAGTGTCCTTCGCTCATTCGGAATGGACAGTAACGACGGGTCTCAAGATGCTCGAGGGGTATCTGATCCGTATTTTCTTCGCCCCATAGAGGACTATCTGATCTTCCGTGGTTGGACTGAAAAAGTGCGAGACAGAGGCCATAAGAGACCACCGATTCGACCCATTTAAGACTTGGTCTGGTAGACTCGAGAGACAAATTTCAAATCTGAGAGGAAAGCCCACTCAAGAGCCCGATATTGAAGCTGGTGTGTCAGAGAGAGACGAAATTGAAGAGGCTCCAGGTGTCGATCGGTACTTTGATGCGCTTGAAGGTCCCGAATTAGATACTCTGAGGGTATGGTATATGATTATGTTTCTTTCATAGACCTTCATGTGAAATATATTTGGCTTTTGACAAAAAAAAAATTATCCTAAATTTGGCCTGTGAATTGCTGCTCCTTTAGGTTTGGTTAGATAACATTACTGACAAGTGACAATTAATAAGTTGGTAGCTTCTGTGATATAGTCATATAGTCAACATTTATAATAGTTGGTCAAAGACATGCTAACCCATCTCATTTGATGTTTATTGATAAAATTTTAGAGAATATAACGCGGAAGATGCTTGAAAGATATTAATGCATTTCCATGAGTTGGAAAAAAAATGTTTAGCTTATGATAAAGACATTGTAAAGTCATTGCCGCACAAAGCAGATAAGCCGTACATAATCGTCAAACCAACCATCATGTGTACTATCCTGACGTCATCTCCAAAATAAGAACTACATGGAACAATTTATTATTTATTTATTAATGAAACGTCTTCAAATTCGAAGAAATCAAGTTTTCTCCTGCCCGAACCTATCTTTTTGAAAAAATTTTATTAATAATTCTCATTGCATGCTTAATCATACAATTATTTTCCAGGCAACAGAGGTGTCTGTCCTTCCAGAGGATGAAAAATGGCCGTTTCTTCTGCGTTTTCCTGTAAATGCTTTCGGAATATGTCTAGGTGTAAGCAGCCAAGCTATCCTTTGGAAGACACTCAACACATCGCCAGCAATGAGCTTCCTCCACATCAGCCCAATGCCGAATCTGATACTATGGTGGGCCGCACTGGCATTAATATTGTTTGTGTCATTTGTGTATTTGCTGAAAATTGTGTTTTATTTTGAGGCCGTCAAGAGGGAATACCATCACCCGGTAAGGGTGAACTTCTTCTTCGCTCCGTGGATTGCGTGCATGTTTATGGCACTCGCTGTCCCACCTTCTATTGCAGTAAATTTGCGGCCATTTATTTGGTATGTATGAATGTATGTTTCATTTGTTTTTGACACATATATCTGCAGATATTTAGAAGCAATCACGCATGAGATTCATAATTTAACATATTTCTTTTTTCTTAAAAAAAAAACAGGTACATTCTCATGACTCCGATATTTATACTTGAATTGAAAATCTATGGCCAGTGGATGTCCGGCGGCCAACGCAGGCTCTCCAAAGTCGCCAATCCATCAAACCACTTGTCAATCGTCGGCAACTTTGTAGGCGCCTTATTAGGTGCAAACATGGGTCTCAAAGAGGGGCCCATATTTTTCTTTGCAGTTGGCCTGGCTCACTACATTGTGCTATTTGTCACTTTGTATCAGAGACTTCCTACCAATGCAGCTCTTCCCAAAGAATTGCACCCAGTGTTTTTCCTCTTTGTTGCTGCACCGAGTGTTGCTTGCATGGCGTGGGCAAAGATACAAGGAGATTTTGATTATGCAGCTAGAATCCCATATTTCATTGCCTTGTTCCTTTACATGTCACTTGTAAGTTTAGATATCTGATATTGATTATGCAATTGTAATTGTAGAAGTACTGATTTAAAAATAACCAGAAGTAAAATTTGTATATATACTAATGATTTCGTTTTTTCTTGGCTTATTTTAAATGTTTACAGGCAGTCAGAGTTAACTTCTTCACAGGAATCAGGTAGCTAATTAAAATCCTGCTTTATATTTAAAAGATAAAATATACAAAATAATTCCAGAAACGTGTTTTCATAATGTCTACCATTTTCAATTGATAGGTTCTCACTTGCATGGTGGGCTTACACATTTCCAATGACAGGAGCCTCGATAGCTACTATAAAATACACGATGGCTGTAACGAATGTAGTTACTCGATCCCTCTCTGTTTGCCTTTCTGCTATCTCGACCTTTACCGTATCAACTCTCCTCGTGTACACAATAGTTCATGCATTTGTTTTGCGGGATCTATTTCCAAATGATATCTCCATTGCTATAACAAGGAAGAAACCAAAATTCAGCAAAATGCTGTCTCATTTCAGATCATCCAGCGCTGATAGTAAAGATTTTGATTCTTCCATTTCCAAAAACTCAGAAATCTGAAGTCGATTGCTTCCTTGCCTTTTTCTTCCGTGAAAGAACTTCAATTTTTTCATTATGCGTCAGAAATTTAATCCCGGCACGGGAAACCTCTTCAAAGGGCCATTCTATTTTCTGATGGATATGCAGGTACATTGGAGATGTGCTAATGAGAGATTTCAGACCTACATTGAAAAAGGGGGGGAAAATACAGAATTTTTTGGATTTCTCCTGTGAAGATTGGCATTGTATGCCATTCTGAGGAGAAAATTTTTCATTTGTTCTGATACTGTAATCCTTAAATTTTTCCTGTTTTTGGATTGAGGAGTTCGGAGTGAAAATTCCTGCTGGAACAATTAGTTTTATTGTTGAAATTGATCAATATTAATGTATATTATAATAATGTACCGTTGCCAGCATAAGGTTCCTAAAATTTTAGTGAAAGTTTCATAATACAATGATGACGTTTCTAATTTTTTCCGTTAACGGAAATTAAACCTCGTTTAATTTCTTCAGAGAAAATATTGCAATGTTTGACAAAATTTTCTCTGCATATCATGATCCAGGAGTTGCATTCGAAATGACCTGGTATATTAACACTTGAAGTTATGGTGTTGTACTCACTTTCAGATGTGACTGGTGTGGACTAAATAAAAGGGCCCCCTGGTTTATACTCAATGCTCATTTGTTACGCGCTACGTGTTAGAGTGAAGAAACAAATACTATCGGGGCGAAAAGCATGCCCCGTGATTATAGATAGAAGTCAATACAGAGGTTTACTCTATACTTATTAAGCTAAATAAGAAAACAAATGTGAACAGAATGTAAAATGTGAACATGACAATCTCTTCAACTATAGCCGGGACACAACGGGAGACACAGAAACTCAAACCAATAATAGCACATCCGACCAAAAACAGAACTAAGATAAAATTGTAAATGAAACGCTGGTAACCCTCAGGGTTTTTAAGACTAGGATCCCATCTCGGAATAGGTGTCTTGACTGCAACGATGGCGAAAAATGATCCAATAAAAATCATCGCAGTTTGATTATAAGCCCTGTCTCCGTCAATATATTCCAGGTCTCTTAATTCATCGTCGACATTAGCAGGCCCAACGCTCATTTTGGAAGCGGTGTGATGTGATTACGAGAAATCAAGGTGAAGATGGAAGAGATATGGATGGCTATCGTTTGAACAGTGCATTTATTTTGGAGAGTTTTGCTAATTTTGTACTTGACAGTGTATATAGAACTGTTTTTAATTTGAAAAATAAATAATATGCTAAATATATAGAGATTAGAGAGGGGTTATGAACCAAAATCAGTACAGCCCATGTGTTCTGTGGCTGTTAACAGATTTGCATTTGCATTTTTTTCCCTTTTTTATTTCATACCAGGCCCCATGGAAATATTCGAGGAAAATAATTACAAAAACAACTAATTGGAGATATGGCACTACAAAAATTTACAAATTTGATATATGCCACTATTTTTAATAAGAACATACGAAAAATAATTTGTGTAAATAAAAAAGTAAAACTTTTATGTGAGATTTTTGAAAAAAAAATAACAAAAACCGCCCTTAATTAACTAATATATTTATTTCATTAAAAGAAGAAAGAAAGAAGAATCGTTCCCTTCATGCACGCCTGGAAGAAAATTCTCATGCGTTAGCGGGAAAAAATCCTCATGGACATGGATGAATCTCTTTCTTTGATATAGCATGCATTTGTAAGAAAAAATTCTCATGCGTTTGATAGCAATAAGCATGCATTTTGATTTTTACGCAGCGAGTGCGTAATTTTTTTTTTTTTTTTTTTGCAAGAAAGAAAACACATAAGAAAAGTATGGTCTTTATTTCAGAGAAGTGAAAAGAATATCTTTAGAAAGGGCTAAATGGTTTCAAAATAAAGGAAACATATTATGTACAAAGCTTGACATGCCAACTAATACTAGAGTGCTTATAGCTATTCCTACTTATTGTGTTTTTCGTACTTGACTAGTGCTGACTGACTTCTTTGCCTACGAGAATTTCTTAATATTCTCCAAACTGTGTTAGCTGAAATAACCCACTTTGATGATAAAAAAAAAAAAAAAAAAACTTCTTACAGTTTATCTAGGAATTTGGCACATTCCATCTCTTATCCACTGGTATATAAAGAATATGCATTTTCATACAGTTTCAAACTAGGACTTTGGATTTCTCCAATATTAAGTGGTTGGGTACGAAGGACAAAAATAATATAAAGGTTCAAAGGAATAAAATATTTAAGAAAATCATTTTCATAAGATTTGATCTGCACTATATATATCATGTTTTATAGATTTTTCTTTTTGATCGTTGGTTTTTAAGGAATTTGAAGGTTGCTCTTTTGTTTAATATTTTTACAGTACTATCTTCATGCACCTATAACTAAAATCCCAGAACAACCATAACATGAAATTTTCTCTCATTTCCATTTTGTTTCTCTCCATTTAGCTTCCCTCATCGATAAGTAAATAAGGATTTCTTCAATTGTTCGGTTGCACGAAATGATAACAATTGTACGACGCGATGCCACACAAAAATTATGTTTGAATTTTGTTGATCTTGCTTTCCCATGCAATAGCCGAACTTCATTCTGACAAATTAGAATTAGGGGACGGCGAAATGGGATTGAAGATCAAATACTAGCCCAATAAAACCCACAAGGCCCAAAAAAACGGTACAAGAAATTTACTCACAGACGCTCACAACTGTAGGCCCAAAGGTCCAACCTTTTATATTTCACGCAGATATTATTCAAATTACAGAATTCTTTTGAATCATCACTAATTGAACAAATTAAATTAAAATTTTGGAACAAAATGGAGCAAAACTACCAAGGGCAGCTGACTAGTGGTCCTTTTAGTTATATCTGTGAATTTCACAAACACTCTCGTAATTAAAGAAACAACCAGCAACTTAGCTTTTAAGCCTATATTTTGAACTAGCTTGAGAGTTGAGACCACTTGAATTGATTTACATATATATATATATTACTCAATATAATCTTCAAACATTCCTCCTACTTATAGGTATATGATAGGACAATTGCAGCAGCACCGAGACATCCACAGAGAAGCAAGACGATCGTAGTTACCAGAAACAAAACTCTGACTGGATGGCGACTCCGGGCCAGGCACAGGCAGCAGCTAGCAGGAAGAAGAACCAGTCCATAGATGAATACCAAATTAAAAATAACAACGTAAGCATCCAAAATTCCGGCAGGCAAGGACGATGCTCGCTTCAGTCTCTTCGGAGGAGCATGAGCGAAGATAGCTAAGGCTATCCCAAAGAGAGACAGCTTGGTTCGCTTCAAACTTATCTCGCCAATGGGAGGGTTTGAAGCATGGTTGGGTTCATCAGAGGTTACAACCTGATCTGAGGCAGGTGAAGGAGGGTTCTCTGGATCCTTGGAGACCGATAAAGGTAACATTTTTTGTTTTAGTGATTTTAGTGAAGAGAAATATCAATTTGTTTATAGTTGTTGAGCAGGGAGTGGCATACTAAGTTAGGGAGAGGAATAGAATAGTAGGAAATTACGGATTTCACTATATTAAGGTTAATCAGTAAATGTACAGATTTCACAGTTGAGAATGTAGAATTACGTTCTATGAAACATCAAATAGCTTCCGACCAATTGCTAGTTTTCTACTCGATCTAGATTATGTGTTATATTTTCCTTTTCATTTTTTTATTTACCAAATACTTTTTTTTATCCGTTAAATCTGGTGAAAGATCACAACGGAAAAATTACCAAATCTAAAAAACACAAATTGCACACTTTACCAGAAAATTAAACTAATTACAGCAAAAGAGAGACAAATTGGAACCCCATATATAATTTCTAAGACAGGCCTGTAGCCCTGTACATTCTAAAAATGTCTAAACATTTGTTTGAAGTGCCAGCCTGCCAACGAGTTTTTTTTTTAATTAATAATATGAAGACTTAAGTTTTTCAATTTTGTTTCAAATTTAAAAGTCAGTTTAGGGGCGTCTAATTCAAATCAATTTGGTGAATTTTTTTTATTTCTTTTTTTCTTTTTCGCATCCAATTTTGACGTAGGCTTATTTTACTCGTTTATTGATTATTTTTAAGGGGAAAATAAAGCAGGGTATCAGCATTCACACTAATATCATTAATTTGAAAGCAAACACAGTCATTACACACTGCACTGAGTATCAGACTTCCCGTTTGGATATTCAAGATATTTATCTAAGTTTTTAATTGAGCCTTATTTAATTTCACTTTTCTTGTTCAAGTTCTAACCTTTTAATGTAGCAATATAATGTCCGACTCAGAATTTAGAATAAAAGGTTACACCAACCAAACACACCCAATTGTAGACCTGTTTAACGTTGTAAATGGCAACGGAATGGGCCGTTCCGTTTGCCGTTCCGTTTCAACAACGGTATGCACTGGAACGATTCGTTATTCGTTCCTTTTGTAACGGAATGGACGGAACGTAGCAGAACGACTCATTTTACAATGTATTTCACACAACAGTATGCCGAAATCCATTCCGTTTACCGTTCCGTTTCGGAAACGTATCATGAAAAGTGATTCGTCACTCATTCCGTCCAAACGGAACGTGCACGGTACACGGTAAACGGTATACCGTCGGCAGGCATGCCCAATTGTCATGTTTGGATCATGTATTTTGTGCTAGGAATTATATGTTATGATGTGACCGATTTGAGTTCGGACAAACAACGTGTGATTGAAGAAGTATAAGAAATTAACGAAGAAATCAGATAAATTAATTAAAATTCAGAAAAAAAAATAGAACAAATTAGACTTTATATCTTCAAAAATATAATGATGAACGGGAAAAAATGCAAGAAATATAAGAGTATAAGACAAAGTGCATAATGATGAATGGGAAAAATAGTAGAAATAACAGAAAGTAGGACACTTTTTAAAAGTAAGAAAAACATGTTCGAGAATTTTGAACTTGTAATTTGGCGAAATTTTTTTTTCATACTTTTAGCTTTCCGTTCGTACGAGAAACGTCCATTACCATTTGCACTATCAGATGTAAAAAATTAACTGAAGAACTAAACTATTCTTTTCAATATTATCTTGCTCACTTATATAAAATTACTCTTTTCTTTATAACGTTCCGATCGAATGCAAATGTTCATGTGTGCTACAGTTAAGCAAACAAATATTATCGGGCCGAAAAAGATGCCTCCATGAATATTGACTATAGCTTGTACTAACGGAGAAATTAATGAATACAGAGCTTTTTTATTCAACAAATAAGAAAACAAATATAAACGGAATATAACATGCGTGCATGACAATCTTAGCAAGCACAGTCGGTACATAACGAGGAACGCAAAAACTCAACCCTATAATAACACATCCAAACAAATACAAAGCTAAGATCCAATTGTTGATGAAATGCCCGATCCGCTCGGCATGGTCTAACTCTAAACTAGGATCCACTTTCGGAATATGTGTCATGGAAGCAAAGATGGCAAGAAATGATCCAACAATGATCATCCAAGTTTGACGTGTACCGTCGTCTTCATTGATATATTCCAAGTCTCTTATTTCTTCGTCGACATGTGCAGGTGTACTGTTCATTTTGAAAGCGGTGCAATTAATGTGATTATGACTTGAGAAATCAAGGTGGAGATGGAAGAGACATGGATGGCTTTATATATGTTGGAAGCTTTTGCTAATTTTGCACTTCATTGATAGTGCATAGAACTATTTTCAATTTGAAAATAAAATAAAATATGCTAAAAATATAGAGAGGGGTTATAAACCAAAAGCATTACGACCCATTTTCTGTGGTCGAGGGTAGATTTGCAATATATATATACGAGAGTGTGGCTAATGTGTTATCGATGACAAGTGTCATCTATTTTCTATCGACTCATTTTTTGAGATCTAAATTTTAAATGGTCAGACCAAAAATTATATTTTTTCGCATTATTTTGCTATTTATTATGATATTTAAAAAAAAACAAATATTTTAGGCCGTCCAATTTAAAAAATATCATAATAAATAGCAAACAAATTCTAAAAAAAAGATAAAATTTGGTCTCCAAGGATATTCTAATATGATGATCATCTTAAATAGTTTGAATTGATTGTTTGAATTTTGAATCTCGAAAAACAAGTTAATAAAAAATTGATGATATGTTAGCCATTCTCATATATATTTGGGCATTTGCATTACACTTCTAGTAGCAAAGACATGTTAGCTCATACAAGGCACTTGGAAACCACCGAGGAAAATAAGTATTAACGGCCAATGGTCCAAAAGTTGTTAAATTAATACTTTTATCTTAGAAATTAAAAGATACCGACGAGCACTAACAGTTAAAAGCTTAACATGGCACCATTATCCATTGTTTTATAATTTTTTTTAAAAAAAATATCCAGTATTTAATTTATCATCACGTCAAATATCTTAGTTGCTCCCCATAACCACATTATCCTTTTTACGAAGGTGATTTTGCAAGCAATACAAGCTAATTCAAATTTAGGAGAGCTGTGAAGAATTCTATATATACTATCTAGAAGGCCAAAGCTCCAAAATTTACCAAAAGCTGAATTAAAGGTGTCAAGAAAAAATTACCAGAACCAAGCTTAAACCAAATATCAGCAAAGAATCTAGCAACCTAATTTAAGCTACATATTCGCATGTTTACCATAATTCTGATATGGTAATTCCTTGGTTTTATACCGAGTGGGTACAAAAGAGAGGTACAAATGTGGGCCTTCCTTGTTTTTTAATCCGAGTAGACAACTAAACATGTTCCTACTTCCCTCGTAATTCTCCACTGAATATTTTCACACCCAAATATTTTAGTGCCTCTTATTATTATTTTTCTTTTAAATGTTTAGTCAAATAATTTATATTTGCAAAAACTTATAAATGTTTTTTCCTATTTTATGTGACGGCTGTAGTGCCCAAAGACTAAATCTGGCCTAAAACAAAAGCAAAAAATAAAATAAAATAAAATAATTACAAAAAGAGAGCTAAAAATGGTACAAACCCATAATCTAACTGGAAAGCTCAAATCCCGAAAATGGAACCAATAATACTAGAATAGAACGGATCCTTCACCTATCAGTAATTTTCAGGAATTACCAGAGACAAGCAAGCAAAAATTTATAGCTCTTACTTCTGTTCACTAAACAGAGCCTGAGCCTGTACCAGCATCTCTCTTTCTCTCTCCAACAATCAATCATAGACCATGACCCCATTTCTCAGAAACAAATGCCTCACTTTGATTCCGTGAAACCAATTGAATGCTCCCATGCACTTCTCAAACCTCGTGAACCCATTTATTAATCCAATTCCATGTTCCACATATATATACCATATATATCCAATTGGCAATTAGACCGTTGCTTCCCTCCAAAACCCAACGTCCATTATCTCATTTCCCTCTATTTAAAAGTTAGCAACCAAACATGCCATGCATTCAACTTCCATTTCTGTTTCTTATTATCAGTACGATACCACCATTATTCAATGCCGAGTTCACAGTAATCCTGCCGGACTCCTCCTCAGCCCAAGCTTTGGACCCACCAACCCAGCCTGGCGGTGCATCAACATGGGCTCGAACTGACCCAACAGAACAGATTGCGGTGCAAGCCATCATGGCAGCTACCGGTAATGACTGGACCGCATCCATCCCAGATGTGTGCCGGGGCCGGTGGCATGGTATTGAGTGCGTACCCGGTCTTGATGGAGATGTGTATCATGTGGTTTCACTTTCTTTTGGTGCATTATCAGATGACACTGCATTTCCGGCATGCAGTTCTGGTGCAACTCTGTCACCAGCCATTCTCTCGTTGCCTCACCTGCAGTCTTTATTCTTCTACCGATGTTTTACTAATAACCCTCAGCAAATTCCCAACTTTCTTGGGCAACTGGGTCCCAAACTCAGGTCATTGGTGTTACGTGAGAATGGCCATGTGGGTCCCATTCCAACCAATTTAGGTAACTTGACTGCATTGCATGTGTTAGACCTACGAGGAAACCAACTCATGTCAACCATACCTAAGTCTTTCCAAAGGCTTCAGAATCTCCAAATGTTTGATTTGAGTCATAATACTTTAAGTGGCTTAATACCTGAGTTAAAACTACCCAAATTGAGAATCCTTGACCTTAGCTACAATGCATTACATGGACAAGTTCCAGAGGGTTTTGGTCAATGTGGGTCCCTTTTGAAAATCGATCTGAGTCGAAACCGTCTTTCTGGGTCAATTCCAAATTCAATTGGCAAGCTGACTAACCTAATTCTCCTCGACTTGAGCCACAACTCTCTAACCGGTCCGTTTCCGGTGATGCTAAGGAAAATGAATGCCCTAAAAGCATTGATCCTGAATAGCAATTCCATGCAAGAATCGACAATTCCAAATGAAACATTTACCGGGCTAAAAAATTTGATTATGTTGGTGATATCTGATATGGGTCTAGCTGGCACCATACCAGACTCCATTGGATATTTACCACTCCTTCGAGTTCTTCGCCTAGATAGAAACAAATTCAATGGAACAATACCAAAATCTTTTAAAAATTTAGAGAAAATTAGCGAATTAAGTATCAGTAGCAACAAACTGACAGGACCAGTACCATTTGGTAAGGAGATGGTATGGAAATTGGGAAAGAAACTGAGAGTACAAAACAATCTGGGGCTTTGCTTTGATGAAACAAATTCAGAGGCGTATGAAGGAATTGAATCACTGTCTGGAATTGAAAGATGCAAGTCAGAAAACATAACAGGTCAACTAAGAAGTAGCAATTCTATAGGTGTGGTTGCACACCAAACGAAGCATTTAGCTATGAGGTTTAATTTAAAATTTTCTGGAGCTGAACGTAAATACTCGGTAATTTATAAGGTTTTATTGTTATCGTGTCTCTTCTTTTATTGTAGCCTGTAGGCACTCATTTTGTTGGGAGGTTGAACAGTGTATGTAAAGACAATGAAATATATGATAATTAGCTAGTGACAAGAGATAATATGTAACAATATGCAATAAGTTTGCACTGTTTAATAATATATGCATTTAATTTCCAAACATATATTGTCGTTTTGTTTGTTTGCCTAAATTTGTAGATGAATTAGCAAGCGTTGTTGAAAATTTAAAGATTGCATTGGACCAATTTATGTAAGCTACTAGAAATGACTGGGTCCTTCTAAAATTGCGAATATGCATGATTGCATGAGACTAGTCGTAATTATTGTGAGACCTTTTGTAAGTCTAAAGTCCAATCCAGGTAGGCCCATTCCAGGCCCATAAACAAAGTATCTATGCTAGATTTGATAGATATACCTCCCTCCGATAAAAGAAAGGAAACGTGTTAGGTAAAGATTAATTATACTCAACTGTGCAAAACTGCAAATAAAGGTGCTAATTGGTGAAGTTGTGATAATCATTTGCTCATTCTTGTACAAAAATGTTCACATAATCACATCCTTAAATATTTAAGCACTCTATTTAACAAATTCAATAAAAGGTTTTAACGGGAAATTTTGTATGCCATATGCTTATCCTCTATATATTATATCCCAAGATATCATTTGATCGGTACTACAATTTGCGCAGCTTGACTGAAGATTTGAATCCATTGTTTGTTTGGCATACAATACTTACAGAAGATTTCGATATCAATTGAAACGATGCAGTTAGAATTGTGTAACGATAGTATTGATGGACTGATTTTTTTTTTTTGGGGGGGTGGGGGGGGAAATCGCATCCTCTGGATGGCCATCCAGTGGATGGTTCGATCTCAGCCGTCTGATTTAATCTCAATGGCTATAAATGCCCCGTGCATGATACTAAGATTGATAGGCCCGAAAAAATCTAACCGTTTAGATTAAATCAGACGGCTCGTATCCAAAGACGTCCACTGGATGGTTGTATTACAACCATCCAGAGGATACGCTCCCGGTGGGGGGGGGGGGGGATCGTAGCAACCTCACGTGCATTTGAAAAGTATCCCATATTCCCATTCAAATATCATCATTTACAATCATCATCATGACTCATGAGTATATGATAATGATGGTGGTGATGTTCACCTATTTAAATTTAACAAATTCAAGTGTGACAAGAAGCCACGGTAATGCACTCATAATCTGGAGTCCACATAAATTTAACAAATTCTTTGACTGATATAAATGCTGGCGATAGTAAAAACTTCACATTAAATTTTTTTTTTTTTGGGTCTCAAACACATGACTTTGTAGTCAACCCTCAGCTTGGTAAGAATCAAATATTTATTTTCTTTTTATTTTTCCGATAACAGAAATGGAAAATGTATCCTTTGATTTAAAAAAACTGGGGGCCTAAGAAGATTCCGATTTCGGATTTCCGACCGCCACCTCAGTAATAATTACTTTATTAGGTGTCTTTCTACATATAATCAATTCCTCATCCACCAGCAATCAATTAATCAAATGTCCCTTTCAACTCTTCGACTAACGAGGTGGTGACCGGCTACTGACCGTCACCATCACTCCCCTAACCCACTTTCTCTTCTTCACACTCTCCTCTCCATTCCATTCAAACCACAGGCATCCATTCTCAACTTCTTATACGACTTCCTGTTATTTGTAATGGAGAGGAAGGAAGATGCGATGCTCTCCAGTTGGCACCTTTCTTAAAAAAGAAACGCGAAACTCCGATTCCCGGTATTCTACTTAACAGCTACTGTTAAGGTTTCGAAAAAAAAAAAAACTCCGATTCCCGGTATTGCTTCTACTCTACTCTCTCTCTCTCTCTCGCTCTCTACCTCCTTCCCTCAGTAAATAAAAAATATAAATAAAGGGTAAAAATATGACAGAAGAACTGATTGGATAAATTATTTGTCTCTACTTCTGAAACTCTTTCTGTACTTTCTCCACTTGGTGTGAGGAGAAAAAAGTGAGGCGAAAGGAAAGAGAGAAATCATGGCCATGGCGGCGGCCATGACCTTTGATGAGGTGTCAATGGAGAGGAGCAAAAGCTTCGTCAAGGCTTTGCAGGTGTTTCCCACTTCTACTTCGTTAGAGATCTCTTTTTTTTTCTGTTTATTTTGTTTTGTTGTCTGCATAATTAATTAACCCTTCTCTTTTTTATTTTTGTTGCTTGATTGTTGCTGAAGAATTGAATCTGGTTCCAAATTTGACACCTTTTTGTTAAAAGTGTATGAGTGGTTATGTAGGAAGTGGAGAAATGTATTTGGCTTGGTTGCTGAGATGTTTGGTTGCTTTTGTTTTGTAATTATTATTATTATTTGTTTTTGGGGTGTAGGAATTGAAGAATTTGAGGCCTCAGCTCTACTCAGCTGCTGAGTACTGTGAGAAGTCGTATATTCACAGTGAACAGAAACAAATGTATGCTGCTACTTTTTTTTAATTGTGTTTAAATAATTCAATTTTGGCTTAGATTTGAAGATTTTCCTGGCTCTAATTCAAAGAAATTTAATGAATTAGCTAATTTATTAGCTATGCGAAGTGATCAATTGTCCAGTCACACCTTGTGAGAAATTGTAAAGATTTACTGTTAAAGTTTATCTTGTTACCTGGCGGTTGTTGGTGCATGTAGGTCCAGATAATAATGAAAACTTGAGAATGCTTTATTTATTATGTTGCTAAGCATGTTAACCAAAAATAGTGTAAATTAATAAACAAGTAATGCCAGCAAAATTTGGGATGTCAATGGAAGTTTGAATTATTGTTATTGTACTATCTTCCGGAAAATAAATGTTCCTAGATAGCAGCCTACCTAGGAATGACCTACCACAGTACCACCCTGTGTCAGTGCTGCACTGGCTTAAGCTTCCCCATCTAGTTTTGTTAACAATAATTCTTCTCTTTTCCTTTGTATTGAATTTGTCTTGTGATATTTATGAAAAAAAATTGTGCAAACTTTACTTTTTTGCAGGGTTTTAGATAACTTAAAAGATTATGCAGTACGGGCCCTAGTAAATGCAGTTGATCACCTAGGCACGGTAGCTTATAAATTAACTGATCTATTTGACCAACAGTCGTCGGATGTAGCGTCTCTTGATCTCAAAGTGTCATCTATCAACCAGGTGACATTTACATTCCAGTCCCTTAAAAATTACTTAGAAAAATCAATTGTGAAAATACCCCATCAGATTCGAGAAGAATAAATGGTAAATCAGATAGATCCTCTTAAGTAATCCTTTTCTGTTAAAATTCTTAATGTTCGAAATTCGTATTTCATCCCTGATTCTATCATCTTGTACTAAATTGGCCATATCACTGTCATTTTCTTAAAAACTGGGCTCGTATCCAACATGCTGACGTGACGATGTGAATGCTTATGTGTAATTAACAAGTTTAAATGTACAGTACTGCTGTTGTCAAAAGTGACATGGAAATACTGTCTGGTATTGGTGATATGGATGTTAACATCAGCATTTGTGTCATCATAGAACCACTGCATCCTTTCAATAACATATTTTAACCTTTGGACGAGTTTGGTATTACTTGAGAAATCTAGGGACTAAAATGAGAATGCTGGAACTTTATAGAGCAAAATGCAGAAAAGAAACTTTAAGGAACATTAATCTAAACTATTCTATCCATATCCATTGCAAAAGAGTGCATCTATCAATTGGCTTTAATCCATTGTTTTAGTGGATTCTGATGCTTATACTTTTAGGGGCATGTATATATGTTCAATGGACAGAAATGAGAGGGGGAGAAAAATAGTTAGTTAACATTGATTTTTCTTTATCTGAAATTTAGCGAATATCAACATGCCAAACTTACATTGATAAAGAAGGTCTGAGGCAACAACAGATGTGTGGGGCTGCACCAAAGCTACATAAACATTACATTCTGCCTTGTAAGATTGCAGAACTAATTCTCCCGTTTGGAACTTTGTAAAATCATCTAATGATCATTTTCTAAGAATCAATAATAATTTATCCTCTTTCCTGCTAGATTCTGGCAATTCAAAATATCCAGGTATGGTACAGCAGCTTCAAACTGAATTCAGACAAGATTCGAGTGAAATGAAACCACGACCCTACAACTCAGGTACATTTTTTTAAGATAACTTTCTTAAATTAATTTTCTTTTGAAAAATGAATATGCTTCTAATTCTGCAAATCAAATGTATCCTGTATACCCTAAAAAGGAAAATTATCTCAAATGTTCACCTAGACAATAAAACTATCCTTGTAAGCCTCCCCATTCCCCAAAATGCTCATGCATGCTTACAAAACTGTATATTTTTTAGTTTTTAAGGATGCCTAATATCTTCATTTCTCACTCATTAAGTGTGGGAAGAAATAGGAGAGATGCATCCCGTTTAAAGAATTGTCTGTTGACAAATGACAATTTTACTGTGCAGTAAAAACTCTTTCCTGGCATCTTTCTTCTGAAAACTCTTCATCAAGCGCCACTTCTCGGACTGTACAGAGGCAAGTGTTCCCCCACCCCCTCCCCCTTTTTTTAAAACATTTTTTTTCTCTTCTTCTTGCCATTTTTTCTCGCTTGACCATCAATTATTTGCTTTAGCAAAATCAAAATGCCTCCTATGCTGCTATTTATTCATCCATGTTTACCTAACAGATGTACTTTGTATGATTTAATGCAGCTCTGTAGAACCTAAAGCTCATAAGATAGCAACTGACACTTTCAAGCTTCCTGGTAATTTTCTCTTTCAATCCCATGTTTCTCTTATTTGTTCTTTGGTACAAATTCTTTAAGGAAATTATAATTTTCAGACACTTTGTTATTTCTGCTTGATGCAAATCTTTAATGAAACTGTAATTTCCAGGTGCTGAAAGAGAAAAAGGGCAAACACCGATTCCACTGTCAAGACATTTGCATGCCAATGGTGGTAACATGTCACCAGATGTGGTTTCACAAAAGACTAGTGTAAAGGTAAAACTCATACATCCTCGACTCCTGTAAAGATATAATGAAAACCATGTAATAGCGAATATCATTTCATTTTGCTCATGTACTGTTGCATCTGATACATGCATTCTAGAACAATTATTGGAGTGATTTTCATCACCCTTTTCATATATTTGCATGTGGTTGTTGATGTATATTTGGATGTTTGTCCTCCCCTATTTCTGTGTAGTAGCATAGTAGTTGTTTGTGACTTGACTGAATGCAAGGGAAACACATGGTGCACATGGTAGAGATTTCTCATTATTTAGTGGTCCCGTACTAGTACATGTGAGAGTGCCATCTTAGTTGTCATTTTCCCTTTCAGTTCTCTCACCTTTTTATAGAGTTTCATTTGTCATGTACTGCTTCCTACCTAATATGGATTATTATGTTTATTGTTTTACTGAGATACAGTCAAATACGACACTGTGGTGTAATTTATTCAATACTTTGATATGCCCTGTTTTTCCACTTTAGAGTAGGGTCTGACTGAGCATGTTGTCTGATTTGTCTCGGAAGTTGTAATTAATGGAACAATTGGGATCTTAACTTGAAGAGGTAGCAGCCCTTATATTGTTTGGCTCAATTGATACATCATATCATTGTTATTCTTTTTTTTTTTAAATTCAGGTTTCATCGCACGGTGGGAAGCAGATATCAACTTTTAGATCATTTGAGAATCCAACCATGGGCCGTCAGATCATAAGGGCCCCTCCTCGCACCAAGAGCATGCTATCTGCCTTATTCGTGAAGAACAAAGCAGCAAAACTTAAGAAAATTTCCGTCATATAATATTTTTCTTTTTAATTTGTGCTGGGGAGGGGATAGGGTTGGTGGAAAGAAAGGTGGGGAGGGGCAGGGTATAAAATTTGTATAGAAGTATCTTTTCACTAATATTATCCTTTTTTAGATGCAATTTTGTTGAATGAACTATTTACTATTGTTTAGTAATTAGTGAGAGACCTCTTGTGCAACGCTCAAAGTCAAAAAATGTTACATGACCACGGCGTATTGCAATGTGTTATTCATTGTGATTTCCAAATCATGTATAAAATGTGTCTATGCTTTCAGAAGTTCCATTCGATTGCTTTGGTCCTTAATGTATCTTTTCAAAATGCCAACTCGCGTAATTATTTCAAAATAGAGATTATGATATTTAGCACGGACATGGATCTCTGCGTCTGATATTATAACAGGAAGGGTGCTGTGGCTTTTTTGAAAAAGCTCCTTTGTTTGGATTCGGATCGCCTCCTTTAGTACACGATATGTGCTGCATAGCATCTGTCCTATAATTAGGTGGGAGGGTCTTAGTTGTGAAAGTGTTAGTAGATTCCAAAATTTCATAATTATCCTTGAATATATTGACGCCAGTTCTTTCTTGTTGTGTGATTTGCAGCTGTCCCAACTCCCAAGTTGCTTCCGAAGAGAAGGAAAATTACAGCACAAAAGCTTTGGTACATTTCAAGAGAGACAGAAAGATTTCAAATTTCATAATTATCCTTCGATATATAGACAACAAAATCTTTCTTATCGTGTGATTTGCAGCTGCCCCATGTTGCTTCAAAAGAGAAGGAAAATTACAGCACAAAAGCTTTGGTACATTTTAAGAGAGACTGGCGTCAGGAGATGTCTCTATTGTGAAAAGAAGACATGGAGAGAGTAATGATAAAAGTCCGAAGGGCAATTTACTTATAATTTATATCTGAAATTAGTTGGAATTAAATATCATGATATCCGAATGAAAAGTTTTGATAGGTAAATTCCTTCAGCAAAAAAGATTTGATAGGTATCTATCTTATTCATTTATTTGCTTGAAGTTGTCTTTTATATCGTCTTCTCACGTAATATCCAGAAATTTTAGTGTTCATTGGAATAGCAATAAAAAGGGGGGAAAAGATGAATCATACACAGAAATGCATGAGCTGCACCTGGCACACAACACAGGTAGAAAACGCCTAGTGTTATTCAATACCAAAGATAACAGAAAAGAAAACAGAAAAAGAAAAAAAAATAATACAGAGACGTCATATAAATAGTGGAAGTGTTGCATATTTCCATTCTTAATAATAAACCTTCACGCGACAATTGGCAGGCCCGCAAAATAAATACAGGTTCATGAACAGCAATCCATATTTTGCAGGGTCTTCAACCGCAATCCCTTGTGATAAAACCAGCACCTTGAATAGTAATCCTTGTGATTTAGCAAACAAAACAAGAACACAACAAAAATAGAAGGTGTTTCTTTAATGTTTGCGTCTTCTGTTTGGTGCAATGGCTTCTGGTCCAGTGCTTTTCATCATCGCCACAAACTCTTGATAATCTATTCTTCCATCCTGGAGCAGAAAATAAATAAAATATATAAAGTAAATATTAGAGAAATATAGAAAAGAGAAGTAGGAACAAAGTGTGCCCACAACCCAATTAACACTGTCAGCTCTTAGAATGACAGAGAAATACCCTGACATTGCAAAACTACAGCAGGATGCAACACTTCTACAAGCAGCCAAAATAAGTTTTGTGGTTCTCTAAGAACCATTTTAATCTAGTCAGGTACAGACCAAGATATACCACCACCTGACCTGAAGTTGAAATTTTTGGTAAAAGAAAGGTAAAATAGAATTTACATGATCGGTATCAACTTCAGCAATGATTTCTTTGATGGTCTTCTCATCTCCCATATCATGTTTAGTTAGTGCTTCTTCCAACTCCTCTACAGTGATATATCTACAAAGGTAAAACTAAATAAGCACAAAGTATTCCCTTTTTTCTTAAAAAATAAAAATAAAAAATAATAGAACCCCTACAGAGCTCAAAACTAACGCATGTCTGGAAAACTACAATAACTTGCACAAGCCCATAAAGCATGGAAGTATCATCAATTCTGCATTTCTGATCCTTAATTCCCACAGAAGTACCCGAACTATCTTTTCCTCCCTGAGTGTATTTCAATATAATTATCTCAAAAGTGTTTGCTTTATTGAAACAAGCCAACAAACACATTCTCCATGTATCATGTACTAAATTGTACCTATAAGGAACATGTCGTGATATCAAAATTTACATTTTGTTGGTAGATTTTAATTCAGGATAATTTGTAAAGTATTTTTATTAATATTGAGTTTATATTGTAATGAACCAAATGTTTTCAAAGGTGCACATGTAAAAACTCCTTTCTGTCTGACAAATTTAGGAAATATTAGATCAAACAACATCAGAAATGTTTAAATTACCCGCTATTGTCCTTGTCAAAGTACTCGAATGCTTTGAAAATATGTTCGTCTTTTTCTAATCTATTCATATGCATAGTCGCCGATATGAACTCCAGGTAATCTATGCTTCCATTTCCATCCACATCAGCCTTTTCATATAAGGAAAATAAAAAGAGAAGGGTCAACTGCACCGAACAGTTAATTAGTACTCCTTCACTGAAGAAGTAAAAGAAAGCTTTCATTTAATGATAAAATGATCCAGCAAGTTTTAAATCATGCTGACTCCATGGAACAGTAAAGAGAAAAATATATTTGCGCCATCTATTTTTGGAGAAACAAGTTCGAAATACCCCCAAAAGAGTCATTCCTGAAATGGAATATCATCGTACCAAACAGCCAGTGCAAAGGCCACGAAAGCAGCATAATTAGGCTAATTGAAAAAAAAATTTGCACAAGAGTTAAACATACCGCCTCCATTATATGTCTCAGCTCAGATTCAGAGATCTTAGTACCAAGTTTCGGTAAACCAGCTCTTAATTCATCTAGGGTTATTGTACCGCTATTGTCCGTATCTATAGATTTGAACAACTCTTTTAGGCCCATTATCTCTTCTTCTGACAAATTCTCTGCCACCACCTGCCATGACAGAGATAATAAATCATTCAATGACTTCGTCAATCTTTTTTCCTCTTTTCCTTGTTTTTTATTAATTGATGGGTCATACAAATTTATAAGCTAAATTGATACTTTAACCATTAGCATAGTAGGTGCTTGTATGGGTCAGGTGGGGTTTTGTGTGTGTGTGTTGGGGGGGGTGGAAAGAACCTTAAGGGCAACTTTTTTGAGCTTGTTCATAGCCCTAAATTGCTTCATTCTGCTGAGAACTGTGCTGTCGAGTGGCTTGTCAGATGCCTCTCCATCTTCTCTGATCCATGGATGGTCTGACATAATCCCACAAACCATCATATCAGAAAAAGAATGTAGATGACAGAAACATAAAATAATAAACAGCTGCAGACCAAAAACCAAGTTTTGCAAACTGAAATTGAAGCCACAGCTATATACAATAATACAAAGCCAGTAAAACAAAAGGTTGCTAGACATACTCAGAATTTCAGCTGCAGTAAGCCGCTCCTTGGGATCTTGCCTCAGCATCTTCTTCACCAGGTCTTTTGCTCCAGGAGAGATAGCTGGCCACGGGTCTGACGAGAAATCGATGTGGCCTCTCAGCACCGCATCAAATATTCCCTCCTCATTTTCTACAAAGAAAATCCAATATTAATATTACAATCAGAATCTGGATTCACATGCCCGAACAAATTTTTAAAGTGGCTGGATTCCCTCTTAAAAGAACGGGATGTATCCAAAGAGTCGGCTTTACTGGATGTATGTAGCGGAACTATGACCTAGGAATCAGGGGGTTTAGGGGAAGTGTTATATGCTTTAGGTCCTAAGGTTTTTGGTTAGAGTTTAAGGACGCAGGACTTAGGTTGTAGGATCTTACAATTTATAGCGTAGGCTTCTATTGTCATTGTTTTGTTATTATTCTTGTTGTTTGAGAAAGAGATTTAGGTTAAAAATTAGGGATTATGGCCTCTGTACAGAGGCTCCCTTTTTATATTAATCCAGAATCGTACTTTTACAAATAGGACCCTAGACTTCTACAAATAACATAAATAACATAAATAACTAATATAACTCCACACTCCCCCTCAAGATGGGCGATAGATATCAATCATCCCCATCTTGTTACAAGAACTCTCAAACTGTTTACAACCCAAACCCTTAGTTAGACAATCAGCCAACTGGTCTTCTGATTTCACATAGTTCAACATCAACACTCCATTATTCAATTGTTCTTTGATGAAGAAACGGTCAATCTCCACATGTTTGGTACGATCATGCTGAACTGGATTGTTTGCAATGTTGATTGCTGACTTGTTATCACATCGAAGTTGTAAAGGTTCTCGTCGAAACACGCGCAACTCAGACAGGAGATTCCTCACCCACATCAACTCACATAGGCTAAGTGCCATAGCCCTATACTCAGCCTCAGCTGTAGATCTGGCCACCACATCTTGTTTCTTGCTCCGCCAAGACACAAGATTGCCTCCAACAAACACACAATATCCTGTGGTGGATCTACGATCATCCACACAACCTGCCCAGTCAGCATCACAATAGCCTTCAACTCTCAGATGCCCATGGCTTCTGAACCACAGTCCTTTTCCAGGACTTCCTTTGATATATCTAAGGATCCTGTGAACAGCATCCAAGTGTTGCTCTCTAGGATCATGCATGTATCTACTCACCACACTCACTGCATGAGAAATATCAGGTCTAGTATGGCATAGATAAATGAGCTTACCAACTAGCCTTTGGTACTGCTCCTTGTCCACTGAGTCACCTCCCTCAGCACACAGCTTCTGATTCGGCTCAATAGGAGTAGGGGCAACCCTACAACCTAGCATCCCTGTTTCTGAAAGAAGATCTAGTGCATACTTTCGCTGAGAAAGCACTATACCAGTTTTTGATCTGGCAATTTCAATTCCCAGAAAATACTTCAAATATCCCAAATCCTTGACCTCAAATTCCTTTCCAAGATTTTCCTTTAGCCGCCTGATCTCCTCAACATCATCTCCAGTAATCACAATATCATCAACATAAACAGCCAGGATGGTGATACGACCTTTCAGATGTCTGTAGAATACAGTATGATCTCCATTGCACTGCTTGTATCCCATGCCACAGACTGCGAGTCTGAACCTATCAAACCATGCTCTCGGAGACTGTTTCAGCCCATACAATGACTTCTTGAGTTTGCATACCTTCCCAGCTGATTGTGGAGTAGCAAATCCTGGTGGAATCTCCATGTAGACCTCTTCTTGGAGATCTCCATGCAAAAAAGCATTCTTGACATCCAACTGGTGTAATGGCCAATTGAAATTGGCAGCACACGACACCAACATTCTCACAGTGCTCATTTTTGCAACAGGGGCAAAGGTCTCATCATAGTCAATACCATAAGTCTGACTGTATCCTTTTGCAACCAGTCGGGCTTTGTACCTATCAACCTTGCCTTCTGGAGTTTGCTTGACAGTGTACACCCATTTGCATCCAACAGCACGTTTTCCAGCTGGTAAAGGTACCAACTCCCATGTGTCATTCTTCTTCAACGCCTGAAGTTCTTCCTGCATGGCACCAAACCATCTAGGATCTTGCTTAGCTACCTGCCATGTGTTAGGTACAGGCACAGAATCTAAAGATGCAAGGAAGGACTTATATGCAGGTGGAACAGATGCATATGAAACGTAATTTGCAATATCATTTCCCCAATTACCATACTTAACAGGAGGTTTCCCAGCATTAACCCTAGATGTTCTACGAAGGGAAATTTGAGGAGAATTGTTACCTATCAACTCTGAGTGAGAATCTGATGGAGCACTTGGGGAAGGACTTGGGGAGGAGCTACTTGGGACATTGGCATTTAAAGGAACAGGCTGCTCATGCTGCTCAGGTTGCTCATGCTCATGCTGCTCAGGTTGCTCATGCTGTTTTGGCCTCCTCTTATACACCATTAGCTCCCCCTGTTTCTCATTTTTACCACTCAGATCATCACCATTTCCATCATTACTTAGATTACTATCACCACTCAGTCCCGACAAAGGACATGGATAATCACCAATTATAACTTCATTCTCCTTCTCCCCCTCTCTACCAGCACTGGTAGAGTCATCTTCAAACAATAAGTCTAACTCTGTCTTTTCTCCATAGTATGGTTCAGATTCTCGGAAAGTCACATCCATACTAACAAAGATCTTTCTTTCAATAGGACTCCAACACCTGTATCCTTTCTGATTTGAGGGATAACCTATAAAGATGCATTTAACTGCCCTCGGGTCTAGCTTTCCTACTGTCAATCTGTGATCTCTCACATAGCACACACATCCAAACACCCTGGGTGGAACAACAAAATCATTAGATCCAAATAGTACCTCACGTGGTGTTTTCATTCCTAACACTCTTGATGGCATCCTATTGATCAGATAGGTTGCTGTCAAAACTGCCTCACTCCACAGAAACTTCGGTACGTTCATTCTCAGCATTAATGAACGTGTCACCTCCAATAGATGTCTGTTCTTGCGCTCAGCTACTCCATTTTGTGCTGGAGTATCTGGACAAGTAGTTTGATGGAGGACCCCTTGCTCAGACACAAAATTGGCAAATTCTTTGTTGACATACTCAGTTCCATTATCTGTTCGAAGGACCTTCACCTGTATTCCAAATTGAGTTTTTACACAAGCACAGAAATCTTTAAAGCATTTGAGAACTTCAGATTTCTGTTTCATCATGTATACCCAAGTCATGCGTGAGTAACAATCAATAAAGGTAACAAACCATCTAAATCCACTGACAGAAGTAATAGGACATGGTCCCCAAACATCAGAATGAACAAGTGCAAAAGGCTCCAAACTTCTTAAACCAATCATTTTATAACTAGAACGAGTATGTTTTCCAAGTTCACAAGCATCACAAAATAATTTATCTCTATCTACTTTATTCATCAAATCAGGATCCAATTTATTCAGACTATCAAAAGATAAGTGCCCTAATCTATTATGTTGCAACATAGCCTCTGCTTCCGCTCCTTTTTCCATAGCAGCAACGAGCATAGCAGCTTCCTTATCCAGATACCAAAGTCCATCACGCCTGTTGCCATTCCCAAGTCTCCTCCCCGTTTCCTTTTCCTGAATCAAACATGTATTTTGATCAAAAAGAACAGTGCAATTCAATTGATCAATCAGTGAGCTAACAGAGAGTAAATTAACAGGAAAAGAAGGAACATGCAACACTGATGGTAGAGTAATATAAGAATTACAATTGACTGAACCAATACCCTTGACAGGTTGAGATGTACCATCAGCAGTTTGGACTGTATCTGGTTGGATTTGTTGACTAGGACAATATTCCAGAAATTCATTAGATGATCCTGTTATATGACTAGATGCACCTGAATCTATAATCCAATCTACATGAGATTTAGTGGATGCAAAAGCCTGTGCCTGAATACCTTTAGTCACATGAGCATAATAACCAACATTACCGAAGTAAGCACTATCATCACATTCCTCCGAGACCTTTCCCTTGCCTCTAGAGCTCTCAACTTGGGCTTTGAAAAGTCTCAGTTCTTCCAGCTCTGTCAGTTCTCCGCCAGTTGTTTCTGTTGCAGCCTGGGGTTCCTCTGTCGCGGCAAAATGAGCAACACCTCGACCTCCACGTCCTCGGGTTCCTCGCCCTCTATATCCATTACCACGCCCACGACCACCATATCCACCTCTCTGTCCTCCACCCCCTCGGCCACCGATAGACTTGCGAGGCGCAGGACAATTGAAGCTGAGATGACCTTTCAGTCCACAATTAAAGCAGTCCCTGTCATCCCTGACTTGGGTTCCAGGCACCGCCATTGCTGAGCGAACAACGGGCACGGCTTGAGATGTCATCACCTTCTGTCTGACCTCTTCTTCCTCCATCGAAGCAATAACCTCATTCAATGATGGAAGTGACGGCAAATGACATATTGCCGCTCGTCTTGTCTCAAATTTCGAGTTCAGACCTTTCAGGAAGCGAGCCACACGCCTCCGTTCAAGATACTGCATCCCACAAAGAACATCTGTTGGATCCTTCAGTGACAAGGGGTCATAGTGATCCAAATCAGCCCACAAACTGCGCAACTCTGCTGCATACTCGAGAACTGATTTCTCTCCTTGGACAGTGGCATCGATCCTTTCTTCCACATCAAGCATCATCATCACACTCCCAGCTCCTGAGTACATCTTAGCCAGAGTATTCCAGATATCTGTTGCACTTCTAATCGATTCCACCATCCCAGCTATGGCCGGAGACACAGATGTCAACAACCAAGAAACCACCAAAGAATTCATGTGACTCCATCTTGTCCACTCAGCACTCGATTTGTCAATAGGTTCAATGCACTCACCTTTCACATATCCTTCAAGTCCTTTCATGTGAAGGTTCAGTAACGCCCTCCGAGACCAACTCAGATAATTTCTCGTCCCCTCAAGTTTGATATCATTAGGTAACAGTTCTATCTTCTGTACCACCTGTGACTCTGACACAGATCCGGAAGTCTTACCGGACACATTCTCAAACTTCACATTCAACAATCTGGCCATATTGTCCATAATGGCCTGTAAATCCTTGGTAGTCACAGTTTCACCCATCTTAATTATCAAATTTATATCTCAACCACAAACACAACTAGAGGACGAGATCAATCACACCTTAACAACAACCGTGCGGACGCACACGATCACGGTCTCAACATCTACTCAAAACAATTTCACAAAAAAAGGAGAGAGAACACCTGTTGACAGAAGTCATGACCACGCTGCCTGCACAAGATCTGCACAGAGCCGGTGTTGACGCGGTTCACTGCAGTCGGCGCGGAGCAGAGAGCAGCTTCGGTCCAGGATCGCGGCTCACGGTGCGCTGCACGTCTGGTGTTGGCGCGGTCCACAGAGGGGAACAGCTTCGGTCCACACGCGGTGTACGGCTGAAGCTATGATCTGTGGTGCACGATCGCGGCTCACACACGCGCAGAGAGAGAGGTGGTGCACACGGGGTCCACAGCAGGAGAAGAGAAGAGAAGAGAGAAAGATAGATGTTTATGCGGAAGAAGAGAAGGAGAGAGGCAGAGGTCAAGCACGGCACAGAGGCGGCTCTGATACCATGTTGTTTGAGAAAGAGATTTAGGTTAAAAATTAGGGATTATGGCCTCTGTACAGAGGCTCCCTTTTTATATTAATCCAGAATCGTACTTTTACAAATAGGACCCTAGACTTCTACAAATAACATAAATAACATAAATAACTAATATAACTCCACAATTCTACTTTGTTTTGTGACCTTAGACTGGTTGGGGTTTCATTTCTAGCCAACCCCAACTTGTTTGGGACTAAAGATTTTGTTGTTGTTGTTGTTGACTCCTATCTTGAATTGAATAAATAACCATGCTAAAGCATTTTAGACTTTAAGTAGCTACTGCCAGAACCATTTTGGCACTAGCGGCAGATACCAGAGCAGCTGTTATAGATTATCAAATCAACTGTTATATTTATCACTTCGCTCCAACACATCCTTGCAAGGGTTGAAAGAACTAAGTGATAATGACCAAGAGTACTTTCACGTACCAGCCCAGAAAGGTGGTACACCAGAGAGAAGAATGTAGAGAATAACACCAGCACTCCAAATATCAGCTTCAGCACCATAGTGTCGTCTGAGCACCTCGGGGGCAACATAATATGCACTCCCTACAAGATCTTTAAATACTTCCCCTGCATATGCAAATAGTTTTAATGGTCAGTACTCAGTATCAACTGAAAAATTAAGCTACTTCTATAAAATGTACTAAATAGTGGACCACACTGTTCATTCAACTGCTGTTTGTAAATGTCAATAACTCCATATTCTTACTGCTGCAACGAAAAGGAGAATCTCATACAACCTAACAAACAACAGAGTATGTGATGTAACTAAGAAAAAATCAAAGCCAAGGGTGAATCCAAGTTGATAGTCAATTGAGTCGATTAATCATAGACCCAAATTGGATCCAGTTTTGATTGAATTCTGGCAAGATCTGTTATAATCATGAATCACTTAATCAGAGCTATATAGTTAGTTTTACCAAAATAGGCTTGATCATTTACGTAAATTGATCGAGGTATTTAATTAGTCAAGCTTCTTAAAGAAAGTTATCATTATTTAATATGATTTGATTTGATTTGATTTTTGTATCATTTACAGTTTTTGTTTCAGTCAGTTCCTTGATTACTAAGGTCTGTTGGAGTCTAATTTACAGGTCCATTATCATGTGCAACCCAAAAAAGTCAAGATTAAAATCAGGGATTAAACAGTTCTGTTGACATACCCGCCACAGTCATTACCGAGAGACTAGCCCTAGTGGCCTAGCCATTGAATGTTTCCTTTGTGTTGATTTTTTCTAGAGATCTCGATTGCATACCAAATGACTCTCAAATGATGCAATCTTTTGTTACAAGTAATACTTTCAGTTTTGCCCTTTCTGAGTGAAGGAAATTGCTATTTGACTTTTATTTCTCTGGCCCCAAAACAGTTGGCATTGGACATATCCTCATAAATAAATACCAAGTTGATTATAATCCTCAGAGACCTGAACATAATACCTTGAAAAAATTCAAATGATGCAAAAAAAAAAGAGTATACAAACTTTTGAATGCTTCCCTATTCTGACTTCTGAACTTTTAAGACCTAGTCTTACTAATATTTTTTCAATGCTTCCCTATTCCCGTTGAAAAGTACTAACTCAAATTCAAATGAAGCAATATAAAAATGGTTTAAGTTGTTTAACTATATTAAAATCCATCCCGTTGGCTTCAAATTATTTTATTTGTTTGCATTAGTGCATCCAGTTATGACCTATGACCGTTTCCAGATTTTTATCAACAGTTCAACACTGGTCAAAATAAAAAAATGCACAAAATCATGCAAGCAACATCAGCTGAAGAGACTAAAAAAATGAAAAGAGGAGACGAAAAAAATTCTATGCAAACATAAAAGTAGGAAAACATAATGCAATTTTAACAGTACAAAATTGTTACCAGGTTTGAAGAAGACAGAGAGCCCGAAATCAGTGGCCTTAAGTGGGGAGTCCTCTCTTTTACTCAAAAATAAGAAATTTTCTGGCTTTAGATCTCGGTGCATAACCCCCATTGAATGGCAACTGTGGACCACCGCTACAATTTCTCTACACAATGCAGCCGCAGCTCTTTCTGAATAGTGTCCCTTTGCTATAATTCGATCAAACAGTTCGCCTCCTTCGCATAATTCCATTACCAAGTTCACTGAATGCCTGGTAGTTTACCAAAATATTAGTCCAATCTATGGAAGAAATCCTATTCAGTATCGTACCAGTCAAATTTAACATGCTCGTTTGAGGTTCACGTAACTAGAAATACGTGGTAAATTCATGTCCTGCTGATTCATTCTAATTCTGTAGACTGTAATTGGTGGTTCTCACCTAAAGTGAGAAACTTGCTATTACAGAATCAAGAATGGCTTTAATAAACTGTACCAGACCAGTTATAACTTCAGTCAGTACCCAACCATTCAATTCGAGTTCATTGGTGTATCAAAAACAAAAACCAAATACCACCTACACTAAATCACTGGTATAGACGACTACACATCCACACATCTACTGACAAACTACTGGGATCAAGTTAAATTACGCACTTATCCTCATAAGCCCCTTTGAGTTCGACAATGTTGCGATGGCCAGTCAAATGGTGCATGATCTGCACCTCCCTCCTCACATCCTCTATGTCGTCCTTGTGCACAAGCTTCCTAGTGGCGATTGACTTGCAAGCAAACCTCTCCCCCGTGCTTTTGTGTGTGACTAAGTAGGTGACACCAAACTGCCCCCGACCAAGCTCTCGGCCGAAGGTGTAGGTCCCTCGTACATCCTCCATCTGACGACCCAGAACTCGGCCGAGCGCCGCCTCAGGATTGGCCGGAGCAGAGGCCGATTTGACCGGCCTAGGCACGGCTGGTTTGGTCGGAGGCGCATGAGAGTGACTGTGCGCGTGAGGTTGAGATTGAGAAGACGCCTTGGATTGATCCGACCTGCGCGAAGTTCTGTTCCCCATTGCTAGAGAGAGAGAGAGAGAGTAAGAGAGAAGAGAGAGAATCGGAGAAGAGGAAGATAGTGGGGTTGACGAAGGTAGAAAGAATCTGGTGTTTATCAATGAATTTACGTGGGTCCCAATTTCAGTATTGCGTAAGTATGAACCGTGTTCAGACTAAAATACTAGTTCAGCGAGGTGTGTATGGAGAATATAAAGATCTTTTGAATGATCCTGGATCCGATATAGATACCGATAACTGCTCCGGTGGTCCCTACGAGTCGGTGACGTAACTGCTTGCTGAGGTGGTGTTCCGAGAGTAAAGAGAGGTGAATTATCGATAGGGGTTTTGAAAAAGTCGAAGGGGACAGAAGGAAAGAGGAAAGCACGACGAGATTGCTGAGCCGCTGCCGCGTTGGTGCACAAGTGGCATGTTGGATTTGTATTAGTCAATTCTTGTCACGAAGTGTTTTAATACCGTACCAGCACCTCTACCGATCAGGTGACCGAACTTTGGTATTTTCCGATATTTTGTGTCACAATATCGGATACCGTCGTTTCGGTAATCGATATTGCCGGAATTTTCTGGTACGGCATTGGAAACACGGCCTTTATGTTCGCTCGGTCAATGCTTATGGTCTCATTGACTGCGCGACACGAATTTTTTTTCTTGCTGTGCCGCGTCAAGCCGAAACGGCGCACATGGGTTCGTTGTTTCGCACCGAGACGGTGGGGAGGGTATCCTCTGCCAACTTTTTGAGGTCGGTAGAGGGCCAACTCTTGATCCGATCCGTTCGATCTAATCTCGACGGTTAAGATTTTTCGGGCCTACCAATCTCAGTTACATGCATGGGACTCCCTTAACCGTTGAGATTAGATCTAACGGTTTAGATCGGAAGTTGTCACTCTACCGACCTTAAAAGGTCGGTAGAGGATGTGATTCCGAGACGGTGCGCCGTGAATTTTGGGAATTGCGATGGGTTAGTAACAACAGAGGCCACTAGGACTAGGAGTGGCCTAGCCACTTGAGTAAATTTCACACGGAATCTTCATTGTGGACAGATAAGGCACTTTTTAAGTATTTGTTTTTTTTTATAAATGTATTTGTTGTTCCAACTACCGAATCTAAGAACTAAGAAGAAGCACTATTTTTAATGGATATATCATTTATGGCATCTTGATTGCTGATTTTTTGGTCGGAGGAAAAAACGGGGAAATCACTCTCCGGTCTTGATGATATGATTTATTTATTTATTATATAACAAAGATTTATGTTAGCGATCGCATGTTATGGGATTATTGACACTGAATGATATGCATCGTGCATGTGTCAAGTCATCGACTCATCGGACAGCGAACTAATTAATAATATAACACTATCAGATTCACGAGGGTTTGTTCCAATTAGTGAAAATATAATAAATAAATCTAATTCAAAATGGATTATTCTAGAAAAGCTCTGGATATCTAAAATTCAAATAAGATGAAAATTATTTTAGGAATGGACCTAATATTAAGATTTAAAATCAAAAAGACCTGTTGAAAACTATTTTCTGCTCTATGAACAAATAAAGGGATTACCAGTGAGGAAAAAAATGTTGTGGCTTTGAGAATTGATAATCATCTGTAATTGTAATTGTAAGCCCGTAAGGAGATTTTATAACATTTGCCGACGCATTTATTGGGGTAACAATAGGATGCTATACAATCGATATTATTACCTTTAGTTGGATCATATATACCGACGTATTCTATATTTGTTATGGACAATAATGACATGTCTTTGTTATGAAGTTTAATTAACAATACTTGAATTTGAAATGGAATTATGAAATTATAAACAGTAATGAATAGTGTCATCATTTGTGGCATATAGACTAAATAGTGTGCACAATGTGTACATGTGTGATCCTTTGTGGCATAGACATTTGGCACATGTGGATGGAGGTAGGTGAGAAAATTTTTTTGCATCCAATACTTTTGTTGATGAATTGTAAGTTGACCACCAAAAAAAAAATATTTGTAAGTTTACCACATTTTTTTTTGTAATGCACAATAGTTTAATAATGATGTCATATATATTAATTTTGTTTAATATTATAATGGAGTTTAGAGATGATCAAACTATTTCTAATTATTTTTTTTACATATAACAATTGGTGTGTAACATATTTGCTTAAGCCAATTGAAAACATAATGCAAGCAATAACATACAAGAAAAATTATTATATTCACATCACAACTACATTATTATATTCCTTCAATTAAGCATCATATATGGTCATTTAATTAAATTTTAATTCATACCGTTCATTTAAAATTATAAACATATACAAATAATTAATTATGATTCAAACTCGGTTTTATATTTTTTCCCACCATAAAATTAAAGAAAGAGAAGAAATATATAAAATAAAAATGGTGTAATGTGCTTTGGAGTATAGACTTCTCTTGTATCTAATTTTATTATTGGATCTGTTCCGTATTACGTCCGATAAATTCATACCGCTAACCAAAGGTTTAAATAGCGGATAGCGGACTCGTAGCGGACATGCTAATATCATAGCGGATAGCAGATAACGGGTATTTAGCGGCCGCTATCGGACCATAGCGGATTGGCACACACAAGTGTATTTTGAAGGTCTAGTTTAATCTAAAATAAAAAATTAAAATAATTTCAAGCAACTAATTAACGCTAACTAAAATTATATTTTTTTTCTATGCATATTTGACCATTAAATTTTAAGAATTTGAAAATGATCAAAAATTAAAATTGTGGTCAATTTTGTAAACTTTCCATAGAACTTTGAATCACGTCAATCGGAGTTCGCATGCGAAAGTTATGCTAAAAAAATTACTGCTATATCAGCAAATTATAAACTGCACCGCTATTTCCGCTATTATACTACTATATCATTCGCTATTTTTCGCTATTTCACCGCTATACCCCGCTATTGTCCGCTATAGGTCGCGCTATCGGACGGGCCGCTAAATCTATAGCGTTGTAGCGGTGTACCAAATAGCACCGCTATTTAAACCTTTGCCGCTAACTAAGTTGTATGTCTTCTCAGACTAGTAAGGTTATGTCCACTTGATGTGTTCATGTGCATGGTGTTCCTAATTAAAGTGTACAACTATAAGTAATCTAACTAAAATGGATTTGTAAGGAACTAATCTTAGAACGACGTTATAAAATGTACTCAGTGTTCCGACTACATGCATAAAATTAAAAATTAGCCACACTACAAAACCTAATAATAATGAATGATTTTAATAAATATTAAACAAAATCTGAAAATAAACATTAAGCAACGTATCAAATAGAAAATTAATCACAATAAAAAAACGTAATAAATAATTTTAATAAACAATAGGCAAAATTTGAAAAAAAAAATGTTCAACAAAGTATGTCGCAGCAGAGCCACGACTTTAGAATCTATACAATACATTTACCAAAATGTTTAACAATTTCAAACATAGATATTTTAGTTGTGTGTTTCATGAATCCAAGTATTTTGCAGAAACAAAATTAAGATTGCGCGTTCGCGAGAACTCGATATGAAAATAATAGATATGAAATTTATTTGATTAGCACGTAAGAGTACATTTATTTAAATTTGTAGAATCTGTAGTGCATAAATAATGCAAGATACTGAAATTATTTGTAAGTGCTTTTATCTAAGAATAAATAATATAATAAGATGTAACATTTAAATACAAGGTGACACGTTAAGACTGAATTAAATAATGTATAATTTTCTTTCTTGTGAACTTGGTACCTGGTAGACATCAATATTTACAATTAAAAATATCTCAATATGAAAAAAGATAAAGAATTAATCATCGCTTGCAATAATTAAATTCATAACTCTTCGAAAATTTAGACAATTTTTTATCATCATTTCATTTTTATGCCTTTTGTATTATTATTATTATTATTATTATTATTATCATCATCATCATCTTGTATTTCCATGAACCCAATTGTGTAGTAGTGTAACACACTTTAATAGTTTTCTACTGTATTGTGTCATTCACAAACATGAAAAGTGCGTGATCCATGAGATTACAATGAGCAACACATAAATATAAAAGTCACAAAAATGAAAACTGTGTAAGACATGAGATTACAATGGGCAACCCATAATCTAAAACTTTATAAATGTGGGAGCAACGTTTTAATAACACTAGCGAAGAAAAAATGGAGTTTAAAAGTATACATATATCATTTGAAAATATTGGAGGCAACTAATGAAGCATGTACTAAACGACAAAAATGTGAATATGGCATGTGATTATAGTATAGTTTTCAAATAAAGTGATGATGAAATGACAACGACAATAGGGTTTCACGATGAACAACCCATAATCTAAAATTCTAAAAATGTGGGACCAACATTTTAATAACACTAGCGATATATATGTCTTCAATTAAAAAAAAGGAAAAAATAAAAAGATATAAAGAGTTTAAAAGCATACATATGTCATGTGAAAATATTGGAGGCAAGTAGAGAACTAATGAAGAATATACTTAAATGACAAAAACGTGAATATGACATGTGATTACTATAGTATAGTTTTCAAATAAAGTGACGATCAAATGACAATGATAAAATTTGCTATGTTTGGTGTACCGAAACGACACTTGTTATACTTAAATAAAAAAACAAAATTCTTTGTATGAATTTAAAAAATCAATTATATATAATAAAATAGTTTCTAGAATATAAACACCGGCTTCATTTGTTTCGAATAGATAGTTTTCTTTATTAAAAAATTTTACTTAGTATGAGCGCAGATTATGTAATTGTAATATGTAATATAAATAAACGTTTGAAAAAAGTAACACCATCAAATTGATCATATTCAAATCTACGAACAATCTAATATTAATTTATTGATAGCAAAATTACCCCTCAGTTAATCAGAAAATAGTTTCCCAACAATTCACGCAACGAGGGTGGACTTCAAGCTGAAGCAATACCATCGTTATTATGAGTCTTTTGAGGTAAAGATAAGTCGTTGCTCTATTTTTTAATATACAAAACAGAAATACATTTGATTTTAAAACGAAAAAAAAAACATACATTGAAAATTTGAACTTTAAAATGAGATAATATTCTATGCACTTTCAAACAAACACAACCTATCCATAGCATTTTACTTGTACTAAATAACGCATGATTATAGTTGGTTATTTGTATTCATATAATAATATATACACACATTTCACCAGTACAAAATACAAGTAACAAATAATAACTTAGTATCTACCTAACTCGAAATTTTATTTAACTCGTCATACGCTTCCCTCAATCAGATTAACTAACGCCGATTAATTATAATTAATTAATGTTTTTAAATGTATCCTAATACAAATAATAGAAAAGAAACTAGGCAAATAAACTTGGTCAAAGTTCTCAACGTTCCACACCAACAACTGTCAACTGGGACCCATATATAGAGCGTCTGCTTGGTTCCATGCACGAGGAGCAACCAATACTTTACAATTCACGACTCCCGCACTCAGGTCCGGACAAAGGAAATCTGAAACCAGATAACCTAAACCCAAACAAGAGATAAGAAAGCGGGAGCGGGAAATGCTAAGCATCCCCAAAAACTAACCAACTCGGCCGATGCTCCCATGGCCAACCTCACTTCCTCCTTCCTAACCTCTCCGCAACTCCACTTGCGCCGCCGACCTAACCTTTGTCAATCGACGAAAGCCCATCTCCAATCCGTTAGAGCCACCTCCTCCTCTGGTAACTTTTCTTTCTTTTAATCTCCCTCCTTCGATTGGTACCAATTTGCATTCTGTCAATTTAGCTGAGGATTATGTAAGGTTTAATTTAGACCATGAGCTGAGTTTCAAAAGTTTGGTTCTGGTAAAAACATAGTATTGTTAATGTACCAAGTTCTGGTACCAAACTTGTAGTGAATTATCTAGAACAATTAGCAATCAGTAGCTAAAGTTATCACTTTTTTTTTTTACCTTTTTTAGACCCCTTATTGCTAAGAGCAGCCAGGGGGAAAACAGTTCCAAGGCCGCCAGCATGGATGATGCGGCAGGCTGGCCGCTACATGCAATCCTACAAAGAGCTGGCCATTAAACATCCTTCCTTTCGTGAGAGGTCAGAGACAGTTGACCTGATAGTGGAAATTACATTACAGCCCTGGAACGCGTTTAAACCGGATGGGGTTATTCTGTTTTCTGATATATTGACACCTCTGCCAGCAATTGGTGTTCCGTTTGACATATCAGATTCGAAGGGACCAGTGATTCATGACCCAATTCAGTCTGAGAAGTGCATAGAGAGGTTGAGGCCAATTGATTTTGACAAGGTTTCCTTTGTTGGGGAATCGTTGAGAATTTTGCGAAACGAGGTACTCATTCTATGCTTTTTTTTAATTGATGTAGCGAACATATTTCAGCTCAGAAATCTCTTATTAAACTATTAATAGTGAACTAAGTCTGTATCTGAACGAAATGGAAGAATGCTTATTAAGTTCTTTTATTGAAATATGCACATATCAAATGATGCTAGCATTCATACTGGATAATGAATCACTAATATTCCTAGATATAAGGGCACTTACTGGAAGTGTTTATTGCAGCCTCCTGTGTCAATTACTAATTTACTACACAGTTGATATTAGTGTATCTTAACCAGCAAGGAAGGTACCATACGACCAATTGCTGTAAATCTTGTGATGCCATCTATTAGAAGGAAATATGGTACATTTTTATGTCATGGACCACAGGATATTGTGTTCTTTTCATCCTTTGCATGTGCTGGAACTGTGTGATTTTCTACCTGATGTTTTGACATCATGATTTTTTTTTTTTTTTCCAAATCTCCCTTTACCTTAAGTTTGAAATCTCTTTTTATATTTTAGATCAGCAATGAGGCAACATTGCTAGGGTTTGTGGGAGCTCCATGGACAATTGGCACGTACATAATAGAAGGTGGGTCCACAAGCACATACAAAAACATAAAAAGCATGTGCTACACAGCCCCACATATTCTTAAGGCTCTCCTCTCTCACCTAACGAAGGCAATATCAGAGTATATAATTTATCAAGTAAAATCAGGTGCCCAGTGCATTCAAATTTTCGACTCATGGGGTGGACAGCTGCCACCTCATGTATGGGAAAAATGGTCGAAGCCATATATTAAGCAGGTATACTTTGTGCTTTGTGTTTCATGCTTATTGTAGAGTATATTGTATGAGTGGTTTTCACTAAAAGTGGAAATTAGGAGCATTTAGTTATATTCCAACAGTAGTGGTAATAAGTTGTTTTTTTTTTGCGGATGTGATTTTATTTGATCTAATAAATGTTTTGAATATTACTTGGAGGGGGCCTCTCTTCGTGACATAGGGTTGGGTTCTTAAACATTATATATTTATGCTTTTGTTCAAAAGTTCTAATTTTATGCCTAGCAAGTGTAAAGCTGCTGCTTTGCTGCAAACTTTACATGTATTTTGCAATAGACACCTCTCATACAATCCATAATTTCAATACCAGAGTGTATCATGGAAATCAGATGAGAATTTAGGAATATGAATTTACAAATTGAGAACTGTTCTTTAAAACTAAAGGAATAAATGTAATAAAAGTAAGCATGCTTTTACATGTAGATAGTGAGTGAAGTGAAAAAGGAATGCCCAGATGTGCCATTGGTACTTTATATAAATGGCAATGGAGGTCTGTTGGAGCGCATGATTGACACTGGGGTAGATGTGATTGGCCTTGACTGGACAGTTGATATGGCCGATGGAAGGAGACGTCTTGGAAACAAAATTGGCATTCAAGGAAATGTAGATCCTGCTCTCCTGTTCTCCCCACTTCCTGCTCTCACAGAGGATATCCACAGGTTAGCATCCATTTCATTTCTTTTAAACCATTTTCTTTGCATCCCTTGATGTTTAATTGCATGTGCTTGAGTTTCAATTGCTCATGAGGAGCACCCAATAAGTAAAGTTTTCTGCTGCTACCAGAGTGGTAGTGCTCTTGGCAAATTTTATTACTGTATGTAATCTCATAATTCCTTATGGCAGTCCTTGAATTGCTCAAGTGGCATGGGATGGTCAGTTGTGTACCTTGTTTGCATTGTATTTACTAAAAAAATAATTAAATCAGTCTACTGTTGTTTTTAATAAAGCTATATTTGTCAAATCAGTTTTCCTTATGTCCTATTAGCTATAGATGTTCCAATAAGTAAAAGCAGAAATTCTCCTCGCAGTACCAACACAATAAATGAATGAATATCACATACAGTTTAACCAATAAAATATGAACTATAATTGCTATAGTCTGGAACAATAATTATTTAACAATGTGTTTGATATTGGTCTCCCATCTTTGTTTTGTGTATGCATCGCTTAACTTATATCTTGTCCCCCTAAATATCCTGTTTATTCCAGTCAAATAACACAACTAGCTATTTGTCAAATAAAAAGCTTATTCTCACTGGAACTGAAGAGGCAACTAATTTTGTAATCTAAGCTTTCTATTGAACTGTTTAAACCTATAAAATATGATATTACATGAAGCATTTTTGTTAATGACATTACAAGAAATTGATTTAGATTTCAAGTGTTTAGAAATTTTCTGGTCAGGTTAGTTTTGCAGAACATATTTTCCTCAAAAAAAATAAAATAAAATAAAAGAGTTTGTGGAACAAACATACAAATACAGTTAATGTGGCCCCTTTATTTGACAATCACTTAATAATTTATGTGTATTTTTGTTTTAAAATAACTGGGTTAAATAACTCGCACAAAATTCACTGCCGATGCACTGTACTGACTGTCTACAATTGATTTCTTTCTTCTTTTGTTTACCTCATGCTAGAGTTGTGAAGGCAGCTGGGCCCAGAGGACACATTCTAAACCTGGGTCATGGTGTGCTGGTGGGAACACCAGAAGAGGCTGTGGCTCATTTCTTTGATGTCACTCGGACCCTTAGATATGAGTCCCTTTTTGAAGGCTTTAAATTAGAGCCAGAATTAGCACCTGTCTCGTGATCACTATGGGCCCTTTTTTGTAAGTTCATTTTTGTTGTTAAAATGACCTCTCAGTCGTAGTTTTCAATCTTTGAGTCATTTTTTAGTAGGCTAAATATTCCATTCTTGTACTGAATGATTGAAAAGTATGTCTTCAACATACTTACCCCATTGCTGGCACCAATGGAGTCTCTTGTGGGATCTGTACACATCGCAGTAAATATATTGTTCTCATCTACCGCATTTGGTCTCGTACTGTTGCTAAGCTATCTTTTTCCGCATGACTCCAGTTTAATTAGATATAAACCTTTTTTTTTTTTTTTTTTTTTTTTTTTTTTTTTTTTTTTTTTTTTTTTTTTTTTCGATGTGTTCTCTTATTGGGTTTCTTTCTAGCCTACCCCAACTTGTTTGGGACAAAAGGCTTAGTTGTTGTTGTTGTTGTTGAAGAAAAATGGGGTTCGAAGCCCCCATCTTTTGTAATAATAATAAATAAAGTTTGTTACAAAATCAGCCAGCGGCTAATTGGAAAATATTCAGCATGTCTTCTTAGAAGGGAGATTTTTTTTCTTTTTTATAATAATTCTACTGATGGTTGTTGTTAACTTCAACCATGCTACATGGTTTCAGAACAGTATGCACATTTATTAATGCTGTTAGGTCTGCTAGGGCTATCACAATAGGTGGGGTCCTGCTTTCTATTTATGAATATGGCACGGAAGCTGATGCATTTTCTAGTCTAGGGGGCCGTTTGGATCGCTTAGGAATTTTCAAATAAATTTATTGGAAAGTGTGTAACTTTGTGAAGAGTTTGGATTGTTTATAATAAATTTATGCTTAAGAACCCCAAATTCCCACTTCAATCCAAACAGCCCTATGTGTTTTATATAATATATGAAAGAAAATGACAAGAATGGACTACGTAACATATTAGAGATGAAATGAGGTGCCCCTTGATCCATGTGGGGAACAGACTGGCATTGCTAGACTTGAACATGTGTTTGCAACTGTTTAGTATATAACAAATTATCCAGTATACTTATCTCACTATCTTTGCATTCTCATGCAATAATAGATTCCAGTGACCAACCAAAAAGGCTAATATTTAGCTTAGAAAAGGGTAACAATTATTCTTCCCAAATATGAGTTATATGTGGACTAAATTAATTATAATTAATTAATTAATTAAATGCTGATTTTAATGGAAAAAAAATTGAAAATCTGTACAGGTTGGGTCTGGTTGGACTGCACAGTTCAAGACATTGGTCCAAAAATACCATCAAGTCAAATTTGATATATTAGAGCATTTTATTTTTGGTTGCACATTTAGATTTTAGATTTTTTTTTTTATGTTAGCAGGTAAATTTTCTGTATACTCCAATTTATTTATTTCTTAAGACTATAAAGTATAAACAGGTTTAGTTGGACTTAGTGCAGATTCAACCAGTTTTACAAATAATTTGGGATGCTCTAACCTGTATTTGAGCCATTAATTGGTCAAGAAGGATTGGATCAAGACTACCACAGCTGCTCAAACCTCTCATAAACCAGATACATACATGATAAGATCACCCATTTGAGATGGCTTGAGTTTAATTGGATTTAACATTTGATATGAGGGCATTTCTTGCAGACTATACTGTTCAGATTGCATAAGATGATTTGTACCTGTTAGTGAAATTAAGTATGAATTAATGGCCTAATATATGAAATTATTTAGACATAAAAAGAATACTTTAAATTAGACGAAATAAAGATTTTATTTTTCCAAATGATAGGATGTTATATATATATATAAGAAAACTCATTATCAAATCAGAGGCGAGTAGATGCAGAATCAAGTCGATGCAATTTAATTTTTCTGTTTTTTTTATTTCCTTGACAACCGTAACAAGCTAACATGTGTTAAATTATTCATTATTTTGCATTTTCCAAAACTTTTGTAGTTGTCATCGCTGTCTTTTACTTTGTGACAATTGTTCACACGTTACAGCACCTATATCGCTCGGAATGGTAATAATGTATGCTTATTTGGTCACATGCCAAAACCAACTTCTTAGCCATCCCCCTATATTGAGTGGTTTAAAAGGGGGTATTTATTCAAGGAATGATAAGTTTTTGTAGTTGGTCGTCTTATTCTTCTTTTCTTTGGTGCGGAGAGGGGAGTTGAATCATGTACTGAAGTCTGAATGCAGTCTTCACAAACATAAAGCTTGAAGTTTGGTGCAGTTAGCCAGTTAATATATAATTATATATGGATCCTTATTTGCACATGTTGATATAGTTTTTAGGTACATGTACATTGAAATGTGCCTATTAGTATTAACAGAAATTTCAAATTAATAGTGAAGTACGAGCTTTGTGTGCACAGACTATTTCAATATCTTAATCTCGTCTCTCTCTATGTAACTGGTGCTGTTGCACTTCAAACTTTTGTAGCTGAAAACACTGATTTGATGACTTGCTCCTTTTTTTTTATTGAAAACAAGTAGGCCAAAGGCCTACCACTTCCATTTAACAGAAGCAAATTGTTTGTACACAAAACTGAACCATACTAACTGTGCTGGTATCCGCTAGACCGGTACCAGCACACCTGAGCTATCTCAGCCAATTACAAAGCAAACAAAAGAGTACCCAACAGTAACCAAAGATAACAAGTGCATAGAACCAAACACACAACAAAATTGCCTTATACCCCTCCTTGCCTCTATCGTCAGACACAATACAGGACAAAGTAAAATCACACATCAATCTCTATTAAGCCCCAGCATTGCTCTGATTCCATAGGACTGCCATGTATAGTCTGCAGCACTCTGCCAAACCCCTCCATATCAGTTCCAGCCTAGATATCATCTTCCAGCTGCATAGGCAGGTCTGACAAAGATGGTGCTAACCTCCTCACTGCCTCTTTCAGTTTAGTGGGTCACAATTTCTTCATTAAAAAAAAAAAGGTTTAGTGGGCCACAAATCTGCCCAATAATTAATCAATCCAAGTTCCTGTTGGGTATAATCAAGGACCTGGTATATTCTCAAAGCAACTTTTATTTCTGTACGTCATCTGTGATTTCTCTTTAGCATCATTAAACAAATTTTTTTTCCAATAATATATTAGGTATCATAATACGCCAATTCATAAAAATGTTTTGTCATGATGGTTGAAGCCCGCGCTGTGCTGCCTGTGCATGTGTAATGTGTATGACCAGATCGGGTCTAGACTCTAGAGTGATGTTAAAATGCTTAGCGAAAATACATGCAAGATCACACCTAAGTTTGCACTTAGAAAAAGTAAGATAAGATTGATACGTATCTACAAAAAAATACAATGCGATTACAAGTTTTAGTAAACAAAAAAAAAAGGTGAAAAGAATATCAAAGATGCCAGGGGAGTTCTTTATCTTCGACGTACCTTATATCTAAGTAGACACAAAAATAGCCCTTTAAGAGTATCATTTACATTTACCATTTGGTCATTACAGTTTCAAAATTATATTTTGATCTTGGTGTTACTAATGGTCTAATGCACAACAAATCATACTATCAAAACTTAGATAAAAAGTTATATAGCATTTATGTTATAACAATACTTTTAGTGAGAAGTACAAAATATCCTTTTTTAAAAAATAGTCGCATTATTTGTGTGACTATATCTGCACTAGTTTCAATAGTAAAATCCAAAAATGATTATTATTATTATTTATTTATTGAAGAAAGAGGAGATCTTTGGCATCTAATTTTTCTCTAATTAACAGATATACATTCCGCATTTTTACCGACAGTTTATCGAAAACCTGTTGTTAATTGGGTGCTTTTAAAAACTTTTTCTGCTGTAGTGTAAATCTTGCCAGCACTAAAACTGTTTATGATAATGAAATTCTTCATAGTATTCCGTTGTCTATAGATGTATGTTGCCGCAATTCTATTTAAGTTGTTTCAAGAAAAATGTGTCAATTCATATTAATAAGATGGTTACGGTTTGCTCTTTTAATGATTACTTCTTTATTCTATGTGCCAGACAATACCAAACTTCAAAAGTTCAAACAGCAATAGACCAAACATATTGCAATATATAATTGAAATAATTTATTAAAACTAGATAGAAAATTGCTCTCAAAGTGAAGTTTATTGATACAAATAACATCCATGAACTGCATGGGGGCATGGAGTACGACAATTAACTGAAACATGCATGAAATAAACGTTAGCTCATAAGAAAACAGACTAGATGACCCAGATCAGCGGAGGATCAGAAATTAACAACTCATGGGTACACTTCAATAATAGACATGAAACCAATGGTATGGATGATGTTGTAAGAGCTAAATCCTGATTCTGTAAATAATTTGCTCCACTGCTGCTCGTCACGCTCTACTCCTTCTGTTGCATTCATCATCATGAGATCAAACAATAGTTGCGGTTCCTTTGATATCATGGATGAAGTCGAGCCAACAACCGCTTCCAGAATTAATACTTTTCCTCCAGCTTCCCTTGAAGGAATTGCCTGCTTGCACCGACGCAATATTTTGATGCAGTTCTCATCAGACCAACAGTGCAAAATCCACTAGAATAAGAGGTTGTGATATACATACAAATGCTGAGGGTTAATAATCATATAGAATGCTTAATATGTAATTTGAAAAAGATCTAAGAGATCCTAAAATTTACCTTTAGAAGAACTACATCTGCTGGAGGGATGTAGTTAAACATGTCGCCAGGAACAAACTTCACGTTACGATCATTTGAAAAATCAGCTTCCACGTGAGGAAGATCTAAAACAGTGCACTTGACATGGGGGAAATTCTCAGCAATCACTTTTGAGATTGCACCTACACCGCCTCCTACATCGACAAGTGACTCTGTTCCCTTGAAAATATTACCGCCATTTTTAATAATGAAATCAGTAAACAAGCAACTGCTGCTTAGTGCTTACCATAGCATCATTAAAAATTTTGCTAAGCTTAGAGTCCTGCCCTGCCATTTCCCATAGGCTCACACCATGAGCTAATTCAAATGGCATCTTCTTTTCCTCTTGCAAGAACCAATCACCCATACAAAGAGAGGATTTCAACATTACATCATTGAAATGAAAACTTGCGAAAGGAAACAAGTTCAATGACCCCACCTTAGTGGATGTCAACAGGCGTGATAGAGGCGTTAAATCGTAGACTACCTCTGAGCTTGCATTGTTTTCAAGAATGAAACCAAACTGGCTCAAGATACGCATGAGGCGAAATAAATGAGGCTTCCTTGAGGGTGGGAAGGATAAAACAGAGTGAAGTTGGCTGAGGGTCATAGGCTGACCGTGGTTACAGATTGCATCAGCGATGCCGAGGTCTAAAGCACATTTGAGCGACATGGATTTATGGAAACCAAATATAAGTTTCCATAGCTCGGCAATGGCTTGGACCTCGTTATTGTTCTTCATTCTTGTTGGTTTTGGTGTTTGTATAATTGTATGCTTTCCATCGCACCTCGTCGCGTTCTTATATATAGGAGGAGAGGGCACACACAATGGCCCTGATCAAAATAGTTTTTTGACGGGATTTCAATTCAATTCAATTGATTTCATAGGATTTCGTTGGACCTAATTACATAGAAATTTCAATCAAATAACACCAAATTCGTTCATTTTGATCAAGATTTTTCCAACGAAATGAAATGAAATCCCATGTAAAAAAAAAAATGAGATTTTGATCAGGGCCAATGTGTTATGTACTTATGTGTATAATAAGTTAATAACGTCATCATTAACGTTAACGTTAACGGAAATTTTTCATCCAGCTGAAAGCAAAAAAAAATGGAAGAAACAGCAAGTTCTAATATATTTATATATTTTATTACACACAGTGGGAAATACAATGAAACATGCAATTGAAGAATTAGAATTGTAATTTGTAAATGTGGCATAATTTTACCATTCGAATCTATGTATCATAAAATTTAAGATTTGTTCGGTCATGCAATGTTGATGATTTGATCTCTACGGTGGTTATATCTCGTATCGCATCTATATATATATAAATATTCACTGAATATTTCACTATTCAGCATTTCATCATTTTTTTTAAGTTTTTCTGATGAAATACAATCCTTGATGCATCAACAACACTATAATCAAATAATATGAAATTTAATCGATCTGCTAAATGTCACGCAACACTATTCTTGTTCTAATCTTATTTAAATTCCATCAATAAGTAACACCCTAGGGTGCGTTTGGATCGTTGGAAGAAAGAAGAAGAAGAATGAAGAAGAAAAAAAAATTATAAACAATCTAAACTCTTCATAAAGTTACACACTTCCCAATACTTCTTTCCACTTCTTCCCACACCTATTCAAACGGAGCCCTAGAGATGCCCCAGTATTTTCAATTCCACATCGCCTGTTCAGCTTGGACTGGAAGCAACAGGAAGAAGGTTAAATCCTTCTTTAAATAAATCCTTCTCACTACGGATCACATAAATATGAAAACCATACGCATATTATCTTAATTAAAAAATTGAAAATCATTTTATAAGCGATTATAACTTAGACAAGATTGTTATCGCACCCCATGTGCATTCTTGATCTCACACTACAGGAAAGTGAAAGCATCACTAAACATTTACATGCAAGATCACACCTAAGTTTGCAATTATAGTAAAAGTAAGATTGATACGTATCTAAAAAAAAATACAATGCGATCACAAGTTTAAACAAAAAAAAAGTGAAAAGCATATAAAAAATGCTAGGGGAGTTCTTATCTTCGACGTACCTTAGATCTAAGTAGACACAAAATAGACCTTAAGAGTATCATTTATATATTTTTACCAACAATACTTTTAGTGAGAAGTAAGAAATATCCTTTTTTAAAAAAAAAATAGTCGCATTATTTGTGTGACTATATCTGCACTAGTTTCAATAGTAAAATCCAAAAATGATTTTTTTTATTATTATTTTAATTTTTTTGAAGACAGAAGTCTTTGATATATATATATATAGAGAGAGAGAGAGAGAGAGAAAACCTATAGTGCATACTAATGTACGGAAGCTTCGGTGCATACTGATCCGAACTCTTGGATCTGTTTCAAAATGACCGATCCAAACTGTCCAATATGATCTCTCTATTGAAATCTCCTTGCCGACCAAATTTTACATTTTTTCGATATTTTTAAGTATTTTTTTCGGATTTTTAAAAACTGCTATTTTTTAACGATTCAGAAAAAATTAGATTAGCGATTTTCTAAAATTTAAAAAAAATACTTAAAAATTTCGAAAAAATGTAAAATTTGGTCGGTAAGGAGATTATAATAGGAAGATCATATTGGACGGTTTGGATCGGTCATTTTGAATCCAAGAGTTCGGATCAGTATGCACCGAAGCTTCCGTACATTAGTATGCACCATAGGTTTTCTCTCTCTCTCTCTCTCTCTCTCTCTATATATATATATAGAGAGAGAGAGAGAGAGAGAGATTGGCTAAAGTATACTCTAGCATACGGATCAAACTCGTATGCTAGAGTCGTTTCTGAAAATCTAAAATTTAAATAGTCGATCCAAACCGTTCAAGTTGTTCTCCATGTAAAAATATCCTTCAAGACCAAATTTTATATTTTTTCAAATTTTTTTGCTATATATTATACTATTTTCAAATTGAAGGGCCAGAAATACTCCTTTACAACTCCTTTACAATGTTTTTTTAAAATAGCATAATATATAGTAAAAAAATTCGAAAAAATATAAATTTTAGTTTCCTAGGAGATTTCAATATGGAGAACAATTTGAAAGCTTCGGATCGACTGTATGCATTTTAGATTGTGAAAAACGACTCCAGCATACGGGCTATCTATATGTATATATATATACATATACATATATATACTTTAGCCAATCTCTCTCTCTCTCTCTATATATATATATATATTGAAATTAAAGATGCATGCGAAATTGAATCCTTCACTTCATTGAAACCAATATATCTATTGTCCTTACCACTAAATCACTAAGCAACATGCAGAAATGATTACAAAAGGATGAGGGCTGGACCCCATTTTTTACTCAAAATAAATCTGATAATGATGTTACAATTAATAGATGGAAGTAATTTTCTCAAAAAAAAAAAAAAATTGAAGACTGCATTCAGTACATTTTCACTGTTTAATAGCTGTTACAGCATAGTGCATAGTGTAGCGCAGCAGGTCATGATCCGAACTCGCTGGAAAGGAGAGAGCTAATAATCATAAAATGGAAAGATTGCATGTTACTGTCGTAATTTCAAATCTGATGTCAGATGATAAGGATACTCCTTTGACATTAACGAGGAATTGACTAAGTTGAAGTTGTAAAAGTCATAAGAGTATAAGACCAATATAACTATGTAAAGCATATTTTTCACGGTAACCAAAATAAAAATTTTGTATGCTTAGTTTAGTCAGCAGATTCATTTTTTTTTTCTTTTTTCATAGTAGTGTGAGGTCTGGACTCAAAGTACGACACTATTAAGGAAGAATCCATGAATATCTGATTACCTCTTAAATCTTAATAAATCTTCATGAGAAGATTATTATAAGAAGGGGTTAATTTCAGTACTTCTGATATTGTCTATTTTTAATTCTGCTCGTGCAACATGCCTAACAGTAATTAAATAATCGAGCAATATCTGATCTGCCTTTATAATGTAAAGATTTGTCAAAATTGAAGGACAGATTGATTTTCAATGGACAAATGCAGACCATTATTGAATTTGCATTGTAAAGATGAAACAGGGGACGATCAGAAATTTCTTCAAAAATTTTTATAGGGTAGAAAGGAAATTTTTTAGTTAATATTAGTTCTACAATATATAATTATTTTATTTTTATTTGAAGAAAAATATTAATATATGTTTTTATGAAGAATTTTGCAAAAACACTTGAAGTAAATTTTACTTTATTGAACGTAAGGATTTTCTCAGTATACACGAAAAAATGCTAACACCAACAATGTTGACCTAGTTATATTTAAATTTTCTCACTATCGTAAACTTCTAATTAACTTCCTGTTCGGATTACTTATAAAAGCACAAATTTAATGGTGACGAGAGATGTAAACAAACTAAAATCATCGATTTTATAATATTTTTATGGTCTAATAATATTTATAGTTCTATATATAAAATAAAAATAATATCAATTACTTTTTTTAATTTGTCAGCATATCGGGTGCATCTTTTACTAGTTTGGAAAAAAAATTAAATTTTTAATTTAAGAGAATTTCTGAGTAAGATATGCGCTCCTAGTTACTTTTTTTGTACAAAATACAAAAAGTACAAATCATGTACTCAAAAAAGGATTAATTATCATCAAAACGGTAGGTGATTCGGATCTGGATCTGTTGCTATTTTCCCAGTTATAGCAACCATTTCTGTCTCTATGGCTCCGTTTGGATGAGGTGTGGGAAGAAGGAAAGAAGTATTGGAAAGTGTATAATTTTGTAAAAAGTTTGAATTATTTATAATAAATTTATTCTCTTCTTCCAACACCTCATCAAACGGAGTCTATATATGAAATATAAACGATTCAGACCGTTAAATCTGACAGAGACGGAGAGATTTTATGAGCCGATTATTTTCAACTTATTAAGACCGATGGATTAAAATCGGACGGATTGCTAGAGCGGAACCAATCCAAAGGGATCCGCGGTGGAATCACGCAAGGCTCGTTGAACAAGTTAATTCCCTTCTGATTACTCACTGCTTCCTCTGTTATCCCCGAATTACAAACCCGTGCAATATTTGTATTGTGAAATTTTTTTAACTTTGACATCTATGCAAATTATTAGTATGTTTAAATTATAATAAAACCTAGAGTTTATTTACTGTGAACGGAATGCCAAAGTGCTCTTTTCTACATATAAAGTGCTCTTGTTATTTGCTCTTTTGAATCGTTTTGAAATGTCGAATCCATTTTATTTTGCGTTGCTACTGTTTTTTTTTTTTTTTGGTATAATGTAAATTTGCAATTTTTGAAAATGATAGAGAATTGAGCCTCCGACTTGAAATAATTCTTTTCTTCAAACGATGAGCATCATCCGCACGGATTGAGAAAGGGAAAGTGAAAAGTAAAAACACTGTAAAAAGTTTGCTTCCGTTTCACAGTTCTTCTTTTGTTTATTTTATTTTTTTGCTTTTGTACAATTTTTGCTCTATTTTACCACTTTTCCGACCAATCGTTCCTTGTCAATCCGACTCAGCTGTTGCGCGACACACCGTGTAGCGCACTACGAGCCGTCTGATCTTGATCGGACGGTTCACTTTTTACGGGCCTATCAATCTAGGTTACATACACGGGGCTCCCTTGTCCATTGGATCTTAATCAGACGGCCAGCGTACCGCGCGACACGCTGTGTCGCGCGGCAGCCGTCTGATTAAGATCCAATGGACAAGGGAGCCCCGTGTATGTAACCTAGATTGATAGGCCCGTAAAAAGTGAACCGTCCGATCAAGATCAGACGGCTCGTAGTGCGCTACACGGTGTGTCGCGCAACAGCCGAGTCGGATTGATCGTTCCTCCTGTCTCGGAGAAAGCCAATTCTGTTTTGTACAACACCCCTTCGGTTGATATAAATAACAATAGTGCCACTGTGCCGAGGTGGGTGGGTGGGATTAAATTGATAGTGACCTGGATCACCGACACGTAGATGTCGCTTCACAGGATTTAGCTATCAACTATTACCGTCAGGATTTCCTTTTCGACAATTAGTCTCGGAATGAACCTGGTCTACCAAAGTTAAGGTGCACCAGAAATTGGATAAATAAAATTTTGTCCACTTCCTATTCAAATATTTTTTTTATAAATATTTCCTTTAAAACATGATAATTTAATGTAACAGGAAAATATGAAAATATCTATTCGAATGAGTTTTGTTGTTTTTAAATAATACAATGAGATTTTACTTTAAAAAAATAAACATATTTGTCTTGTCTTGTTTGATTGGATCATAATGATTTTACTTGAATGCAATCGAGGAGTTGAAGATCTAAGTAGTTATTATTTTTGTTGAAATGCTTGATATAGCCTGTTGCTAATTAATTTATTGTTATCTTCATTTATGCGTAGATTTTTTTTGGCTTTTAAATATCAGCAAAGATGTAAATTTATCTTCTAACTAAGGACAATGTAATTAAAAGCGGAGACCAAATCATTAAAATTGAGAAGTTGAACAAATATTTGTATCACTAAACAATTTAATAAAATATAATTAATAGAGTCAACATATAATAAATTATATTATTTGCATCTCTTATAAGGAAAAACAATCTTATAGTCTTATTTAAAAAGTTTATTTGTCAACATAAAAATAAAAAAAATGTATAAATAATCCTAAATTTTTAATATTCCGAATAGATATTATCACTTTCAGGAGTTAATTAGTGTGAAGTAAATCTCTCGCCATTAATAGTTTCTTTAAATAAATGTTATAGGCAAGTTAGCGATCAATTATTGCAACCTAACAGATATTTCATAAGTTAGATAATCACAAAATAAAAAAGGAAAGTAAAGCAAATAGAGATATACGTCATGCGTGGTATCTATATCCAAAATTAGGTATATTTTGAATCCATAAATAATCGGTTATCCTTCCCTCCAGATATATATATCTTGGAATTCAAAATTCCGAAGACTATTATATTTTTCTGATGCTCTTTCAGATTTACTAACGTTCAATTTGACAATAAATCTTTTTCTTTTATGGCTTTGCAAATCTTCCTTCAGATCATAAATCAATTATTTATTCTCTCAGCATCTTTATACTTCATCACAAAACTTAGCCTCAAAAAATATATAAATTTGGAACTAGACCAGTTCATGGAATTTCGATACACCAAGTTTAATCCGAACCAATGTCTATCATACTTTCTCAGTCAAGCATCCTATGCAAGGAGAACCCTCAACCGTCCGATATGTAATCAACGGTTGACACACTTCACCTATAGAGAAAAATACCCCACTCTTTTTGTCTCTCTTTGTCAAGTGTTAAGTGTTAATGCCTCTCGCCATCTCCATTTCACACACAGAAACAGAAACAGAAACAGAATTGTAGCTCCTTTGTCGTTTCTCTCTCTTCTCTCATGCCACCATGGGTTCACTCGAAAATGGCGCTCCTCCGCTGCCACTGTCACTGACAAAGCGGGTCCCACTCCTCGGACCTTCCTCTCTCCGTCCGCACGCGCACGCGCACCACCACCGTCCGTACAGATCCAAGCTGGCGCGTTTCCTCCTCTTCGAGAAAGTCGACTACTTCCACTTGCTCTGCATCGCGGCCCTCTTCTTCTCCGTCGTCTTTCTCTTCGGGTTTTTCCTACCCGGATCCGCGCCCGAGAACCATGTGCGCAAGCTGAGGGAGAGTGGCGACCAAGCGAGGGAGATCGCTGTCTTGGGGTTGGATTTTGGAGAAGGGATCCGATTCGAACCCGTCAAGCTGTTGGAGAGCTGGGAGAAGGCCAAGAGGGAAGCCAAGGAGAGTTTGAATGGGTTGGGAAGACAGGTTTTCAGGATTGGCGTGCGCAAACCCAGACTAGCAATGGTGAGTTTGTCATTGGTTTGTTTCTTGAATTCTTTTTAGAGAATTTGGTTTATGTTTTTGGTGGTTTTTTTGAGATTAGGTGTTTGGAGATCTGTTTCTGGATGCGATGCAGCTGGAGATGGTCAGTGTTGGAGCTGCTTTGAAGGAGGCTGGTTATGAAATTGAGGTAAAGTAAAATGGAAAATTGGAAATCTTGAATTGCTCATTTTCAGTGTAGTTTATTTCCTTTTTTGTAATTTCCAATTACTATTTTGAGTGAGCTATATATTTACAGGTGCTCATTTAGGCTGAATTTCAGTTTTTTCAATTTTGCACTTTTAGGAGGTTTATAGGAATTTACGTGCATTTGTGTAATTATTATTTGCATTGAAAATCGATGTAGGTTTTATCGATGGAGGATGGCCCAGCTGGTGAAGCCTGGAGATCTCTAGCAATTCCTGTTCGCAACCTGTCAGTTACCAACGGGCGCTACACTTCCATTGATTGGCTCGAGTAAGTACCTTTTGATATAATAATTTTGAAATAACTAAAACAACATCTGCTTTTGACAGTTATCTTGTTAGTTTGATAATTGTTGCACTCGGCTATACTAAAGTTAAGCATCTTCTCACCAGGTTTCTTTACATGCTTTCTGCAGCTTCGATGGCATTTTTGTAAATTCCCTTCGAGCCAGACCTATATTGTCTAGGTAAGGATGCCATGCACCTATCTATTTGTTAAAAATAGAATAAATGTCTTTATCCAAAATTAGCTCATGTTTTCATGCATGCTTTATGTGATTGTGTCAAAGGATGTAAAATTGTAAATCACATTGTTTATTGTGTACACATATAATGCATGCAAAAAGCATGTATTGAAAAAGGAAAACATCTGCTCAATAAACCTTCGAATCACGAGAAAGACCACATGATTTTTCCCATAAGTGTTGAAAGTGCCTTCATTTCTAACTCACACTCATTAAGTGAAGGTTACATTTTTGTCTCATGTTTTTTGAGGGTTGCACTACATATTTGAGAATTAAATCTCGTAGATGAAAAATTCCCTCGTGCTTATGTTTTTTATATGCAGCCTTTCACAGGAACCTTTCAAATCAGTTCCTGTTGTTTGGACTGTTCACGAAAGACACCTTGCAGTTCGTTTGAACAGCTACGCTTCAAATGGCCTTACTCTGCTAATAAATGATTGGAATCGAGCTTTTAACCGAGCCACAGTTGTCGTTTTCCCTAACTATGTTTTGCCGGTACTTGTTTTTTACTCTTAACTAATTGCTTTCAACATGAATGATGGATATGCCACTAACAGAATTAGTAGTTACTGAAAATTTTGTTCTGAGTTTGTATCTGGCAGTAAAGCCACTACAAATGCCCAAATTTTCTAAAGAACTTTGTTATGTCGGTAGGTGTTACTGGTGAAATAGTATATAAATATTTATTGTCAATACAAGCGGACATGCACCATTTCTTTCACAAGCTAAAATGCATAACCGTTAAACTGAAAAATTATGAAATATGTATAATTTCACAGTTCTATTTTGAGATAACCTTTGGTGTAAATTTATTTTTTCATGCAGTTGATATATTCCCCATTTGATTCTGGTAACTTCTATGTAATTCCTGGATCTCCTGCTGAGGTGCTGAGAGCAGATGCAGTTCTTAAAAATAAAAATGATGTCAGCATGAGGCAAAAATATGGCTTTAACCCAGATGATTTTATTGTTTCTGTGGTTGGAAGCCATTTTTTGTACAGCGGGATCATGTTAGAGCATGCAGTTGTGTTAAAAGCCTTAGCTCCTCTATTGAAACAGTTTCGGTTTAAGAATGAGACACATTCTCGGTTGAAAGTATGGATTTTGAGTTCAAATCTGACGGATGCCTACAAGGTGGCTATTGAGGTAGTTTCGCTAATTATCCTTCAAACCAGCTTCCTCATGGTTACATATTTTTTTCTTTTCCCCATTAGTTACCATTCCCTATTTAAAAAAAATTTTAAAAAAATGACCGTCAGTTATGCGATATACAATGCAGAAGCTTCTGTTTGTAATTAAGCCTGAAAGTTTTGACTTAACCTCAATCAACCCCAAATATTTCCTTGATTGTTTGTAATAAATGACGATTTCCAGGTGGAAGCTAAATATTTTCATGATTGTTTACATCTCTATTCATGTATTTAAATATCCTTATGTTTTGGCAATTACAGGCAGCAGCTCATAGTGCTGGCTTCCCTGATGGTGTTGTTGGCTACATCAGTAATTTTGAAGAAGCCTCATTGTATGTGCTTAGTGTTTCAGATGTTGTGATATATGGTTCATTTCTCGAGGAGCAGTCTTTTCCTAGTGCGCTAATACAAGCTATGAGCCTTAAGAGATTGATAATAGCTCCTAACCTCTCCATGATTAGTAAATATGTACTCTCTCTCTCTCTTTCCTCGTAAAAAGAAAATAGAAGAAAATGTGGTATACCATAGACGACAGGTACATAATAACTGGTTTATATTAGACGTTTTTGGACCAATTCAATTTTGTAAAAAGTTTTTATTTGTCGGGCATTCTTTTGTAGTTCCTGGTTATTTTTTTTCTTTCTATTGAGCTTAAGGATTAAGAGATCAACATTTTGCTAGAATAGATACAGTGAAAATCCTTGTCAGGTATGGTGTTAAGAATATATCAACCAACATTCTCTCTCTTCAAATATTATTGATTCAAAATTTGTTTATGGCTTTATGCAGATAGAGAATGGAGTAAATGGTTATCTTTATCCAAAAGAGAGGGTGGGAATCATACCCCGTATTATCCTTAAGGCCTTGTCAGATGGAAAGCTATCACTATTTTCTCAAAGAATGGCATCAATTGGCCAAAACCATGTCAAAAACCTGATGTCATGCCAAAGCATCGAAGGTTACATAAACCTGCTGGAAAACATAGTCCATTTTCCATCAGAAGCTGTAAAACCAAATCTTAGAGAAGTTCCCTCCAATTTGAAGGAACAATGGCAATGGCATCATTTCGAGAATTTGACAAGTACGTTTTATATAGAGGAAGACTCTAGAGAGGAGCAAATTTTACAAAAATATGAAACGGAATGGTTAAGAACTGAAACTGAAGGGCATAACAGCAATTTAAGTTATTCTAGGGTGGATGAGGTGTTTGTATCTATGGTTTGGGAGGAAGAGAAGAAGATTGAAATGGCGAATATCAAGAGACTTTTAGAAGAAGATGAGGTAATAATTGAAAGCCATTTGGAATTAAATATTTTTTTTATTTGGGGCCATTTGCATGAATTCCTCTCATGTTACCGCCTGATGTTATACAAGCTGATTGGTTCTAAAATCTTCAATAATAATTACAATTAACTAAACTGAATTACTTTACATTCCTTATGCTACCTTGTTAAAAACTGACATTTCTAATCAGATGGCATTTTCATAATTAACCAAATAATAACAAAAGTAACATTTGCATGAATTTACTAACAAAATATCTATGGTCTCCTATGGTCCTCTGAACCAAGCAATGAATTCCATAATAGCACTGCTTCAAAATGCTCACAATGGACCTCCCTTTTCATGATTCGCATAGTGATAAACAGTGATACATGGGATTCCTTGTGATTTAAGTGTAGGGGGCATGATTTGCATGCATATTAGTGTTTCTGGCACAGGCATACACTAGGTCTGACAATTCTTTAACATTTCATCAAGTCAAACCCATGCAGACTATTCTGGTTTGCGTCAGTTTCAGTTCTGAGTGTCTTGACCTGAGCTCACTGGTTGGCCAATGGGTTCTGTATACCAAGGACCTGATCAGGTTATATTGTAAAATATGAGGTGCTGACCAAGTCAGTCAGTTGCCCCCTGACATATTTCATACCTAATTAGCAAAGATGTAAATGCAGTTAAAACAGAGAACTGAGCAGCCACATGGTACATGGGAGGAGGTGTACCGAAATGCCAAAAAAGCTGATCGGGCCAAGAATGAGTTGCATGAGAGAGACGATAGGGAACTAGAGAGAACCGGACAGCCTCTGTGTATCTATGAACCATACTTTGGGGAAGGAACCTGGCCTTTTCTCCATCAGACCTCCCTTTATCGTGGCATTGGCATGGTATATACCTTTTTGAAGATACTTGCAGATGGTCCCTAAATTTCTAAGAACCGCAGAAACACCCAATATTTCAGTTTCCAAAAATCAAGACCCTAATTGAGGGACAACCTTTTCAAATGATAATGGTTGGGGTTGGCTTGCAAGGTCTTTTATTGATAAGAATAATAGATCTGCATACTTTTTTGTATGTTTCCAATTTCCTTATAAACCAGGCTTAGAATGTACTTGGTACCTTATATGTGAATAGATAATATTGGTGCTAGCCTTAGAAACTGTTGAAAAAAGTATCAAAAGGATCTTCATGGACAGATATCACTTTGACTAGTCAGTCTTTGTCTAACAATTTTGCTACTGTTACTTGATATAAAACTTAGTGATAGGACTTGCTCCTTCTCAGAACTATCCAACCCAAGGAGTTTCTAGAATAATATTTTCCATTGTCGACTTACTATTAATATTATTCATTTTTTATATCTACGAGCAGGCTACGAGAGGCAGAAGGCCAGGATTGGATGACATAGATGCTTCTTCTCGGCTACCTTTATTAAATGACATTTATTACAGAGACTTGCTAGGTGAATATGGGGCCTTTTTTGCTATTGCAAATAGAATTGATCGCATTCACAAGAATGCTTGGATTGGGTTTCAGTCTTGGAGGGCTTCTGCCATGAAGGTGAGATTTCCATTTTATTTCTTGAATTATTCTTCATTATTTTCTTAACTGTGGCTTTTATTTAAATAAATTGTTACAATTCTCCATACTGGGAGTTAATTGATTACTACTGGAACCTTGCACTTAAAACCAGACTAATGATTCAATGGTTAGGCACTTTTACAATACCAGTCTTAGCTGATAAAAAACAAAGGAACTACTTTGCCCGGAAACCATCATGGTTGGTATATTAAATGCTGAAAAGTATGAAACAAACTTTTTGTCAGAGTTACAATAATTAAGCATTTTCGTAATAATGGAACAGGCTAATCTGTCTAGAAATGCTGAGTTGGCAATATTAGAAGCCATTGAAAATCAGAAGCATGGTGATGCGCTTTATTTTTGGGTCCGTATGGACCAAGACAAAAGAAATCCCTCCCGGCTTGATTTTTGGTCATTTTGTGATTCTTTAAATGCTGGCAACTGCAGGTATAGGATTCTATTTTCCTAAATTCTAACTTTTTAATGTATCTTGTTTACCACTTGTCTGATGCATTGGTGATGCTGACCAAAACCTGTCCATTAATGTGATTTGATCTCAACCGTGAAAGTTAATATCGAAAATCTAGACCTTAACCTGGACCCTCCAAAACTACGGAGTCCAGACAATATGTGAATCTGTGAGGTCTCCTGACTACAACCTGATGAAATTTTAAAACCATAAGGAGACTCCCAAGTGTAAATTCCCTCTTGACAGATCCAACCTAAATCATCGGTATTCATAAATTCATTGTAGCTATAAGTTTAGCTGATCTATCTTCAAACACATGTCATCTTAAGGTTTGCTGTTGCAAATACTCTAAGAAGAATGTACAGCATAAAACAACAAGAGAAGGATACACTACCACCTATGCCAAATAGCACAGACACGTGGTCTGTCATGCAAAGCTGGGTTTTGCCGACTCGATCATTCCTGGAGTTTGTCATGTTCTCCCGGTAAATAAATATAAAGATTTTTTTAAAAATAAACCTCAGTGAATTTACTGCATATATATACAACAACTAATGTGTTTTCTTTATTTAGAATGTTTGTGGATGCATTGGATGCTGATATGTACGAGGAGCACCATGGAACAGGGCATTGCTATCTCAGTGTCCATAAGGTATCTCTCTTATTTTTCACTCATTTATTTTACATAATCTTTCATTGAGCATGTGCCCAGTTGTACTTCGTGTTCCAACTTACATGGTGATGTGCTGCATTTGGAATAATGATTCGAGGGGAAAAGAAAAAGGGGATACTTGAAAAAAATTTGTCAACTTGTATTGACTTTTAATACCAATACACAGGATCCGCACTGCTACTCACGACTACTCGAATTACTGGTAAATATTTGGGCATACCATAGTGCAAGGCGCATGGTGTATGTGGACCCACACACCGGTTCCATGCACGAGGTACACCAACTCACCACCCGTCGTCATCAGATGTGGGTTCGTTGGTTCTCTTATCAAACCCTAAAAGACATGGATGAAGATCTGGCTGAAGAGGCTGACTCAGACCAGCAGAGCCGGCGGTGGCTCTGGCCAGCCACTGGTGAGGTTTACTGGCAAGGGGTTTTGGAGAAAGAGAAAAATAGTAGGCATCAACAAAAGGAGAAGAGAAAGCAACAGAGTAAAGAAAAAATCGAAAGGATTAAAAGGCGAGCCCGACAAAAAGCCTTGGGTAAGTTTATTAAGCCTCCGCCAGAGGAGGATTTGGGGGTAGAATTAAATAGTACACGGACAAATTAGTGATTTTTTATATAAAGCCTCTTAATGATTTGTTTGTTCTTCTAACCTTTTGGTTTTTTTTTTCTAAATTTTGTCTAGTCGGGAAGCCAAAAAAAAATATGGCTCATCCCTTTTTTGTGCGTTGTTAATACTTAATTGTAACATATTTGCAGAAAAGAACTCAATGATGCTCACAAATGTAAATTTCATGCTTGTGTTTATTGATTGTTATTTAGGAAAAGTTTTAACATGTTTTCCATAGGTACTAATCTACCTTCATCTTGCCAAAAATATAAGAATGTGATTCCTGTAATATGCATTAGTAGGGGTGAAAACGGGGCGGATAGTGGTCATATCAAATCCTTATTCATATTTTTTTCGGATTCGGATACGGATATGGATATGTTCGGATACGGCGCAGATGTTAAACGGATACGAATACAGTTCAGATATTGTCGGATATGGATATGAATACGGATATATTTTGCTCAATTTATTTTGTTAAACAAAAGATAATATTCAAACGGAAGAGTATAATGTTTATTTTTTTATGACTACTATAGAATTAACTAAAAAATATATAGAAAGATAATGACAAAAAAAATTTTATTCATACATATTGAGACATCACAAAAAGCTCTCCTATAGCTAAAGATACGTCATTTGGAGAAGTAAAGCTAGTTTTAATTAGAGAAAAGGGAGAGAAAAGATGGATGAAATGAGATGTGTGATTTGAAAATTCTTATGACGGTAGCTCCTAGTTTGGACGGGAGCTTCAGTCTCTATTTTCTTTTCAGCTGTATTATTTTTGGAAGCTTTGAACAAGAACGGATGAGAAAAATGTCTCTTTGAAGGGAGTTTTCGATAATAAATTATGCGGTCAAGCTTTGGAAATACAAAATTATTTTAAGAAGGGTTTTTCGGTAAGAGAAGAATTTCCTTTCGTTCAATTCCTTTTGTTGAGTCGTGAGGAAATAAAGAGGCTGCAGATGGTTTTTCTTTTTTTGGTGGAAGCCTTTAGCGCTTATGTTGTTGTATAGCCCGCTCCTGTGGTCCTGATATACATGTAATACGACTCCGTATCAACACCCATATACAATAATACAACCACAATGTACTATCTACGTGAACAAAAGATCAAAATTGGATGGTTCACGTCCGATTAAAAGAATACCCATGTAAAAAAAATGCAAAAGGTGTAGTCTAGTCGTATAACTTTAATAGGACGATAAATAATAACTACAGTATGTATGTGCCATCACCATATGGCGGGAGATCTGGACTTCATAGAACATGTTTAACAGCGAAGTTTACCTTTTTATTTGTAAACTGAGAACACAGAAAAAATGATTAAATCCTAGCATGAAAAAGTTATCCACGCATTATATTGATGTATTCCCAATAACGTCTTCAACTCTTCAATGTTGTGGATGAAACTAAATAAAAAAAATTATGAAAAGAACAGTGATCTCACAAGTTAGTGCCACAATTTGTTAGTCACACAATCTATTTATTAATTATATTATTAAAAGGTTCTCGAATATAACATACACAACAAGACAACCATCTAAACAACACACCATTATTATAACAACTAAAGACGACCAACTAAACTGAGAACAGCAAGCTAATTAATATAGACATCTAGCATAATTTACCAGTTATTTCCCATAACAATACCTTTCTATAATTCCAATTCTTTTTTCTCCCTTTGATCAATATTTGTCTATTTGAATATTATTACCAGGATTATGACCCACAACCAAATCAAAATTGCACGATCAACAGGTTTAGATGACAAAACCAAGTGACATTTGAACCTTTCAAATCCAGCTAAGCATAGTGGCACCAGAGGCATTGATGCCACCCTCTGATGTACCAGTTGCTGCGCCTGCATCTGCCCGACCCTTGCTGAGCAAAGCCATGAGATTTCCTCCATGGACTCGCCCTTCAGCCACCCCAGCCTTACCATGCTGTGTGGCCGTATCAGCAACAAATCCACCGTTCCCAAAAAACTTGGCCACATTGCTATCCAGCTCCAGACTTGCATCTCCAGCATTCATGACTTCATTCATCTCTGGCTTAACCACGGGCCCAAGACGGCCACCATGGACACAATGATCCTGGACAAGGGCACCATGATAACTACACAGACCTGTCTTACTCCTAGCAAGCTTGTCACAAGAAGGTTCCCTGTCCCCATATCCATGCCCAATTTGTCCCCAAGCACACCTCTTCCCTCCACCATGAGCCTTACAGAAATCGGTACTACCTTGTGCACTTTTTCCACATCCTAGCTCCTTGCACCGTTTTCCACCCCCATGCCGCACACAAAACTCTGTCCGTCCCCTTGCACTCCTGGTGCATGCCAGAGATGCACATCTCTTCCCACCGCCATGGGCAACACAAAACTGGGTCCCACCATGGACACTCTTAGGGCACACACCGCCTCCTTGAAAATTACATCTCTTGCCACCTCCATGTCCCTTGCAATATAGAGTGCTCCCCTCAGCACCCTTGGTGCACCCCAAAAAGGTACACCTTTTACCCCCACCGTGAGCCTTGCAGAACTTCGTACTCCCTTGAGCCCCTTTGGTACACTCTGGGAACTGGCATCGGCGGCCTCCGCCATGGGAAATGCACAAACCAGACTGACCCTCTGCACTTCGGGTGCATCCCTCCTTCGAGCACCTTTTTCCACCCCCATGGCGGATGCAGAGGCCAGATTTTCCACGGGCAGCACGTGTGCAGCCGTCTACATGGTTGCATCGGCGACCACCACCATGAGCAATGCAGTGGTCAGTTTTTCCCTCAGCACTCTTGGTGCAGCCCAGGAAGGAGCAGCGTCGACCACCTCCATGAGCCTTGCAAAAGATGGTTTTCCCCTCAGCACCTTTCTGACAGCCAGGCCGCTGGCATCTTCGTCCCCCGCCATGACTTATGCACCTTCCTGAGGACCCTCTAGCACCCTTTGCACAGCCTAGAAATTGACACATCTTGGGATTAGTACTACGCTTTTGGCTACTGGTACCAGAAGAACATGGAACAGAAGAGCTCATTCTTGGTGGATTCACTAAGGTGGACTTCAGGTCTGATACAGAGATGATCAGACCTGGGTCAACATTGCTCTCATAGAGTGAGGTACCGACATTGGTACCAGTACTGGTACTAATACCAGTGCTGGGACCAGCTAAGTGGCTATTAAATGTCCAGCAGGTTGGTTTAGGACTTTCATCAAGTTGCTTGGAGAGGGCAAAGGATGGTTGCTCGACCAGAGCAGTAATTTCTGACTCATGGAGCCCAGTTGACAGGCTCAAGTTGAGATCAAATTCCCGACCAAAGGACCTCTTCTGAGGATGCAAATTTTCATTTTGACCCAGAAAAATATCGAAATTCAAACCCAGGTCCATCGAGGACTCTTCATCAGTCTCTTTTGTTGATGAAATAGTACAGACAGTTGGCGAGCTCAATTTACTAGTATCTGATGAACTAGGGGACGGACCCAGACCAAGGGCTAATGCTGGCATTTCTCCATCCACAACACCCCATTTTCTTTTCATCCCTTGGGAGCTAGAAATGCATGAATTGGATCGGGGGTCTAGTTGAAGAGAGGCATCTGGGTTGAACCCAGAACCAGGCTGAATTTGATTCCAACATGGAAATGCACTGTTGAAGAGTGTCTTGTTTTGGAGAACTCTATCCATTGTTATGAGAGTTTTTTTTTTTTTTTTCTTTCCTTCTTATTTATTTCTGAAGTTAGAGAAACTACTAGCTAAGGTTAGTGTTAGAAGCTTCTGATATAAATATCATGGCAACCTCCACTAACAAACCCAGATGTGTCACGACGATCCATCTTGGAAAAGATTTGTGTATAGTAGGAGTACGGGATGGTTAAGTCAAGTTACGGCTTGAATTAACGGATATTAACCTCATCCAATAGAAATTTGTCGCTGAAGAACCCTAAAGAGTAATAATAAAAGGAAGTTTAGAAACAATAACAAAAAAAAAAAAAGAACCACAGAATTGAATGATCCTGGTCTTAAATTGAGTTGCCACAATATCTGCCAGAAAGTTCTCAATTTTACTAAGCTAATGCAATTAAAAAGCAAAAGCAATTACATAACAATAAATAACATGTTCTTTAAAAATATGTAGAGTCGCGGTGTTAATGGTGCAAAGCAAAAATAAGAATACATAAGAAGAAATAAGCAAAAAAATAGATAACAAACCAAGGAATGAAATGGTTACAAGTTAGGGCCCTAATATGAAATGGTCAAAAAACAGATCCCCAAGCTTGTATATTTATAATAACATTTAAAAAAAAAGTAAAGGAACATAAGATGGGAGCACAGTTTTTAAATGTAAGGTTCAACGTACACTTATCAGCATATCCAATGAAATAAATTCTTGATCTTATTTTTATTTGGAAAGACATTGAAATGTCAAATTAAGATGCAGCAGAAGCTGCGAAAAGATGCCGTGCTAATTGTAGTAGTATGATGCTGCATATAAGCAGCACTAAGGTCCCGTCGGACTTCATGAAAATTCTATCTTGCGTAAAAAAGGAATACCGCTTGCATATTTTGCGAAAAACACAAATTTTACAATTTAAGGTGAGTGCCACGACATGATGAATTGATGATAATGAACAAAGTGTAAACTGATAATTTGGTATTAATTATCAATCAGAAATTTTATAACAGAACGACCTCTCCAGTTTCTACAGAGAGCTGGAGGGGATCAGATCCAGCTTATTTCCAAAATTTACCATGCCCCTTTGCCTATTGACCTTCAATCTAAGGGCATAATTATCTTTTGGTCAACTAATTACACATAAATTCACCAAACAATTTGCAATTTGCATAAATACCTCCCAACTGATTTAAAAAAAATAAAAATTGCATAAGATCATAAATATACTATATTACATTCTTCATCAAGTTAAGCTCTTCAATCACACAGGTATTTAACCCATATCAGTTTAGGAGGTTCTGGGTTCAAATCTGGAATTATCAAGGTGAAAATAAAAACTTTTTCTTGGTCTATAACGCTAAAAACTATGAAATTACGTGATTTCACTGGAGAAATTCCAGAAAATTCTACTATAATCTTGGAATTAGCCGAGATTTGAGGGAAAACGTATGTAAAGCCAAACCTCTATTTGAACAAAAATATTAGCTCCAGAAAGTAATTTCTATCCACTGTATGCGCAGTATTTTATTAAAAAAAATAAAAATCAATACGAATTAAATAAGGGTAGATTACGATTCATGAACAGATTGAGAGTACGAATTGAGAAACAGAGATGCTTCTAAAAAATACAAAAAAATAGAAAATAGTAAATGCATAATAAACACCATATATGTAATCATATGAAATTACAAGGAAGAAAAGATTTACTCACATAATTGAAGAAGAGGCGCAGTTGGAAGCGATTAGAAACCTAGGTTTTCTATTTCTGAGAGAGAGAGGCGAGAGAGAGAGAGAGAGAGAGAGAGAGGTGTGAAGAAAAGAAAAGACAGTGCTCGTGGCTTTAGAAAACGCACGAGGAAAGGCCTATGTATGAAAGAACCCAGAATTCTAAAACAAAACCGAGAAATAATGGAAAGGAGAGGGATATGTATGAAATATGTTATCTTTTTCATTTGCACCCTCCTTTTATATATATTTACAACAGTGTTTGATTTTTTTATAGTCGATGGGCAAAGAAAATTAATTTTTGTGTTTATGTTTATGGTAAATTTCTTATTCTAAAAAACTATAAAAATTTGGGAGTTTATAAAATCAACCAGTAATTGAAAATATATTTAAAAAAAATAAACTAGCATTGGCATTGCATAAACAAAAGATAAGTAACATAGCGCTCAAAATTTAGGTACGGAGGGTGTAAACGTAAAGACGTAATATTACATTGCAAAAGTTAATAAATGCAGGAAACGGGACCCAGTTTTGTGTACAACTGGCGGCTCTACGCACTTTTGTGTTGTATAAAAGTGACTCAGGAATACAAAACAAAATAATAATATGTTCGAGGGTTGGTGTAAAATTTTTTTTATTGTTCACCCTTCACAAAGAGTCGATGCTGCAAAATATCGAGGAAGCAGCGATACGGATCCCTCTTGGTTGAATATTTCTAGAATCATAGTTAATAGAATTCATTCGTAATTATGAAACATTCAAGAATTATAAATAGAAAATAACATAGTAATCTATAGTCTAAAATAATCATTAAATTTTAAAAATAAAAAACAAAATGTTTGGTTCTGTATAAAATTTGCATTTATTTGCTTAAGGAGATTTAGTTATAAATAAGAATATAGGAAAATCATGTTGAATTATTTAATTAATTAAATTAAATATAATTGAAAATAATGTTGAATTATTGTCATTTAAAAAAAAACATAACGCAACAGAGCTGCGACTGGCGTGCCTAGTTTATCTTAGAACAAAAGAAAAAAAAAATTGTCCATATTTCTTTTTTTGTGAAAGAAAAAAAATAACTCTTAAAATACACTAACAACTCTTACCGTTTGCATAGGAGAGTTATCTTCTTATCTCTTTCCATGACTATAGTACCAAAAAAAACTCAGGAAAAAAATAAAAAGATTACTCGTGAAAGATGCACTACAACTGTTATCATACTTTGCTTATGAATTAGGTTTATTTTCTTATCTCTTTTTTAGCTACGATCCAAAAAAAATTACAAAGATAACTATTGAAAAAATACACTGATAATTCTTATCATCACATTTGACCTAAGCGACAAGAGCTATCATTTTATCTCTTTCGTAACAATAGTCCAAAAAAAATTACATAAACGATAAAAAGAGCACCTCTTGAAAGATACACTGATTATCCTGTCATACTTTGTATAAAGAGATAAGAATTATCTTCTTATCCTTCCGCATTAATTCCACTTCCAATCTCCTTTCTTTTATTTATTTATTTTTTTTTGTCCAGCAGTCTCAAATTATAATCCGATTCACATTGTAAATTATATTTAATTTATAAGTGAAAATCTTGCAACAATATTGTACAAACTATGATTTGGTTCATAGACAATGATCACAGACGCATCTATGTGTATATTATTTATTGGGTTCATAAAAAAAAATGAAACGGTTGATAAAAAAATATTTGTGACCAACACCATGACCAAAATCAAAATTTGTTCGCGTTTTTTTCATATTATTAAATAAAAAAGCATATTGTTATTTTAGTACATATATCATTTTAAATGCTCAAATCTCAATAAAAAGTATCATTCTAACTCCATTCGTTCCATTTCAAAATATCAAACTTTTAAAAAACGCCGTTTAAACGCCGTTTTTTCCGAAATAACGGTATTTTATAGTCAACCGCACGAACGTCATAGAAAAAATGATTAAATAACGTAACGCGTCATTTACGTTTTTTCAGCGAAAAAACATAGAAAAATTGTGTTTTTTCACCGAAAAAACGTGTAAAATATCAAAAGACATATCGTGTATTGAGAACATAGTGTATTTGGTACATATCGTGAATAAAATGCTTAGAAATGTTCATTATTGTGTACCACTACCTTTCTTTATATACCAATCGTCCATACAGATATAATACTGTACACAAAAATACATATGAGTTTGACATAAATGTTCGCATACATACATCGTTTTTTCGTCGTTTTTTCACCGAAAAAACGCCGCACCGTTAAATCAACTTCGGACCGTCATACCGAAAAAAATGCATTTTAAAAGCTTGCAAAATATATAATATAATGATAATATTATACACCAATCAAATTTCTAACTGCACTAAATAAATCAAATCCACAACCCATCTTAATTAATTATTGCTCCATAACTATTTGACTAATTACACTTATTGTAGAATTTTATTGTCAATATAATTTATCCGTTTATGAATTATAATTCGTCATAAATGAAATGCTCAGAATTTCAGAACGGGTTCGAGGCGACGCGTAGCAATCAATCTAGACGGAAATGTGGCGCAGGGTTGGGACGCAGAGACCAATGCTTTCAGTAATTTAATCTAAACTTGGACTAAGATTTTCCCCAAACACCGCCAATAAGAATTCATCTGTTCCCCACATACACTCTACAGTGTTCTTCGTACGGATTAGACCAAAACCATTTATCTACAGTGTTGTCCCTATTCAGCCGACCGAGCAGTTGGAGTGTTGGACCAGTCAATTTGTGGGAAGGACAACGACAAAGAAAGAAAACTTTTTTCAATTTTCCCATTGTCATTTTTTTAAATTTATTTTCTCTCTTTTTGTTGGTGAAATGTTGCAGAAAAATGTTATATAGAGAGTATAATGCGGAAATGAGGAGGAAGTGTCATGAAGAAAAATTCGAATTTCGATTAAGTAATCTTTTTAAGCAGCAGAGAAAATTAAAATTCAAACTTTTATTATGACAATTTAAATTTTAATAATAGTTCAAGCGATAATTTACTAGAATGCTTTTCCAAGAAGTGACTTGAATTTAGTTGTCAAGGAAATTAACAAATATACAGTACCTCCTATATTTTTGTTTGTAAAGTATTTATATTAAGTCAAATACGAATAACTGTTAGATAAGGTAGCGGAATGTTAATAATTTAATATAAATAATAATAATTCCGTACTTCCGTAGAAAAATGCGAATTATTTGAACTCCTGCATGTTTTTCAATTTTTCTTTTATTCTTTTGTTAATGGATTGTTCTTTGAAAAGTTATAAATATTTATTACTATTTTATATGAATATATAGAGAACTTTTGGTATCAACTTTAATAACTTTTTTAGAAGTTTACTGATCTGTTTTTGGTATCTGTATATGCTGGATAAATTATGAATGGCGGAACGATTTTTAGCATTCTTCAACATATTGGAGAAATTATGTAGTTTCCGTTTGCTTGAAGAAAATTTCATCTCAAACTCATTCATCAATTCTGTAGCAGTAGCACTATGTAAGAACTGTGTTTTGTCAAGTATCAAATTAAATGCAAACTATAGACATATCAATAAATATACATCATATATAAAATTAAGCTTGTGAAAATTTTATGCTTATGAAAAAAAAATACACTCATAACATAATGCCACAAAATTGGTGATTTAATTGGGAGCTAAATTACATTGTACGATAGATCACAAGCCACATGTCACAAAACCAAAGAAAAGTATTAAAGTAGAAAACCGGCCACGTTTGTTGGTCTATCCGAATAGGGCCTACAAGATCAGCTGACGAATGAATCAAGAGGTGCACTTGGTTCAGATACAGTTGGAAAGTTCAAATCACTGTAACTGGGCCCCAAAATTTACGGTGTACAGAGCAGGAAGGACTTTAGTAGTTTCTCCTATCTCGTGGCACCGACACGTCATGCGTGATGTCATCGTGAGTGTAGGCAGCGGCTCGCAACCGTCGATGGTGCGCCGGCTCCATGTGGGTCCCACTGGCTTCCGTGGACCATTTGTCCTCTTAAATTAAATGAGATCTTTTAGGAATTTCACAAGAATATCCATTTAAAATTTAAATTGTATATTCATGATTGCACTCACCGAAAGGTATTTATACGATTGCTCATTTTGGTGAAAGAATTTTATCCGAACTATAAAAAATAATTATACATGTTTTGTTTTAAAAAAAATATTAAGTATCCAATTTTGTTGATCGTATATTCGTATTGTTGAATTTGTTTGTATAAAACTATAAATGCAATTATTGATCAAGTCTAACCTCGACATGGCAACAAGCCAACAACTTGTGAATCAAACATTTTAATATTATTTGAATTGAGGACGAAAGGGTCTAAACCTAGGTTGTATTTTTCTTTAGGGGCCGTTTGGATCGCTTAGGAAGTTGGGGAATTTGGGGAAGTTGCAATTCCTAGGAATAAATTTATTGGGAAGTGTGTAATTTTGTGAAGAGTTTGGATTGTTTATAATAAATTTATAGTAGGAAGATGAAATTACTCAAAATCCCCATGGGATCCAAACGGCCCCTTAGTTATTTTGACTCGTTCGAGCCATCTCTAGGGACTTGTTAGAAACTAGAATATTTAATTTTTTTGGGGAACAATTGACATTTTGACAAATGACGGGGGCCGGAAAGGGATAAAAATTCTTATCGTTTTATCTAGGGAATTGATGGACATGGGATTCGCTCATAATCACGCATTGTGCGGCGTCGTTTCTCTTTCATTGGTTCTTTTGGTTGAACGGAGCAAGAAAAGCACACATTTATTATTCCACAATTTCATCAGTACCCGAAAATATTTCGTAATATATTTTGTGATATAAAATACATGATGCTTCCACAATTGATCTTATAAACTTGGACCTCAATACAAAAAAAGAAAATAGCAAATCATCTTTTTTCTTATTTTGAATGGAAAAGTGATGGAAATACCCATTTGTTTCAAAAAAAAAAAAACATCATGTAATCATCGCTATCCCTACTACTAATAATAGCACCAAACTCAAGGGCTAAAACAATTAGACCAAATAGAAAAAAAAGGGAAAATTTTTTATGTGCCCCTCAAAACCGAGGAAATAGTGGATTTGCCCCCCAAAACTAATTTCTTCTGTTTTTACCCCTCAAAATATGCCCCTCTTTTTGAAATTACCCCTTTTTCTTTTTTTATAATAGATTTAACAATAAAATAACAAAAATAGAAATATCTGACCATTATACCCCTACATTGATCCCAAATCGATTGATCAAAAGTCTGATGGCCTCCGTCTCTCTCACTCGCATGAAGCCTTCGTCTCTATTCACTCCACTGCAACCCCAATCGATGACATGGAATTACTTGTGGAATATTCACGAGGCTATAGATCCAAGTAGCTAGAGCTCTCAAGCTTTAAATCACTCTAATTGAACGTTCCTTTTTCTCTGTTCCATTAGTTTCTCCATCGAATTAAATGGTAAGGAGCTCACCAAGGTAGTTGGAAGTGGTACCGTTGAGCTCTCCTCATCATGTACTTTCCAACGGTGGGTCAAACTTCGTCAATGGTGAAGTGATTGGTCGGAACAGTTTTTGTCAGAGATTAGTTTTGTCTCCTTCAATTTCCAACTTCGTAGATTTTCTTTTTTTCGTTAACTTGATTAAATGTGGGACCAGGGTAGAAGCCAATCACGGCTTGCCATTTGTGTTGGGATGAGGCAGCAGACAGATGAGGTCGAGTGGGTGTTGGCCAATCGGAGGAGTTTGTTTGAATGTCATTCGAGGAAGAGGGGTCTGATCAGTGGGGTCGAGCATGAGTTTGTTTGAATATCGGATACACTGGAGGAAATGAAGCATATTACCCTCGTAAACAAAGTCATTTAATGGGCACTATTTACTAATATGCTAGAAACCATTAAAGCAAGGTTGTTATGCCAACTGCATCACTTATAAGCTACGAAAGAAAGAGGGATGAAGTGTCATTGTAGTATGTCAAAGCTCACTGAGAAAAAAAATCAGAAAAGTACAATAGATCGGTTCTCCTCTTTGATGCGAGCAGATGGATCGATACAGGCGTGTGCGACTGTCTCTTTCTTGAGAGAGACGGAGGCTTTTGATCAATTGATTTGGGATAAGGGGTATAATGGTCAGACATTTCTGTTTTTATTATTTTATTGTTAAATATATTATAAAAAAAAGAGAAAGGGGTAATTTCAGAAAGAATGACTGATTTTGAGGGGCAAAAACAGAAGAAATTAGTTTTGGGGGGCAAATCCACCATTTCCTCAGTTTTGAGGGGCACAGAAAAAATTTTCCCAAAAAAAAATTGTCGCTTGATTACTTGTGCACTGTGGTACGTTCGGCAGTATAAATAATTCATTTATTAAGAAATAAAAATATATATTAAATTTTTTTATTGAGATGTTTTTCATTTCATTAAAGTATAAATATTATCTTGAAATTTTTATGTGCCCACCCATTGAGCGGATACGTATGCTAGTGCTCGAAAATCTGTCTGCTCTATGAAGAGATGTGGTTATCACTAAAAATTTTATTGAATTTGAAGAATATTGCGGATTCGATTTTATACCATATCTATCTTACAATTTTGATAAGCCAAATTAATTTGAATTTTAACAAGTGATAGCTCAAAACTTGAGATGATCCAAATATTTGAATGATGGAGAACTTGATTCAACTTTTCTTTTTTTTTTTGACAAAAGAACTTGATTCAACTTAAATTTTAAAAATAAATAATCCAAAGAGATTGACAGAAAACTTGACACTCGACATGTCGTCAGAGTGAACTGACCATAACCCAATTGGACTCGTCTTATTTCCATCTTGACACGAGCCAACTTGAAACAGAAATAAGTAAAGTTGCGTGATCCTAAGAACTCAACCTGAAACGATATAATATGAGACTTGAAATAATCTTTTATGGATATTTCAAAAGACAGTCATAATTTTCAAAAACTATACAGATGAAATTTATCCGTCAAACACTAGATTTTTTATTTTTTTTTTGAAAAGAAAACATGGTCAGTAATCGGATGACTAAAACGGGACAGGGCGGAGCAATTATATGCCAAAGTTCGAAATTGTAAACATTATTAATTAAAACTACAACAAAAAAATTTGAGATTTCTCAACCATAATATTAATATTATCAATTATTAATTATCGTCATAACTCTAATAGTTTAATATTAATATTAAAACTTGAAAATTAGATCGTTACCATGCAATTTGATCTGCAATAAAAATATTTTAATGTATATGAACCTCAAAAAATAATTTTAATAGATATTGCATTTGTTTTAATTAAAAAATTACAATAAATTAGGAATCCATCACAAAAATTCGAAGGACCCAGCTGAACATGTCGTGTTTGATTTTAATAGCATAACGACGTCTAAAAAATCACATATAGACCCAAGTAAATATTTATTCATGACTAATCGTCTTATTTCTTCCTCCCAAATAAATTTTATTAAGACAAATTTTAGAATAGAATGAAATATTTCGATGAATAATTATTTCTAGCATATATATACTAGCACGAATCTCACGCATTGCATGATTTGTCAGGACATTATAAACAAAAGATACCACAAAAGATAAAAAATTCAATTCAGATATTATATAAAAACTGTCACTAAAAAATACTAAATATTATTCCTGTAAAAAAAAATTCCAAAAGCCACAAAAGATCATAAATATTGTGGTTTGAATAGTTATCAAACTTCTTCGTATACCTCCCATATTTATATATCTATAATATAGAAAAATAAGTGTTCGATAAGATTTCTAATGAACCTATTATGCAAAATTTATGAGAAAAAAAATTCAGAGGAAATTGTTGTACTTTTTTATTGTCTTGATTTTTGAGCTATTACTTTTGTATATTAAGTATATTATTTTAGATTTTTTTATGGTTATTATAATATATATTTGATTTCTCATGAATTTTTTATGTAACACTATTTTAGAGTTGTTTATTTAAAAATTATTATTATATTATGCCTATATTAGACTTTACATCATATATATATTTTCAATAAAAAATTTACGGACTCTGCTGACACGAAATTCTAAATTCGCCCCTGTATATACAGCTCTACAAAAGGAAAAAAAAAATTAAAAGAAATGGTAAGCAGGGCAAAATCTGACTGTAGTGCTTTTCTTCGGAATGGTCACTGTACAATTCTGACTTCTTTTAGGGACATGAAGCAAATTATCCCTTTTGTTTTGGTCTGTATCGAACAACTTTTTAAGGCCAGATGCTTAAAAGCACGGTCTTTACACGCGGGAAGAAGAGGCGTGGCTACCCGTTTTTGGTCCTTATGTCGGTTTCAGTGACAATGAGAACGATAACCAATGGGCTTTTTTTATTTTTATTTTTTTTCCTTTTTCCTCCATTCCAAACTTTTTATCTTTCTAGACCTTTTCATAATACGTGGGGTGCATTTTTAGAAATAAATTATTTAGCAGGAATACATTGCGCTCTGCTTCGCCACTCACATTCCCAAATTTCCAATTGTAGATGTGCTGCCAGAAGTAGAAGATAATTTTGCAATATCTGATGAAGATTTCTGTTGCGTTTCTATTGATTTTGGTCAACTAAGAATTTTTCTAAAAAAATTTATCCTCTACATATATGTTAAAAATTATTATATTATAACACAAAATAAGTGTGAATTATGTAAATTTGAATTTGTACATGGTCCATATTTATGAATTACGATCATACGACAAGACATATTACAAGCAAAACTGTGCGAAATACATTAGCAGTCATTTGTTTTTTCACCCAAGGATAATGAACTGTTCCTGCAACAAATAAATGGCACGCATATCTAAAAGGCTTAGTAAACTTCGTAGCAATTTTTCGTAAATTTAATCAACGTATTAGGGGGTGGTATTGGAACTTCTCGTCCCAGAATTTGTAGTGGCGGATCTAGAAAATATATCTAGGTGGGTCTGACAACTTCTGTTTAAGTCTTCAGCCCCACTTTTGAGTGCTTCAATGGCAGAAAAAATTAGCTGGGGCTAAAGGAGGGCTCCAAGGGCTCGACGGCGTGAGGTGGGGCTCTAGCCCCACCCGCCCCGGTGGTAGATCCGCCCCTGGTATATACGTTGCTTGTCATGATTTATGTGCATATGAAAATTAATATATAAAGCTTATTTACTTTTCCTTGAATCAAAATAATTGTTGATAGTTCATTATATTTGATAAAAATATTAAATAAAATTTAAAATCATATTTAGAGATAAGAATGAGATGTCCAACAACATTTTATATGTTGTTTCGGTTTCTATAAATTTAAAAGGCTTATTTACTTTTACCTTTGTCCAACAACATTTTAGGAAGAGAATACTGATAACATAAAACATCGCAAAGGTAATTCTTTTGTCTTCAAAAGACCAAAACATATCGACGGTGTCTCAAAAACGGAAAGAAGGACAAAAAGAATAAGGTAGTTTAGACAAAGGTAAAAAGTTATTCTATATTTTCTGATAACCCACAAAAAAAAGAAAGTTGTCTCGATTTTATGAACGAGATAAGACTGTGCCATCGATAAGTACGAATATTCTCTTGTAATATTCTTATCTCCAATTTTAGAACTCCTATAAGAGGTAGAGCTTTGAGCTTTCTATAAAGGGTTAGATATGAGTTGTTATCACACGGTCTGTTTGGTTTGGTACCGGTCTGATCGATTTCACACGGAATAATTTGTAGTCTTGTTTACAAGTTTAAATTTATTTTTATAAGCGTTACAAAACCCTCTATCAATTTTTTATTGTCAAATGATATATTATTCCTTTTAAGGAATATAAATTATATCGCACAGTTACTTAAGAAAATAATAATAATAATAATAATAATAATAATAATAATAATAATAATAATAATAATAATAATAATAATAATAATAATAATAATAATAATAATAATAATTGATCTTGTGTAGATTCGTGTTTCATTTGTGTTTGCATTAGTTTGAACTTAATATACCAATATATTTTTATTTATGCTAAAAAAGAAATGCTAGTGTCCTATATATAGGTCGGATGGGTCCGTCCAATATAATCATTTTCAAGTTTTTAAATTTCAAATGACTGATCCTAACCATTCAATATGTTATCCATATTAAAAAATTACAAGAAACCAATTTTTATATTTTTTCGAATTTTTTTACTATTTTTTATATTTTTTAAAATTCGTGATATAAACATTATGGATCGTCCAATAACAACGATTTTATAAAATACCAAAAAAATAGTAAAAAATTTTGAAAAAAATGTAAAAATTGGTTTATCATAAGTTTTCAATAAGGAGAACATATTGAACAGTTCGAATCAGTTATTTGAAATTTAAAAACATGAAAATGATTGTATTGGACGGAATCCATCCGTTCAATATATTAGACTCTAGCATTTCTCATGCTAAAATCAAGAATCAGTTCACTCAAATTCGATTCGCTGACGCAGGGGCGGAGCCAGAATTATAACATGAGGGGGGCAAGTTTCACCGACATGAAGATGAAAGAAAATTTATAATAAAAATAAAGTAATTAATTAATTAAATTATAATATATAATAATAATAATACTTATTAATTAATCATATAAAAATATCTCTTTTTATAACCGTGATTCAATGAATAAAGTCAATTCATTATTACACTTGTATATTTCTCATAGACTCGCCTCTACACAAGAGGACATTACCAATGGTATTTATTTTATTATTTTCATTTATGATTGACTCAAATAATGCCACTCAAAGAGTCTTAGCAACATCTTATTGGACCCATAATTGGATTCGTTTACCTTTCTTTTTATTATTATCTTTTAGAAAGAACAACCCTAAAATTATATTTTATTGGTATCTCAAGGATGCACATTTATTCATTACAGACTCAAGCTAGCTTTTACCCACTGTATAAAATCTCAACGGCCACCAACGATAACGTTCTTACTTTCTGTTCTCGGGTCTCGGGCCCTTCATCTGTTTGAATGAAAATATAGCCCATCCGGGATCCAAATCCGCTGTAGCGCGGGACAGCGTGTAGCGCGCGTACGAACCGTCTAATTTTGATTGGACGGTTCATTTTTTACGGACCTATCAATCTAGGTTATATGTACGGAGCTCCCTTGTCCATTGGATCTTAATCAGACGGTTAGAATGCCGCGCGGCACCAGATCTGAATTTGCCCATCCGGCCATCCCAAGTTACAAAAAAAACACGTTATTCGAAGGGGAAAAAATTACTATCAAGCTACTCTTCTATGCGATTTGGGCTTAATTTCTATTGCTTAAAATTAAGAAAAAATAACTAAAAAATTGGAACTTTGTTACTAAGAAGTCGAATATCGAGGGGGACAAAGCACTCTTCCGCATCCCTATTGGCTCCGCCCCTGCGCTGACGCCTTAATCTAATTAGAACGAAATTTAACAGATTGAATCAATCCTTCTACAATTTATTCATTAAGTGGATCGCTATCCAACTTGTACATTTTATATCAACTAAGACCAAACACGGAAAACCAAATATATTTTTCAAGACACGCAATAGAATTTCGGATCGTGCCTATTAAACAATTACAACTCGGTATCTTATCAACCATTTTTTACAAAATTTTGCACATGATGAGTTGATATAATCATATAACAGCATGGTGAGAAAGAACTAGAGATAGCGACTTTGCGAAGCCGCATGAAAATGATGGAAAATTAAATTCAAATTTGATAAAATGGTCCCCAAACCTTGAAATTGCAACACGGGCGGCGGCGCTTCGGAAACGAGACCAACTCACCAAAGGTACTTTTTCATTGCATTCATTGATTATTCATTTTATTAATTAATCAATGGCTAATTCAGTCATGCCATGCACCACAATAGATAAAGGCTTTTTTTTTTGTTCAAGGAATATTCAATGCATTTCTAATAGCTTCGTATTTCACAACCTACAAAGAAAAATTTATTTCGCATAATTTTGTATTATCCTCAGTTTCCAAAATTTCTTATTTTGGCATTTTTCTATCTCAATTTATTTTATGAGATGAGATTAATTCTGACGGGCTTCAAATCGCAAAATATTATAAAATGAGAATAGTAAGAACAAATAACAGATTATTTGAACACTAACATTGATTTGTTAATCTGTTGACAGCCGCTGTCAACTTATTCTAAAAAAAACATTGATTTGTTAACATAATTGCACATGCACTATCAAGGTCTCACTCTCAATAGCCACATGATATCCTTGCAAAAAGTATTTCATTGCTCTTGATGCGATGTACTCATGCAAGGCATTGTACAAATATTCCAGGGCATATTCTTCAAGGAGACTAATAAGACATAGGAGTTGTTTCTTAAAATAAAGTGGAAGTAAATTTCCAGAGCATTTATTAATTCAGTAGACAGATCACTATTAACTTCAATTTAAATGTATTATATGTTTATGTGTAATTACATCCCAGACCTTTGGCGAACTCTTTTTTGCTTTTATCATTTCTGCATGCGTTTGGATCGTTTGAAGAAAGAAGAAGAAGGAAGAAGAAGAAAAAAAATTATAAACAATCCAAACTCTTCACAAAGTTACACACTTCCCAATACTTCTTCCCACTTCTTCCCTTCTTCTCTTCTTCCCACACCTATCCAAACGCACCCTCTGTAAAAGAACATTACATCTTTTTTTTCTCATCAATCTATGAATTGAAAAAAAAAAATAGCTCATATTTATAATGAACTTGTACTAACAAATAACAATCACAATAGACGATCAAATGTTATGAAAATAAAAAAGTACAATGTAAATATTTTTTGTATAATTTAGACATGTTGCGTACTAAGTTTGGTACGGTGCAATTTATAATCAAATTGATATATTATCCAACGAGATATTGCCTGTTAGAAAACAACTAATCCCTTGATTTGTCACTTAATTAATTAGTGATCAAATGATTCTCAATATTTAAAGTATAAAATCATAATATGATTTCCAATATTTTAGTTTCAATGGTTGTTTTATTTCCGATGGCTCTCTCTCTTTCCATTTACTATACGTAAAATAATTATATTTTTATAATATTAGACACGGATTATTTATTTATTTGAATGAAGCCCGTAGGCAGACACGGAATGTAGTGCAGTGGTTAACAGATTAGATGTATTATTCTGGAAAGAGTTTCGAGTCTCATCGAATTTGCCATAACAATACATTTTCGACTTATGGTTCCGTTTGGATGGTGTGAGAATAAGAGGAATAAGGGAAGAAGTATTGGGAAGTGTGTAACTTTGTGAAGAATTTGGATTGTTTATAATAAATTTGGGAGTAGGAAGAAACTATTCCCTTATTCCTGCACCCATCCAAATGGAGCCAAAGTATTGAAAAGTATAATTTTGTGAAAAATTTAGATTGTTTATAATAAATTTATATTTAGAAATAAAAAATTCCTCCTATTTCTAAGCGATCCAAACGGCCATCATAGCCGATTAAATAATAAATATAATGGAAATTTAATACGAACGTACGAAAATGAAACCATCATATAAGAAAGACATCTCTTCATGACAAAGCATCTATGACTCTCAGTTTGAATTGCTGAATAAAATACTGAACTTGTGAAAAAAAAAAAAATACAATGACTCTATTTGTATGGTTGGCACACCTGTGCAAGTGTAGACACGAGCATTAATTTCCTACTAAGTCACGTCTAGATGCATTATGCACATCTCTCAATATGAATTTCCTCTAAATTACGTCTAGATGCATTAGATCTAAGGAAAATAGAAAGACTCGAGAAATAAATACAGAAGGAAACGCGGCGTGAGGAAAGTAGGAAACAGCCAGACATTTCTGAAATTTAATTATCTGACTACCACAAATCTGTCAAATAAATTCACAAAAGAAAATTCATATCTGTTACAAAAGTGGGTTTTTAATTTTTTTTTGTTAATTCAAGGGAGATTTAGTCATGTGAGATTCAATTGGAAAATTCAGTTCCAATTGCTTGCTCTGTAAAAGCACGTTTGATTATGAAAAATGTAATTTATTGCGGGGTTTGATACTATAAAAGTTTCTCCTAAGAAATACTTATTTGTATCATCAAGTTATTTCCAGATCGAAATAAAGTCTGTAAATTTTATCTAGGCAGCTGGTACCAGTCTGTTTCTCTTTTAGTTTCTTAGTTAGTTTCTAAAAAAAATATTAATTTTTATATGATTTAAATATAATATATTTTTACAATAAATTTAAAATAAAAATCTTTTGAACAAAATAAGATATTTGTGAAAAACGATTGACTATCGAATTAATTCTTACGCGCTTAGTTGTTTCATTTTAAGTTAATATATCTTAAAATGACGTAACTGGATTAGGGCATAATTCTTGATAAGCACCATAAACCTGGCTACTGTACTCATCAACACGAAATTTTGCAACAAATTTCATTACTTAAATCAGATGTGCATTATAAAATATATGGTGCATGATTCATTTTTGCAACACAATTAACGGATTACAATCATCCATGGGTCATATTTGAGAATTTTTTTTCGTGATACGTTGGCCTGTATTTTTGTTGTACCGAAAAAAAAAACAAAATCATCGGGTTTATCGATTTTTTACAAAAGGAAAATAAATCCTTAGGTTTATCCATTGTTTAAAATAAGGAAAATGATGAATCTTTCTCGTATTTGCCTTGAAGACAACGCGTAATTACTAACAATATTAATATATATAGGCTTTCTTGCTATTTGTGCTACCATATTTTGAATTAGAAGGCAAAACCGCGTATTTATTAATATCACAAATTGTCAACGAACAAAACTAATTGGATACGTAGAATTATAATTCATTCCCACAACTGACAAATTGTTGAAATGTAAAACAAATATTAATCCGATAAATAATTAATGGATTAATATCATACACATTGCATATATACTTAATATTTGCAAATTACTGCTTTTACTGAAGGTGAGAGAAGGGAAAGAGATTTAGTGAAGTGCAACTTGGAAGTGCACAATATTTCTCATTTAACACAATTGAAAGTCTGACCCGCAGCTTCTCGTCTGATGGACGGTCCAACAGGAGCCACGTCATGAAGGACCTGATTCAGGTTCGAGTCCGAGTCGGGTTAGAAAACGAAATGCTTGGGGTTCAAAAACGAACTGGGGGCGTTTGGCTCGCTTAGGAATTTGGAAAAATTCTAATTTCTAAACATAAATTTATCAGGAAGTATGCAACTTTGTGAAGAGTTTGGATTGTTTATAATAAATTTATGTCTAAGAATCGAAAATTCTCCAAATTCCCATACCATCCAAACAAGTCTAGATTCGCTGTGGCGGAATAATTGTAGGAATATGTTGTAGGGATAGGGGGAACTGGGAATTGGGAAAAGAGTGGCTGTACTTGGTTGCTGTTCTCTGGCCGTCTGATGTGTAGTCAAAAGCCGAATGATGCTTTTACTTTGGATCTAATTCCTTCTGTGGAGCTCTTTTTCATAATCATTGTTAAAATAATATTAAGCCTTTTTGTTGAAAGCTATCGCATATTATCTGATTTGATTTGATTTTTTTTATATATATTTCCTTGTGTTTAGCATTTTCATTTGAGAATATGTTCTGCACTGAAAAGTGGAAATTAATGTTATCTTGGTAAAACTCTCTGTTTTTCTAAGAGTAATATTCCGGCTGAGAAATAAAGAATGATACAAAAATATTTCGCATTTTATATATTTTTATTTATACAGATTCCTTTACTTGTATACTTTTGTTGTTTTTTTATATCAATCTCATTACATCAGCATAATGTTTAATACTTATAAAATGACCACATTGTACTTGAAATACATAATTTTAAAATTTGTAACAGTTAAAGAAATTTTGTAAAAATATTTGCCTCTCATCTCGTAACCAAAAAAAAAAAAAAAAAAAACTCTATCATGCATGATAGTTGCGGTGCTAATGGAGTAACAATAATAGTGCTTCTTTATAACTTGCTGTGAGATATTATGATTAGCAAAGGAACAACAATTTCCTTTGAAAGGAAAAATAACATAGTGCCGACATATTATCCGAGAACACCAAAAAAAAGTTTATTTTAGTTCACATTATATGCTAGGTGCAATTAGAGTGCTACCCTTACAAATAACATCCTCTTAATTTGTTATAAATAAATTTTATTTGATTTCTCCTAAAAATTTATATTCTGACCAATTACGTTCCAGAAACTTGATAGAAAACTTTTTATCTACTCCTTTCCTCTGCATATTTTCTTTTGAGAGCTATTTGGCGATTGGTCTGCTAGCTAATTTCATTGATCAAAGAAAAAGAATAATGAATGAAAAAATCCTTAAATTGTAGATTTACAAGAAATATACATGCACTTGAAATTAATTCGAGGAGTTAACGGATTATTGTTTTGGGTGTTTCAGGGCTTATTTAGGCTTTTGATTTGGAAGATGGGCTCAAATTGAAGTAGCCAATTCTTCGTTCATTCAACATTTTTTTTTAAATCTAAATTACAAAGAAATTAATTGCTTGGCTTGTTTACTCTTCCTCTGCCAATATAGGTTGAATGTTTCCTCGAAATATTCAAATAAATTAAACCAATACAACAAATACAAATGCACATCAAAGTTTTGTAAGTGGGAATTAAAAAATGGAGAAATCTAGACCTCCTGTTTCTTTTGCTACTTCTATTTCACTAGAAACACTTTATCGTGCAAGCTTCAAGTAAGACGGAATGATTGATGCAATGCTAATCAAACTCAGTCAAAATTCAACATTCTTTATGTATTGGCAATATCATCACTTCAGACTCTTGTTCGCCAAATTGTTCAAATTTTTAAACTACAATTTCTCTGAAAGGAGCATGTAAATGGGGTTTCATGGCCAGGCAATTTATGCCTTTATTTTGCATTTATTTGTAAGCGGAACAGGTGTTCTTGCTCAATCTTCAAATCAAGGTGTGTCTTTCTTTCCTCATCGTTTTGAATCCATTTGCTTTGAGCTGGTTTTCTTTCTATCTTTCATGTTCCTAAAATAAGGTGACACATTTTATTTATTTATTTATTTTGTATATCATAGGTTTTGTTAACCTTGATTGTGGACTGCCCAGAAATGAAAACTACATTGATAATAGCACAAATTTAACATACTATTCAGACTACGAGTCAATTAGCACCGGCAAGAGTTACATCATTGCTACAAATGTTATCAGCCCGTCGGTACCAAGACAATACGAGACTGTTAGAAGCTTTCCAACTGGATCCCGCAATTGTTACACCTTAGAACAAGCTGTGCAAGGTGAAAGATATCTGTTGAGAGCAGGTTTCATGTATGGAAACTATGATGGATCAAATAGCAACGCGATATTGTTTGATCTTCATGTCGGGGTCAATTTTTGGAAAACAATTGAGATAACAAACTCATCTTACACGTATGAAGCCGAGATAATTACTGTGGCGGTGGCCAATTTCGTGTCAGTTTGTTTGATAAATACTGGTCGTGGAATTCCTTTTATTTCCTTGTTAGAAATGAGGCCATTGAAGGATTCCATATATACGCTTGCTAATGCATCTCAATCTCTTGATCTTTATGAAAGAGTATACATGGGACCATATGCAGTGAGGTGAGCTATTATATGGTATGGTTTATTGCTGTGTGCATACAATTCAGATTGAATTAATACTTATACTAATGCTCCATTGCCCAAAAAAATAAAAATGTCATACCAAAACTTGACCATCAGAACATATAGATGAACAAAGAAGAACAAATTCTGGATTCACATCATCTTTAATAATCTTGTAAAATGCGAAAATTATTATAAAGTGAATGACTAATTGTGAACCCTACAGGTATCCGTCAGACCCGTATGACAGGGTCTGGCAACCATGGGGCCCAGCACCGGGATGGATCACCATTTCAACCAAGAAATCAATCGTGAACTATAAGGACGACGAGTTCGAGGCACCATCAGCAGCACTTCAGTTTGCTGCCATGCCGGCCAACAAGAGTCGTGAACTTAACTTCGATTTTGGAGATGGCCACACAACAACTGAGTACTTCTTTATATTTTACTTCTCCGAGCTCGTCGATCTTTCTGGCTCAAATCAGTCACGAATACTCTCCATTTATCTTAGTACTGATACCGATCCCTGGTACCGACACTTTTGTTTTATTATTATTTTTTTATTACTAGATACTAGTCAGTAGTTACACTCAATTTGTCAACACTTCTGTTGCATCACACATTTTGTGAAGCTTCAAATTTGAAGCATTACTTCCCCAGCTGAGTACACAATTCAGAATTAAACTGACATGGAAATATTTGCCAAAATAATTAGTTAACAGGTACCAATACGAGTTTACTGGGCCAACCTTTTTATTTTATTATGAAAAAGAGATGTTGGGCCTTTAACGTATTAAAACATTTTTTTTTTGGGTCAATATGTAAAATTTCAGGGCTGAACCGTTTTCTCCACCATACCTACGCGGGTTTTATTTGCACGCTAACGGGTTCTTCACGGGTCGCACATCATATAACTTCTCGCTTCAGGCTACAGAGAACTCCACATTGCCTCCGATTATAAACGCCATTGAAGTGTTTACTCGTTTGGTTTCCACTGAAGCCACGACTAACTTAAGCGATGGTATGTACTTTGTCTCATCCTTCATTTGCACGTAAGGTGTTTGTAGGAATGTCTGTGCAACAATGTGTCAACTTTCTGGCTCAAAAGGGATACTTTAAATCTGTAGTTTTCATTTCTCGATACAGTTTTGATCGTATATGATCTTATCAATGAAGACATGACTAATCTCAGGATGGTATGCATTATTTGTACCTGAAATAGGGTGTTCGTTGAATTGTTTGTATGAAAATGCTTTTGCTACAGCCTTCAAATGGTATATAGAATGCCAAATTTATATTTAGCTTTTCTTTCTTTTACCAATTTAGAAATCCAACATTGTCCACATGAAGTTACAACTTACAAGTGTTAGAAATTGGTTGATATAAGCTATATGATAATTGTTTTGACAATTAAAATATCTGTTTGGAAACCTTTTAAAGCCATGCTTGACATGAAAATATGTTTGCCATATTTTTTGTATATGCTAGTTAGAGCTATTACTGCAATAAAGAATCAATATGGAGTAAAAAAGAACTGGATGGGTGATCCGTGCTCTCCAGTTAAGTATGCATGGGATGGATTGACATGCAACTCCAGAGGAAATGATCCGGAAAACATCATCGGAGTGTTAGTTTTATAGACAAAGAAAACCTTTTTTTTTGTGTTATATATATGCATTATTCTGAGTTTCTCTAAATTGTAAATATGGTATACTAAAGGTGGAATATTATACTTCTTTTTGCAGAGATTTATCCTATAGTGGTCTTACTGGCAACATATCTGATTCTTTTGCATTACTTAATAATCTGACATACTTGTAAGTTATAGCCTTATAACCACATTTTTTTAATTAAGAACCTAATTTTTTTTTTTTGAAGTTGAATTAAAAACCTGATTAATATAGATATCCACAACTTCCCATCTAAAATTTCAGAGATCTCTCTTACAATAATTTAACTGGAGCAGTACTTTATTCTCTGACAACACTGCCATTCCTCACTGTTCTGTAAGTACAAGCTATATCTCGCATTTTTCCCGTGTTTGAAAGGAAAAAAAAATATGGTTCTGACTCTTGACCCACAGTTAGTTTTTTGTAGTAATTTGTCTGAAAATCAATTATCTGGTCGGCTACCTGATCCCCTCGTAAAAAGAGCAAAAGCTGGCTATCTTGTATTACAGTGAGTACTTTTATGTTATTTTGTCTAGGTTTCTTGCATATACCTTGATTTCAGTGATTTGGGAATATTTGGTTACTATTGTTTAATGTCAGGATCAACGGAAATGATGACTTGTGTGGTTATAAGAACTCCTGCAAGGGTGATAAGGAGATGACCACAGCAAACATCATTATTCTTGTGATGGTTGCGGTTCCTATTGTGCTCATATCCGTGGTATTCATCATATATTTTTTCTGCATAAACTTGTCAGGTAATATATTCTTACAGTAATTTTTCAGTACTTTTGTAAGTTACCAGTAAGCTCTCATTCAATATGATACCAGTTAAGGGCCATAGAAGTGATATTCTACATGTTGATCAATGACCACAGAAGCCTCCCTACTCCCTAGTACTTCCGGTACTGGTTCTAACCAGTCAGACTCAGTCTGGAATTTATGTAGTAGTAGGAATTGAACATAACATGGTCTTAAAATATATTTATTTATAATGACATATATTTCTGCTTGGATTCTTAAGGCTTTTCAAGTGACATGTCTATGCAACCGCTGCGTAGTGAAACCATGTCACCAAAAGAAGAATTCAGTCCTGCGCATCTTATGGGTCCCATGCAATATATGGCTCATGAAGTGCCTGATATGAGAATCGAAGGTCGTCAGTTCACTTACCGGCAATTGGAGTTAATAACAAACAATTTTGGTCGTGTGGTTGGAAAAGGAGGCTATGGCATTGTGTACCATGGTTGTTTGGAAGATGGTACTGAAGTTGCGATTAAAGTGAGTTCCAAGGCATCTACACAAGGGAGGAAGGAGTTTTTTGCTGAGGTAGGTTTCATCACAAAAGTTTGTTTTCTTATAAGTTTCTTGAAGCTTATTTACATGTAACATTCCTTTATTAAATGTTTACATTTATTGGATTGGGATACCTGTAAGAAGATGTTGAATGGCAATCCATGAGCAAAGGCAATAATCGTCTAATATTCTAATATAATTTCAGCTGAGCCTGATGAATAATTCTGCTTCAGATCACTAAAGAGTGGTCTTTTTCGTTTATAATTGGTTGGTTTTTATTTTTCCTATTAAACCAATGAAATTTTGCACCTGGTCATGGCATGCATGTAACAATAGAGGAAGGTTTAGTTAATGTAATTATGTCAATAAATCAATACATTATATACTACACAAAAATAGCTCTATTGCAACAATGAAATTGTATCATATTTTCAAGGAATACATGTAACAGCTGGAGGAAAGGTTCATGGATGTAACAATACCAATAAATCAATACTTTATTTTACACAAAAAACCCTCTGTTGTTTATTCCTAGGTACGGAGCTTGACGAAGGTTCATCACAAGAATTTGGTAGCGCTGATTGGTTATTGCATGGAGGGGGAACATCTTGCCCTTGTTTTTGAATACATGGCTCTTGGCTGCCTCAAAGATCATTTAACAGGTTTGTTCGATATGGAAATGAGAACTAAGTTATTAATAAATTTAATTTGTGCTATTGAAAAGAAAATAATTGCTTCAATTTTCTGTGTGCTCTTTTTAGGGAGGACCAGTACTGCTATAGTTTTAAGTTGGAAGCAGAGACTTCAAATCGTATATGAAGCAGCAAAAGGTTTTTTCTATTTATATGCTTTTATGGGGTTGATCCTCTTTATATTTAATTCATACATTTATATTTGTTTTTCTTTATACTTTGAAATGGCCCTCAAAATGGCAACTTAATTATTCACAAAAGTATCTTGGTGAGGGCACCTCTTAAAGATAATACATTTTAAGGACATTTTTTCATTTATGAACTTACTAATTGCTTTTACATGGAACTTTTAGGCTTAGACTACCTCCACACAGGGTGCGATATAATCCACAGAGATGTCAAGTCAAGCAACATTCTTCTAGGTCAAAATTTGGAAGCTAAGATATCTGACTTTGGCTTTTCGAAGGTATCTGGTTCCTCCAATCGCATGGATAGAGGCTCGTATGTTGGTCTCGTTGGTACACCAGGCTATATTGATCCAGAGTAAACTATTTGCTATTATATTTTCTGATAATATGATTCAATAAAGTGACAAGACATAAGGAGCCATTTGTTGCTTGATCAGATTGTTTGGAATGGCAGAATTTATATCCCCACTGCATAGAGAAAAACAATCCTATCATCTTAAGGTACCGGTCCAGGACTACAGATGGTTTTAAACTCGTGGCAACAGACAGTTTGGGTTCAACTTGATTTAATATATCTTGTTTCATTTGCAAACTATAAACATTTCCTTTTGGTTCATATTGCGACTGAAAACATTTTCAGAAATTAATAACTTCAATTTTATTATGATGGTTAAAATATCAATGCTGTTTGATCTCCTGGGATTTAGGTGTTTAGTGTTTAATTATCAGCACCTGTATAATTAAACTGCCAACTCGCCTAACACAAGTTATTTCTTCTTTGATCTGCCCCAGGTTAAGTACGACATTAAGGCACACTTATAAGAGCGATGTGTACAGCTTTGGAGTAGTAATACTAGAGATGCTAACAGGAGAGCCTCCCAATAGAAACATAGATGGTGACTCCCACATAGCTAAGCGTGTCGCATCAAAAGTAGCAAAAGGCAACATCAATGCCATCATGGATCCAAAGCTACGAGGAGAATTTTGCCAAAATTCTGTGTGGAAAGTTGTCGACCTAGCAATGCGATGTGTGGCTTTATCTTCGTCTCAGAGGCCGACAATGGTCGAAGTGGTGTTGCAGCTTAAAGAGTGCTTGGATTTGGAGACGGCTGGTCAGCCAAATGGTTCTATTGAAGATGATGTGCGACTGAGTTCTGCCTTGGCAGTTAAGACCATTAAATTTGCTCCAGCGGCAAGATAAAACTTGCTTGGAGCTGGTTGTAATCTAGGTTTAAAATGCATTGTACAAATGAGGAAAGAAAAGAGCGGATCTGGCGTGCTCTCGTAACACTAACTGATTATTGCAGTACCATTGTCAAGGGACGACCCTGAGCCAAACGTATATAAATTATTCTTTATTTGTATGTAATTATTCAATAATAATTCTATTAAAGTGCTTTTCTAGCAGACTTCACCTTAAAAATCTAAGTTAAATGTTATTTGCACGTAGTATTTTTATTCTTTGGTCTTTGTTGGGTTTCATTTCTAGCCTACCCAAATTTGTTTGGGACTAAAGACTTTGTTGTTGTTGCACATAAGAAATTCGGATATTATTATATATATTAAGAACGAAAACAAATGAGTTCAGTGTGCAAGAAATGGCAACAGCGCAGTCACACATCTTTTTTTTTCCTGCATCATAATCCTTGTTTTCTCTTTCTAACGAGTTGACCTAACAATAATACATAATAACCTCCGTTAACTTTTAATAAATACTCACCTCACCTTATATGGGAGCTTGAATATTAGCAAAAGTTAGTCGCCTGAGTTTTCTTTATATTTCACTATTATTAGACTTCGGTAAGGTTGTTTAATCCCTGCTTTCACCTCAAAGGAAGTTGGTTTTCTTAGAGGAACTAAAAGCACATGAAATTACTAAACATCAAGCAGATAAGCATAACACGTTACATAAACATCCAATCCAATCCAATCGTACAAATAATAATAACAATAAGCAACATATATAATTCCACAGACTACATCTATTGAAGAAGAAAAACCCCACAAGACCGATTCCAAAGAGGAGAAGAAAAGAGAATTAAATAAAAAAAAATTGGATAATACACATTTCTCAAACAGAAACATCACTGAACAAGAAAAACAGAGAAACTGCGTTCTCCACTGCTGTTTACAGACTCTGTCAAAGTAAATGCTACATAGGATATATAAAACCAGTACCGTTCTATGGACGGGTTACACAAAGATAATATCTCTTGGGTTGAGGCAGTGGTAAAGTGCCAAATTCAGCACAAGAGGAAACATGGTAATACAGCCCTGGCTTGCTTTTCTTTTTTACTTGCTGGTTGCAAGCTCTTTTGTTCTAGTCCGGACCAATACCCAAGGTGAGCATTTCTTCAAGCCTTATTTAAAGTTTAACTTTCCTTTCTCTAGTGTATTTATACACCCCAATAAAGATCTGATTTGAAAAGAGAAATGAACAGAAAAGCTAATGGGATAAGATTTAGTACTCGTACCAACTAGCTGGTATGGTATTGTAAAGTACCAGGGAAGGACCAACTAGCACACAACTAGTTACAAAACGAACTACTCAGGAGCATGATAGGCTCATAGGCACAAAGAATGCTTTCTTCAAGTAAATTCCGAACTAATTTTGCACAACAAGTACAGTTTGAATTTATATCTTATGAATTTCACTAAATTCAATATTTACAATTTCTTCCAATTGGGATTCAGTTAAAGCTACAAAGCTAGCTGGATTGACTTTGGATGAAAAAGAATGAGAATACATATAAGAATCTAAAAAGCACAAGCATCTTTTTCAACAAGTTGAATTAATACAAACTTTGCATCATTTCTCTCTTCACTCCACCATGTATTTCTAGGTTTCATCAGTCTCGATTGTGGACTTCCTAGCAATACTGCATACACAGATAACAGTACAAGGATTCTGTACACTTCAGATTATGATTATATCAGCCTTGCAGAAAGCAAGTTGTACACAGTTTCATCAAATCTAATAACCCCTTCACTTCCAAGGCAATACAAGACCATCAGAAGCTTTCCAAATGGAACAAGAAATTGTTACACCTTCAAAGCAGTCGAAGGTCAACGATATCTCATACGGGCTGGTTTCATGTATGGAAATTATGATGGGTTAAACAGCGCACAGCCAAACAACCCACTTCAATTTGATCTCTATGTAGATGCCAACTACTGGACGACACTGGATATTATTGATGAAAGTTCAATAGATCAGCCTGAGGTTCTGACCGTTGCTCTGGCCAATTTTCTATCTGTATGTCTGGTAAATACCGGCTCAGGAACTCCGTTCATCTCTCTTTTGGAGCTGAGAACACTGAATAGTTCTATGTACAAGTTTGCTAATGCAACTCACTCACTTTCCCTCCAATTCCGGCTCAGTTTGGGGCCAAAAACAGGCCAAATTATTAGGTCAATTCCCTATGTCTTGTTGTAGCTTAAATTTAAACCATGCCTTGATTTTTTCAATGTAAAATAGAAGAAAGAAAGATATTAACCAATCAACAATCTATATAACAAATTCACAATTCATTATCCCATTAAATCATTTTTCTATAGATAATTTTTGGTGGGGATTTCTTTGCATCAGTCTGTCAGCTATCAGGCCTTTCACTTTAATATTGCTTGGTCAATTTTCTTTTCAGGTATCCTTATGACCCGTATGATCTGAGTTGGCTAACATTTAGTGGATCTCCAATCTGGACACAGCTATCCACTAATTTGTCTATCAATACGTCAGCTTCTTTTGGTGCCCCTTCAGCTGTTCTTCAAACTGCAGCCACCCCAATCAACTCCACAGCCCTTGAAATCATGATCCAAGAAGATGATTCCAGTACAAAAGTTTTTATCGTGTTCTATTTTGCTGAGCTAGTCAAGCTCAATGCGAACCAAATAAGAGAGTTCAACATGTATTTTAACGGCAAACAAGTCTATGGGCCCTACTCACCTTCTTACCTCTCCTCTGATGCAATATATACCACTGATTTCATTACAGGAATTCATAACTATTCCTTTCTGTTGAACGCAACAGAAAACTCAACGCTTCCGCCACTGCTTAATGCAATCGAAGTATACAGTGGAATGTTCCTCACTGAACCTTTGACTGAGAGAAATGAAGGTAATCTTGCTAATTGTCCAATAAAATATTTGTATTCTTTAAGGTCTACATGACATGCCTATTAAATTTGAGAAAAATATTTACTATTTATTATAAGCTGAGGCGATGATGTCAATCAAGGAACAATATCAATTGAAGAAAAACTGGATGGGTGATCCATGTAACCCAGCCAAGTATTCTTGGCAAGGTGTCAAATGTGATTATGACGGCAACAACTCGACAATTGTGGCTGTGTGAGTCTTGTAGCCAGAATTCAAATTAAATATTTCTGAAGTCTAGATTAACTCTAGAAATAACATATTATACATGTTTATCCAAATTATTTACAGGAACCTATCACACAGTGAATTAGCTGGACAAATATCTAGCTATTTTTCAAAGTTGCAAGAAATCAAGAATCTGTAAAACTTTCTTTTCCTTTACTTTTCATTATATATTTGTTTGAAATTTTTTGTTCAAGTTTTTGAATAAAACATATAAACTTGAGATGTTCATTTAATTGACTTGTACATTATTTTGCAGGAATCTTTCCAATAATAATTTGAATGGAACAATACCTGAATTTTTGGCAGAGATGTCATCCCTTGTTTCCCTGTAAAAGATAATTTAGTCATACCACATCTTTCTTTTTCCAATATGAGTCATAAATTTTAAAACTGTGATGTTCACATATTTCTGTGCTATTTCTTTTTGCAGAGATTTGACAGGAAACAATTTTTCCGGACCAATACCTCAAGGCCTTTTGGAAAAGGCAAAGGAAGGTTCACTGGACTTGAGGTCAATTCAACTTCATTCATTTTTTTTTTCAAACTTTAGTATTTAACTGTTTTTCTCAACCCAGATCCTTATAAAAAGTAGGATGCTTATATATTGTTCTCTCTCCCTCTCTCTCTTGAATTAGATTGCTACAACACTAATTTCTTGTTATTGGTTGCACGTGCTAGATATGACTGTCAATACGATAATTCATGTTCAGCACATGGGAATAGTAAGAAGAAATTAAGTACACCAATTATCATTGTTATCATCGTAGTTGGTGCTATTGTGAAGACACTGTTGGTGTTCGTCGTATGCAAACTATGTTGGAAGTCAAGAGGTAATCAATATGTAATAAGTAGAAATATTTATCCATAAATAAGATTTAAGGGTCATGGCGTGAAAACTGTATTCTACCAGCGTAGAAAATTGTAAGTAACATTAATTGATTCATTGGTCTTCTTAATTCTAACAGGTAAAATATTTAAGGGTCATGGTGTGATACGAGAAGCTCAGACACCAGCACAAGTTGAAATTCCTCCCATGCAAAATGTTGATAACATTGAAGTCCCTCCTATGCAAAATTTGAGGCACCAGATACCGATTATTCAAATTGAAGGAGCTGAATTCACGCACCCACAAATCGAGAACATGACAAAAAAGTTTTCAAGAGTAATTGGAAAAGGAGGATTTGGTAATGTATATCTTGGTTACCTAGAAAATGGCACTGAGGTAGCCGTTAAAGTTTGTTCACTGGCAAACTTTCAAGGGACCATGGAGTTTCTCACTGAGGTAGCTTAACCTTCATCATCTTCCTCAAATCTAGCAATCTTGACCAAAAAAAAGAAAAAAAGATAAGTATTATAAGTAAACTTGACAGACATATAATTTGTTTCAGGTAAAAACTTTAATGAAGGTTCATCACAGGAATCTGGTGTCTCTAATAGGATATTGCATTGATAGGAATCAACTTGCTATTATTTATGAATATATGCCTGAGGGTAGCCTCAGAGATCATCTAAAAGGTTAGCCTCAGAGATTATTTATGAATATATACTGAGTTGGAAACAGAGGCTCCAAATTGTGCTTGACGCTGCCAAAGATGACTAACCAACTGTTAGTTAACTAGCACAGTATATGAAGCTAGATAATTTATTTGTTATTCATGTCACTTACCAACTACATTATGTCTGAGTGTAGGCCTAGAATACCTGCATACAGGCTGTGGAATAACTCACAGAGATGTTAAGACAAACAACATCCTTCTTGGAGCAAATCTCGAGGCAAAGATATCAGATTTTGGCCTTTCTAAATTTTCTAAATCTACTGGAGCCAGTCCACAGACTCCACACCGGGCTAAACCAGATGTTGGCACCCAAAGATACATTGATCCAGAGTACGCCATTATTAATTAATTATTAATGCCACACAAAAAATATGACAAATCATTTTACAGAGATATTTTTACCTTTTCAAGGAATGGGAAATGTTAGCCACCTCCTAAAAATGGTTAACACAAAACACTGTACTTGTTTGCTTCTATAACTTTTTTGTTTCAGTTATGTTGCAAGATTAATCTGTGTTTATTTTGGACTATCCAAATTGTGCTAATAGTTCCTAACTCTGCGACTATTTGCCGAATTGCATGTGTCGGATTGTCAACTTACCAAAATCAATAAACGGGTATCATAACATATTCTGTAAACTACCTGCTAACTGTAAGACAAGGTTACCATTTAGTCATTTACCAATGAACATCTATAGTAACGATGTCTAACTATCTTCCTTCTTCAACAGGTATCAAAGGACATTGAAATTCACTTACAACAATGATGTATACAGCTTCGGAATCGTGCTATCGAAGGTTCTAACAGCACATTCCTCAACACGTGGTGGTCCCCACATAGTAGAACACGTATTGTCAAAGCTCCAAGGAGGTAACTTGGATGCCATTGTTGACCAAAGGCTGCACGGTGGTTACAGCACAAAATCTGTGTGGAGGTTTGTTGATTTGGCAATGAGGTGCTCCGCCCCATCTTCATCTCAGAGGCCAACAATGGCAGAAGTGACGATGCAACTGAACGAGTGTTTGGATTTGGAGATTTCTCATGAGATGGACGGGGGTAATGGAGGTGATGATATAAGTCAAAGTATGGTTGTTGAATTTATGACCATGACCTTTGCTCCGTCTGCGCGATAAATTGGGATATGCATATATCTTAGTTTCCATTTAATATGTTTCGTTCGATTGTAAAGTTTCATCTAATCGATGTAAAGTAAAATAGTTTAAATTTAACTAGCCAGGTTTGCAACAATATTATCCACAAATTAATTCAAATTTCACTGTGATTGCAATAGAATTGGTTGAAATCAGATGATTGTGGGCATAACTAGACTTAAATACAACATCTTTCAATGGTAAACAGAACCCTGAAATCAACAGAAAGAACTCAAATTCCATAGAAATTATTTCTAGAGCACAAAAAATGTACTTTAAAACAGCTTAAGCTGCTTCCTTCCTCCTCCCATTTCAACAGTGAAACCAAAGTGGCTCACTTACTCCGCTTCGTGGGATTTCCATCAGTGGTTCCTTCAGGATCAAAGGCGTGCCGGGTTGCCGACCCGCTCGCCAAAAGGTTACGCTGTCAGCGCCATTAGGAATGTAAGAAATGAGGAATTTGTCCGATTGATTTGAGACTTGACAGGAAATCCACTGAGACTCTGAGAGGCAGTTACGGAATAGTATCAAAGTTACGGAATCCGAGATTCCGTACTAAGCTGGTTACGGAATCCGGGATTCCGAGTTGGATAAGATTCCGTAACTAGTATAAATGGTTCCAACTCCCCCTCTCTCTACTCTCCGCGTCACTTTCTCTCCGCTGCTGCCTTCTTCAAATTGGTAAGTTTTTTTTTAATATTTAATTTATTTAGTTTATTTATTTTTTTAATTATTTGTTTAGTTTATTAAAAAAAAATAGATAATATATTGTAAAAATAAATAAAAAATTATGAAAAAATCAGAAAAAATATGAAAATTTTTTATATGTAATTCAATATTTTTTAAATTTATTTTGCATTTAATAATTAAGAATTTGATAATTAAATATTAAAAAAAATTAAAAAATTGTTCAAAATTGATGGGATTAATTTTAAAAGTACGAAAAAATTGTTGAAAAGAGAGTTGAACCGCTTCTACGCGAGTAGCTTTTCAATATGTATATTTGAATAGATTGTATATTGTTTGAATTGAAATGTTTGTGAATGATTGAATTATTGAATGATTGTTATTGTGAATGATTGAATAATTGTTGGGGAATAATTGTAGGGTGGGATTAGGGTTGAAATTTGGAAAACACTCCCGGTACAGGGGAGATGCTGTCGAATTTTTTTGTAGGTTTTTGACTTTATTGACTTTTAATTGCACTAAAGTCGAAATGCGACCACGAAGAAGAGTACCACAGGATCCACGTCGATCCACGAGGCCTCGGACTGATCCAGGCGCTTCTACATCGGGAGGAGATCTCGACGCTTCTTCATCTGTCCCTGATGTCGGAGCGTCATCATCTGCCTCCCCCAGTCCTTCCCCTGCTGATCAGCTCCTGCACCTCAGTCAGTCGGAGCTTCGAGGCATACGAGTGAGTTTTATTTTTTTTATATTTATTTATATATCTAATTTTGTTTGAAATAATATAAATAAGAAATAATTTTGTTTTTAAATTTGATGTACGGTTTCCGTACTTGATTTTCAGCCAGAATAAGCCCCAAATTTCGTTCAAATTACTTGTGTTTTTACTCATTTTCCTTTAAATTGTGCTAATGTTAGATGTAGGAAAGTTCAGCCGTAGCTCGGCAAGTTTTTTATACAGGTTCATCACACTTTGGCGCAAAAAAAGGAGAAAATCGACTAAGTTGCACAGATCCAGCAAGCTGGAACGGGCCGCCCCAATCATAGGACGGGTCGTCCCACCTCAGTGCAGAGACAGGCAGAAGAATTCCAAGCGACACAATTAGCCCATGCTGGGACGGGCCGCCCCATGTTCAGACCAGGCCGTCCCAGTCCACAACCAGGCCAGAGAGCTATTTCGAGATTGCTAAAAAATAGAACGCCTGATTTGGTGAGGTGGTTTCTTCAGTTTCCACCGCCTTTCTGAGCCACAATGCCACGTTTTGGAACTTCCCAAGAAGCCTATATAAGCTCTGTCCTGGCTCCAAGTCGGGAGAGTCCAGATTTGCTAAGTTTTGAGAGCCAAGAAGGAGCAAGACAACCACCCTGTCGAGACGGCCATCCACCAGCCTGAGACGCACCGCCCCAGGATCAGGACGGGCCGCCCCAGACAGGACAGAGCTTAGGAGTTGGACGATTTCCGAGCACATCTTGTTGTAACTTGGTTTTTCCTTTTTCTTTGTGTTTTTGTATGATGAAACCTGCTTTTTCTTGCATGGAGTAGTTTAGTTTAGGGGCTATGGTTCGATAACTTTTCTTTTAGTTGTTTGTTTTATTTGAATACTTGTTTATTTGCTAAGTTAAGTTGCGTTTATGATTTCTGCAATTTTATTCTATCTTTTTGTTGCAATTTGTTACTGTTTGAATCTGATTATTGCGTTAAACAAAGGCCTAGTTTAATTGTCAAAGTAAAGTCAATCTGCAATAACAAGCAAACACTTAGATCAATTAGGTAGGCGATATCCGAAAGGATTTAACCAAATTTCAAGTAATTAGAAGTTTTACTCAACAAACCGAGAGGTTGAGAGTTTACCTAGACCCAGAAATCAATTAGAAACACCTAAACCAAGAAACGAGAGTTGAAATTTAGGAGTTTTTAGGAATTATCAAACAGAACCCCACAACTTGACCTGAACGAGAGTTAGAGCGCAAGTCTGTAGGTTAGGTTTGATCTAATCCACGTAAAAACACTCAGCAAATAACTAAGTAGGATGACAAAACAAACATCAGATGATTGGAACGGCCCGTTCCAAGGTCAGGACGGACCGCCCGAGAGGGGGCGTCCTGGCCTAGAACGGACAGTTCCAACCATTAGACAGGGTTAGGACGGCCTGTTCCAGAGATGGAACGGTCCGTCCCAACCTTGACAGACAGGGAAAGTTAGACAACCTGAACCCCTAATCATTTGTTAATTGTTTAAACTTTCAATTAGTTAAGTTTTTCTAGGGAAATAGAATTTTAAATTCCAAGTTTTTCAATTCGCCTTTCTGTTTAGATCTGTTTGAAATTTAAAATTATCTATTTAATCAAAAGAATTTAATTTAATGTTGTCCCTAAAATTAGGCCTAGAGGGGGGTGAATAGGCACAAAAACGAATTTCTAAACCGGTATGGTCAATATTTGGTTCAATTCAAACTTGGTCTAATACAAACAATCAAAGCACAAGCAATTCAAGTATAGCAAGATAATAAAGAGAGAAAGAGAGAGAGAAATTGAACACGCGATGTATTACGGAGTTCCGACCCGCTAGGAAGTGCTAGCCTTAGTCGTACGTCTCCGGGAGTTTCGCAACCTCGAAATGGGCGCGCTCCGTTCAATTCCACACGAACGGGACTACAAATTCGAACCAAATCACCTTGTTACAATCACTCTCAAGGTGGATTGGCCTAACTCAATTAAACAAGCTCAAACACTACAAAGGATTGAGGCTCTAACCAAATCACTCAACAAATCTAGCAATTAACACTAGTGGATTGGTTTAGCACACTCTAATCTCAATGATTTTGCTAAATAATGCTCAAACACAAGAGAGAGTAATGTCTAACTGGTTGGAGCTCAAAAGGGAGGAGTTTCAAAGGTTTCAAAAGTATCTAAATAGTTCCAAGAGGCCCCATATATATAGGGGGCGCCAACAGCTCCAAAGACCAGTCAAAACAGACTCTGGCGTTATACAACGCTATATGCCGTTGTACAACGCCTAAATAGCCGTTGAAAAATCAAACGGTCACAGACAATAACGTTGTGAGTTGTCAGAGCGTTGTGTAACGCTGTATAGCGTTGCACAACGCTTCAGCAAAAATCCAAAGCAAAAGCTCGACAGTTCCGTTGGAACTTGTCAGAGCGTTGTGTAACGCTTGGTAGCGTTGCACAACGAAGTCAAAAAAACGAATAGGGCAGAACTGACAAACTCAAACAACATTGTCAGAACGTCATACGACGCTGACTAGCGTTGCACAGAGAACAGTGTTGCTGATCATTTATCCAGGATCAAAGCAGAAGGCATAAAATCCGAGACACTGCCAATCAACGATTCATTTCCAGACGAACATTTGTACTCAATCCAGTCTGGAACGGACCGCCCTAGCATGGGACGGCTCGCCCCAACCACAGCAAAGGATGTCAGGACAGCCGTCCCAGTCAGAACGGCCCAGTCTGAGCCAGGGGATATAGTTGGAACGGCCCGCCCCAATCTGGAACGGTCCGCCCCAACTCAGGCGACTCCATGGTATGCTGACTTTGCGAACTATCTAGCGAGCGGAGTTATGCCTTATCAGATGTCCTTCCAGCAGAAGAAACGATTCATAGCCGATGCTAAATATTACTTCTGGGAGGACCCTTTCCTGTGGAAGTTTGGAGTTGACGGAATGTTCAGAAGGTGTGTGCCGGAGAGCGAAATCGACCAAATCCTGCACAATTGCCACGCATCAGCTTATGGAGGACATGCCTCAGTGTCTAAGACCGCGGCCAAGGTCCTGCAATCTGGATTTTTCTGGCCCACGCTTTTCAAGGACGCAAGAAAATTTATCTCCTCTTGCGATCAGTGTCAAAGGACAGGCAACATTTCGAGACGCCAAGAGATGCCTCAGAATCCTATTCTAGAGGTTGAGATCTTCGATGTTTGGGGGATTGACTTTATGGGACCGTTTCCTTCTTCATGCGGCTATGAGTACATTCTTGTGGCAGTTGATTACGTGTCCAAATGGGTGGAAGCTATACCGAGCAAGCATGCAGATTCAGCAACAGTCAAAAAGCTTTTCACCAAGATCATATTTCCATGGTTTGGAATTCCAAGGACAGTCATTAGTGACGGGGGCAAACACTTCATTAACAAACAGTTTGAGAATCTTTTAAAGAAGTATGGAGTGAGACACAAGGTGGCAACCCCATACCATCCGCAAACTAGTAGCCAAGTTGAGATATCAAATCGAGAAATAAAGAACATCCTGCAGAAAACAGTGAGCAGTACAAGAAAGGATTGGGCATTAAAATTGGATGACGCCTTATGGGCATATAGGACAGCTTTCAAGACTCCTATAGGCATGAGCCCATTCAAGCTGATTTATGGAAAAGCATGTCATTTGCCAGTGGAATTGGAACACAAGGCATACTGGGCAGTTAGAGCACTCAAGATGGATTATAAATCAGCTGGAGAAAAGAGGATTCTGGACTTGCACGAGCTAGAGGAAATAAGGCTAAGTGCATATGACAATGCTAGGATCTACAAGGAGAGAACAAAGCTCTGGCATGACAAGCATATCCAAAGGAGATCCTTTGAACCAGGGGATATGGTGCTTCTGTTCAATTCCAGGTTGAGGCTATTTCCAGGCAAACTCCGGTCTAGATGGACAGGCCCTTACGTTGTGAAGAAAGTCTATCCATTTGGAGCTGTAGACATCTACAAGGAAGGAGATGAGACCTTCAAGGTGAACGGACAAAGGCTCAAGTTCTATGTCAATCCAAACGCTAGTACAGCAGGAGGGGAAGTGCACTTTTTCACCAACCCCTCACCCGCAGAGTCGTAGACATCAGGGGTCGAGCTTGAGACCTTAAACAAGCGCTTCTTGGGAGGCAACCCAAGGGTTCAGTTTTTAAATTTATATTAAGCTTATTCAATTTACTTTGTGTCAAAAAGTCAAAAACAAAATAAAAATTTGAAAAAACAACAAAAGAATAAAAAAAATTAGGAGTAGGCTAAATAACCAGAATACTTGGCTCAATTTGTGATGTGGTTGATTACTTTCAGGAAGAAAACGATAAGAAATCGATAAGCAACTGAGAAAGACAAGCTTGGGGGAGAAAATTCTGATTGGAACGGACCGCCTCAATATTGGAACGGCCCGTCCCAACCTGTGGAACGACCAAGTTTGAACCAGGACGGAGTGCAATTGGGCAAGTGGACTTACCTAGTGGAACGGTCCGCCCAAATCATAGGACGGTCCGCCCCATTTCGAAAAATGACTGTTACGCGTGGCTCACCGCGTGTAACCACCCACTAACCAAACACCCGACCCATTAACCCACTAACCCAACAGTTACACCCCATCTCCCTCTCCCCATTCAAACCCCTTTAAACCCATTCAAACCCCTCTCAACCCTCTCTCTCCCGACTCACTCTCACTGCTCTCGCGAATCCGACGAAGCGCCGCCGACGACGCCTCGCCGGAGCAACCCCCTCTCTCCTCTCACTCACCCACTCTCTCTCGCACTACTATCGCTGCCGCAGCCCTCCGACGCTGCCGCGCCGCGCACCAGCGCCCGATCCGCTACTGCCGCCGTCTCAGCCGCCGATTTCGCCATCTCTCTACCACAATCGCCTCTCCTCAGCAGCCGTATCGCCTCTCCTCTCTCTATTCAGCCCCAGCACGCCGATTTAGCCGGAATCCGCCGCCTACACCACTGCCACCGCGCCTCCGCCGCCAATCCCTCCATTTTTCCGGTAAAATCAAACTCTATCTTCTCTCAAATCATTCCTGAAACCTACCTATTTGAATTGCACCAAAACCTAGTCCCAATTTCAATTCGAAAAATCAACGGAAACAATCTCTGGTACTTAACCATTTTTCTGCCCAAACCTTAATTGGAACGGACCGTCCCATCTCTGGAACGGCCCGCCCCAATCACCAAACCCTGCCATAAAACCTTCGTCCCAGTCCCAGACCACCCCGTCCCAAACCAATACCCCTCTATCCTTCTAGCCCAGAACGGTCCGTCCCATCATCCGGACGGTCCGCCCCAAGCCAAGAAAACAGCCAAAGACACTGCATTCCAGGACAGACCAGGCCGCCCCATTTCTGGACCGGCCCGTTCCATGCAGAGGAGGAGTTCAGGGAGACTTTCAGACAAAATCACAAAATATTTATTTCGCGATCTCCCGCGCAAGCCTGGAAAGCGGAAGATCCTTGTTCCCAGAACATTCACCAGGGGCATTGGTGGGTGGTCAACAAAAGAAGACAGTCCTATTCCACCGCTTGACAAGTACCCGCTCGATCCGCGGGAGTTCATGGTTAACCAGCCTCCCGTCTCTCAGTCGCAGTACACAGTTGAGGATCCAGACCAGATCATTCCATTCGCGGGTTGGGTCAGGCGCAAGCAGCCATCCCCTTACGTGTATTACTGGTCCGAGCTAGAGTCAGTGTCAGGCATGACTGACGATCAGACCGAGCCAGCTGATACGGCTCAGTCCTACCAGCCTGAAGCTCAACCTGAGCCTGAGCCCGCTGCCACAGATGCAGAAATCAATGCAGCAGCGGAGGCGGAGGAAGAGGCAGAAGAAGAAGAGGTGGAGGATCTCGTCCCTGAGACGCAAACCTACCCCTCACAGCCCGCAGAAATTGAGCTTGCCGATGTGAACATCCGCCTCAAGGGCTCAGATGCCAAGCAGAGGTTCAAAAACCTTCGCAACAAGCACTTCCAAAGCACCAAGGCAATAGATTTGCGGGTGCTAGATCAGCTTGGCATAAGCGATGACTTCTTCCGTCTTACCAGATCTGTCGGGTTTCGCCCGAGATTCTGGAAGATCAGAGCTCCAGCCTATACGGCCCTCACTATGGAGTTCCTCTGCACCCTTGACCTCTTTTTCAAGGATGATCTCTGGCAGATGACATTCCGTGCGAACGGAAAGAAGATGATCTGCAACGAGAATGACTTCGCCCGGTTCTTTGGGCTTGAAAATGGGGAGATCACTGACGAGTTCTTTGAGGATAACCTTTGGGAGGAGTTGTCTTTGGAGCACAACCAGCCAGTCAACACCCGCCGCTCCTCCCACATCCAGCACCCGACTATCCGCTTCATACAGCGGATGCTCTCTCTCACCATCTTTGCCAAGGGTGAGTCGGGTGTCAAGTTGACCCGTGGTGAGCAAGCAATCCTCAACCAGATCTTCTATCCCAAGGGCGAGGCAAAGCTCAATCTGGCCTACTTCATGATGAAGCATTTTGAGAAACAGGCCAATAATCTCAGGGCAGGCACGGGACAGATCACAGTTGGCGGGTACGTGACTCATTTGATCCGCCAGTATGATGTTACGGTGCCTTGGGATGAGCTGAGGCGAAGCTGGATAGGCATGAGGCAGCTGGTTGAGATGGGGATGGTAGCCCAGGTTGGATCCGAGTATCAGTATTGTTATGGCCGCCATCGGTTCCCGCTTCCATTCACCAGGTCCATCGATCTCCACAACAAAAGGACCTGGCTTCTGGTTGATAGAGATGGGCGTTTGATCAACCATGAAGAAGAAGAGATGCAGCGCCGTTTGGCTAAGATGGAGGCTGCTGCTAGGGCAGCAGGCGCCGGTACATCGGCAGAGGCAGAGGCAGCAGGAGCCTCTAGCCACCCGTCTCAGCATCCCTCCCATTTCCCATCGATGCCCCACATTGAGCCCTTTGATGATGTTCAGGGCGAGCACTTCACTTGGGGTGGGATTCGTATGGAGGACATTCATCCATCCCCCTCTCCGCCACGCCCACATGGAGGGTTTGAGCCGCAGTGGCAGCCGGGATACGGCAGGGGATCGGACCAGCGCTACTTTGACATGCTGCATGACATCCACACCGCTCAGTGGAACTTGCAGGCATCATTTGATGAAGAAAGGGAGGAAAACAGAAGATGGAGGCAGCAGCAAGATGAGCGCAATGCAAGGAATGATGATCTGCTCAGCCGCCTCACGAGCCACATCTTTGGCCCTGGACCATCAGCTCCACCGCCACATGACCCACCACAGTTCTGAGCCAGTTACAGGTACGTTTTTTCTATTTTTCTCTCCTTTATTTTCTTTCTTGCATCTACTAGGACTAGGGACAGTCCAGTAGATAAGCTTTGGGGGGGGTTAAAGGATCGAAAAATCGAAAAAACGGATAACTTAGAGCATCTGCATAGCATATTGCTAGTTTCAGACAGTATTGGAACGGACCGTCCCACCAATGGGGCGACCCGTCCCAACAGGGCGTCCCAGTCTAGAACAGCCCGTTCCAACACTGTCTGAAACACTGAAACTAGTCAAGTATTGTGTCTGGGACGGTCCGTCCCACCATCAGGACGGTCCGCCCCAGTGGGTCGTTCCACGCTAGAACAGGCCGTTCCAGACACAATGCATTGGCAGTTTTTGTATATACATGTAGGATTTGCATAATTAAATCATTCCAAGTTGCATTTAGGATAGTTCTAAGGATCATTTAGCTAATCTTGATGTTTGTGACTTAGGAAATTTGGGCAGATTCTGAGAAAAACTAAAAACTTTGTTGAAAATTTGCAAAATGAATTTGACTAAACTAATTTGAGGCAAGCTAAGGATAGTAACTTTCATTTGACTTGGGAGTAATTTTGCTAAGCATTGGATAGTTAATTTCAAAAGCAATTATTCGGTTGTATTGAATAGAGCCGGCAAAGGGCTTGATTTAGTTCGCCTAAGATCATTTGAGTAACTCAAAAATAAGGATAACTGTAAGATGGTTTGCACAGATTTTCAGAAACTAAAAACCGACGCAATTTTCTTTTCAAAATCAAAGTAAAAACTAAAAAAAAAAAATGGAAAAACAAAAAAAAAAATAATAAAAAGGGGAACTAAAAAGTGGTGCAGTGCCATGGACACTGTAGGAGGCTATAGGTACTTGCGGATTAAAAGAATTCCATAAACCATGGGTAAGAAACAGAAAGAGATTCATGGTATAAAAAAAAAACAAAAAAAATAAAGAGGAAAAATCCTCTAAAAATCCGCTCTTATCTGGCCGACTTCTCCGCCTCGGGAAAAACCTCCTTGCCCCAGGAGAATTGTATCTTGTAAATAATTTTTCTTTTAAGTTATTTAAATTTCTGGTTTGAAGTATCGTAAGTCTGTGCAAAACAACTTGGAGTTATTCTGAATTATTTGAGTTAAGCACGTTCGATCCCGTTTCTACTTGATTTCTAACTGAATAAAAACTTTGAAGAATTAACTGATTTAATGCTTAGTGAAATGAAACAGAGTCAATGTGATGTGAGGATCTTTGGTTTGATTTCAGAAAAAGTTAAGTCACTCAAAAATAAAATATTTTGGTCTTAATGGAAAAACTTTTTGATGAAAATGCCCTTGTAACTTAAAGTCACAATCAGTTAAGTCTAAACTAGAAGGATTCTTTGAAATAGTTAGTGCATAGGTACTTGAACTCGATTAGGGTCTAATTCAGGTCTAAGTCTAGAGTTTTACTTGGGGACAAGCAATGTTCAAACTTGGGGGATTTTGATGTACGGTTTCCGTACTTGATTTTTAGCCAGAATAAGCCCCAAATTTCGTTCAAATTACTTGTGTTTTTACTCATTTTCCTTTAAATTGTGCTAATGTTAGATGTAGGAAAGTTCAGCCGTAGCCCGGCAAGTTTTTTATACAGGTTCATCACACTTTGGCGCGAAAAAAGGAGAAAATCGACTAAGTTGCACAGATCCAGCAAGCTGGAACGGGCCGCCCCAATCATAGGACGGGTCGTCCCACCTCAGTGCAGAGACAGGCAGAAGAATTCCAAGCGACACAATTAGCCCATGCTGGGACGGGCCGCCCCATGTTCAGACCAGGCCGTCCCAGTCCACAACCAGGCCAGAGAGCTATTTCGAGATTGTTAAAAAATAGAACGCCTGATTTGGTGAGGTGGTTTCTTCAGTTTCCACCGCCTTTCTGAGCCACAATGCCACGTTTTGGAACTTCCCAAGAAGCCTATATAAGCTCTGTCCTGGCTCCAAGTCGGGAGAGTCCAGATTTGCTAAGTTTTGAGAGCCAAGAAGGAGCAAGACAACCACCCTGTCGAGACGGCCATCCACCAGCCTGAGACGCACCGCCCCAGGATCAGGACGGGCCGCCCCAGACAGGACAGAGCTTAGGAGTTGGACGATTTCCGAGCACATCTTGTTGTAACTTGGTTTTTCCTTTTTCTTTGTGTTTTTGTATGATGAAACCTGCTTTTTCTTGCATGGAGTAGTTTAGTTTAGGGGCTATGGTTCGATAACTTTTCTTTTAGTTGTTTGTTTTATTTGAATACTTGTTTATTTGCTAAGTTAAGTTGCGTTTATGATTTCTGCAATTTTATTCTATCTTTGTGTTGCAATTTGTTACTGTTTGAATCTGATTATTGCGTTAAACAAAGGCCTAGTTTAATTGTCAAAGTAAAGTCAATCTGCAATAACAAGCAAACACTTAGATCAATTAGGTAGGCGATATCCGAAAGGATTTAACCAAACTTCAAGTAATTAGAAGTTTTACTCAACAAACCGAGAGGTTGAGAGTTTACCTAGACCCAGAAATCAATTAGAAACACCTAAACCAAGAAACGAGAGTTGAAATTTAGGAGTTTTTAGGAATTATCAAACAGAACCCCACAACTTGACCTGAACGAGAGTTAGAGCGCAAGTCTGTAGGTTAGGTTTGATCTAATCCACGTTAAAACACTCAGCAAATAACTAAGTAGGATGACAAAACAAACATCAGATGATTGGAACGGCCCGTTCCAAGGTCAGGACGGACCGCCCGAGAGGGGGCGTCCTGGCCTAGAACGGACAGTTCCAACCATCAGACAGGGTTAGGACGGCCCGTTCCAGAGATGGAACGGTCCGTCCAACCTTGACAGACAGGGAAAGTTAGACAACCTGAACCCCTAATCATTTGTTAATTGTTTAAACTTTCAATTAGCTAAGTTTTTCTAGGGAAATAGAATTTTAAATTCCAAGTTTTTCAATTCGCCTTTCTGTTTAGATCTGTTTGAAATTTAAAATTATCTATTTAATCAAAAGAATTTAATTTAATACAAATTGTTGAATTTAGAAAAGGAATAGTCCGTCCCCGTGATTCGACCCTTAAACTATACTGCAAACGAATTAGTATCGGTTTTTAAGGAATTAATTTGACCAGTACCCTCAGCACCGATCAAAATTATTAAGGAGTGGAAGCCTGAAGTGCACAAGACAAAGATGGTACGAAGTGAGGAGGTGGGCCAGCGTCTCGTGACATTAGGCCTCATCCATTTCACTGAGTTAGGTCACATGCCGTTGGATCGATCTATGATACAGGGTCTGGCCATGATCTGGAGGCCAGAGACCCACACGTTTCACTTTCCCCGTGTAGGCGAGATGACAGTGACTCTTGAGGTATTGATTTTTCAAAATTTTGTTGATACATATTTATTTAATGTTTTTTTGTGTTGTATAAGTAAGCACTTAAAACTATTTTGTAGGATGTCGCCTTTATTTTTGGCTTGCCTACGACTGGACGAGCGGTCACCGGTCGTACTGATTACGACGATGTGCAGAAGTTATCGGAGCTTGCATTGCCACGGGACACTCGTATGGAGGACGTCATAGATTGCTTCAGAGAGAAGGCAACAGAAGGACGTGCTAGGAAGTAAGAAATTTTTTAAAATTTAATTATAATTATGAGATATGCTGCAATATATATATGTATGTAATGTTTGTGTATATTTAACGCAGGAAAAATCACGCAGTTACGTTTGTGAAACTACGTGATATGTGGGCACAGGGGCCTGGGTCAGAGGACGCTGATAGGATCGACAGATACACACGGGCCCTGGTGTTAGAGTTGATCGGTTGCGAGTTATTTCCAGATTCCACGGGAGATTCCGTTCCTTGTTTTTATCTGGAGTTAGTTCGGGTAAGTATACCTAAATCAGTGGTAACTTGATTAATAATCTCGAAACACTTACGAAAGATTTGTAAATATTTGCAGGATGTTTGTTCGGGACATTCAGTGAAGTATCACTGGGGTGCGGCCACACTTGTCATGTTGTACCGTGGCTTAGACTTGGCCGCCATGGAAAAAGGCGGTCAGAAGGTCCCTGCTTCGTGGCTACTGCTTCAGTTGTGGTCGTATGCTCGGCTAGTACTTTGTCGGCCGTCCGTGATGAAAAATTTCGAGGGTTGGGGCCTACCGTCAGCCGATAGATGTCCACCGTATGGGAGGTATTTTTTATATTTTTTTAAATATAAAATAGTTGTAACAATGTTTTATTTTTTTGTCAAAAAAAATACAAGTACATTGGAATTGTAATGATTTGGCAGGCAATGGACTACACGACGTAGGTCGAAAAAATATAAAGGTCCCGTTCGCAGCGGCATTGAGTACGCTCAAGACGTACTGATGAAGATGGACTATGAACACGTGGTGTGGCGTCCATACGAGGATGAGGTCAGGGAGGTGGTCATGCCTCCTTATGCCCGCTATTAACAGAGTATCTACCGCCTCCGCGTGCCATGCATCCATTTCTGGGTCGTGGCGTGGCACTATGCAGATCGAGTCATGCATCAGTTCATGTTATTCCAGACAGTTCCGCCTCCTCTACCTACGGTACGTTAATCTTTTGACATTCGTGATTTCAATTGCAAAATTTATAATATATGCATTAAATCTGATCTAAAATAAACAGGCTTGGACGAGGATGGAGCAGCTGTTACAGTTTAGGCATATCACATTTCGGCAGAGGGATTGGCAAGACCTTTTTACTATTGAGGTGGGGATGTGGACAGACACGACCCAGGTTGAGGTGGCAGAGGCGCGGCCTTGGAGTGACGAGATTTTGCCATCCTACGACCGATGGATGAGGATACATGGAGGTGCTCATCTTGTCCCCATTCCGGGAGCAGCACAGCAGATTCTGGCTAGACAGATCACCTACCTTCAAGATGCGCCCGAGCGCGTGAGTATGGTATATAATTTTACTTACGATAATTTTTATTTTAAGTATAATTAAAACGAATTGTTTTGTACTTTGGTTGCTAATAACAAATAAACGGGTGAAACATATATTGACCGAAGCTCTACGAGCATGTGCATGGGCGGTGAAGAAGGGATTCAGACGTGCTGGGAAGCAGTTGCTGAAGAGCTACAGCACGCAGTTGGAGCTCATTGGCGAGCCGCACCGATTACCTCGCCTTTTAGAGGCGAAGGGTTTAGCGACGGACATCGACTCTATACCAGATTCGTCGGAGGAGGATCACGTGCCAGAACCCGGATTCGAGGAGCAGCAGTTCATGAGGGTAAGTTAATATTTATAATCTTATTATTTGGTTATTCTATTATTTATACTATTAATACTATTTATAATATCATTATATGTAATAGCCATCTGACTATACTCTGCACGACTGGGACACATATTTCGATCAGCCCAGACCCAGCCGGCCTATTATGCGGTGTAGACGGGCTGGCAGCCACCCGGCCACACAGCCATCCATCCATCCATCCACACAGCCACCCAGCCACGCATCCACTTAGTGAGGATCTACCCACACCTCCAGGCCCACCTCCAGGCCCATATCCAGGCGCACCACCCTATTTTGAGTTACGAGACCTTAGCTAGTTACGGAATCTGAGTTTCGGTAGTTACTTTCGGAATCTCGAATTCCGTACTTACGATACTATTTAAAAAAATCTTATTATATTGATATTATTTTTAATATAATATATTAATTTAATATTATTTTTTTAATTTTTCGGCTTGTTTCTTTCTTTTTCTTTTCTCCATCTGACCTTTTGAGCGCTCCCCTCCGCCCTCCCTACTTTTTTAAAAAAAAAACTGGGCCTTTTGTGTTAGAATTAATTTATAATGTCGCTAGCAGGTGACAATAGGCGTTTGTTTTAATCGTTCTTTCATTTCGTTTTGGACGTTAAAGATTTTAGTTGCGTTTAAAAAACAAAACGGTTATCGAAAGTTTAAAAACGTTATTTTTGTGGTTTAGATTATTTTGTCCAAAACGAAACGGCTAACGCAACTGGCCATTTTCATGGTTGTTTTAGTCGTTATGAACCCCTAGATGTCGCCATCAAATCCTACAATTTCTGACCATTTTTTAAGAAAAATGATAACCACAATATGTAGTTTTACTATAGTTGTAATCACTCGAATAAAGTGAACACATCAAATAGATAAGATGAACATAAAAATGATTAAAGTGAACACATATAAAAATTTTTTTGTCAGATTTTTATATGCATATTCAACTTATTTTGTTTGTACATGTTCACTTTGATCATTTATATGTTCATCTTATCTATTTTATGTGTTTATTTTGTTCAAGTGATGACAAATTTGCAAATGACAATAATCAATTTCCATTAATTGATGTAAATTTTTGCGATGATTGCTATTATAGACAAAGTCCTAAAATACAACACGAGAAATGAGACAGCGCATATTACTTAAAAGAGCAAAATATTCAGATTGCAACAATGTTGGCATAATGTAAATTAAAATAACTTAAACTTGAGCAGCGTAAAACATTTATTGTGAAGAAGTCGCCATTTAATGGGTCAACAATTGCTATGTTACCTCTATTAAAAAAAACAAAGAAAAAAAAAATTGCTATGTACCATTTCTTTTTGGAGCAAACTTCCGCTGCCATCACTTTTTGGTGCAACAAGTTGCCACAACTTCAAATTTTATTAATATTAAAAATTTAAAAATTCAAATATTGAATCCAAACCGTTGATCTTGTTCAATTTAACTAACGATGCGTTTCTACATAAATTTTATAAAATTTGAAGTATGTTTGATACTCGATCAAGTGACCAAATGATGAACGTATTCGAATTAATCTGTTATAATTAACTAGATTCGTTCATTTATTGACCACTTGATCGAGTATCAAACAGACTCCAAATTTTATAAAACTTATATAGAAACGCATCGTTCGTTAAATTGAACAAGATGAACGATTTGAATTTAGCGTTTAAGTTTTAAAATTTTTAATAATTGATGAAATATGAAGTTGTGGCAACTTGTGGCACAAAAAAGTGGTAGCAGCGGAACATATTGCATATCTTGAAAATCCTTATTTGAAAATTTTGTTCAAGATATGCAATTGTTCAAAATCCTTGTTTCAAGATATGCAACTTGTGGCACCAAAAAGATTTTCATGATATTCTTATCCCACTCTAATTACATCATCTTTTGTCATTGGATAAGATACAATTAATCTCGACAATTTAATAAACTAATTAGGATCTGCTGGGAACATATTGCATATCTTTGAAAATCCTTATTTGGTTTAATAAGCAAGGACATTAGAAACTATATATCAAATAGACATTAGAAACTATATAATTCTTCAGAAAAAAAGAGTGAATTTTGACTTCAAGCCTAGTCGTGTATTACATATGATCATATTATTTGGGGGGAAAAAGGACAGAATTGTCTATTCTTTTGAAAAGCTATGCAAACGAAGGAAAAAACAATCGCTTTGTATATTTCTTTCGGATTAAATATCTAACTCCGTTTGGATGGTGTGGGAATAAGAGGAATAAGAAAAGAAGCATTGGGAAGTGTGTAACTTTGTGAAAAGTTTGGATTGTTTATAATAAATTTGAAAGTAGAAAGAAGTTATTCCCTTATTCCCTTGTTTATAATAAGAAAAGAAGTGATTTAAAGAAGAAGGAGAAGATTTGCTATAGTATATCTCTTTCCTATTAAACAAAAGAGGAAATGCAGGAAGATGAATCGTCAAGACTGAAGATTTGCTATAGTATATCTTTTTTAAAAATGATTTTTCATAATTGAAAGAGTGATAAAAGGGTAAATATCAATAGGCAGTATGATTGAAGGGGGATATTTTCAAATTTAAAAATTACAAGGAGATATTTCTAATTAGCTATGATTAGAGAGGTATACCACTGATTTTCCCTTTTTTTAATTGAAAGCGCTATTCCTCACACAGGGTCATACTATAGCTTAAAAAAAAAAAAGATTTAGACGATTTCACAAATACCCTCATTTTTACAAGTGCATTAGAAAATTATTTCTCCATTGAAATATTAGATGACGTAATTCTAGTTAATGGGCGTGATGTAATTGTTTTTTTAATAGCTGTTTTGGACATATTCAGATACATCAATTCCGGGAATTGCTCCCTACACGCTTCCAAATTGGAGATCCACTCTTTTTAGACGAAAATATCCTTCATTTTTAAACTGGAGTGTAAATTTAGAGGACTGAATTGAAAAAAAATATAAGGACATTATTGTCCAAAAGGAGTGGATCTCTAATTTGGAGGCGTGTAGGGAGCAATTCCCATCAATTCCACATTTCCATGAAGCCAGCAATGAAATGGATTTTAATTATTTATGTTAACCTTTCATTTATTTTGGGTTCTATGGCCGGCCTTGTCATTTAGTTACTTGTCTATGTTGATTTTATGAAAATAAGTTGACCGATATTTCCAGTAAAATACATTTTTCACATGTTGTTAAAAATGAATAAAATCTTTTGAAAATATAAACTAGCCAACGAAGCCAACCACTTGATCACTTCCAATATGGCTTTCCATAAGAAGTGAAATATACTTTATTTATATTTGACAAAAATTGATTATTTCTTTCCTCCCATATTGGTCAACACTCTGCTGCTCATAAAAAAAAAAAAAAAATCTGCTGCTTAAACAGGGTCCTACAGTCGAGGCCGGTCTCAAACAAAGATGTAATTAAGTCTCTATATGTTAATGTTAAATTAACATAAATTATGAACTGCGATGCAAAAGCATAATTGGTTAGTAACTTGTTTTTGTAAAATTTTCATTATAAACTGACCCTATTATCTGTTAAGTAGCTGAGACGGATTAACTCTAGGCGGGGACAAATTAAAATTCATTGAGCTAATTTCATTTAAAATCAGTTTTGGGCCTTTAATTATTTTATACAAATTATTCAACTATGAATATAGTATTTTTGCAACAATCAAGCTGTTTGTGCCATTCTGCGTGGGGAGGAGTTTTCTGGTCAATTAATATATTTTATTTGTTTGTACCTTATCGGATTGAGATGGTGTGCCATATAATTTGAAACATAGATATGAAATACTAAACGCTTAATAAGGGGTTACAGTCAACACCATATTATACTTATTTAACTTTTTATTTTATATCATATACGCGCAGGTATGAGCTATAGTACTATAGAAAAAAGAAACAGACATGATCTCTTATCTATTTATGCTATGGCTAAGTGCAACATCATGCACTAGTTGTACATATTCCTTCTTTCAATTTAAATTATGTACCATCATTGGTTATATATATATATATATCAAAACAAACTACAAAAATTTAGCTATCGTGCATGCACAGCAGGACTGCTTGTTCAGTATAAAAATATTAATTATACTGATGAAGAAGATTTATACATTTATAGCCACCAGAAGGGACCAAAAGCTTTATTTCATAGGTATGCTATGGTATGCTCAGTTTAAACAAATTTGAAGCCATGCGGTGAAGCTAATTCCAGAAACATTGCAAAGATGAAGAAGCACTGCTTCCATCTTTTGGTTCTCTCCGTTGCATTAATTGCAGTTCATGGCCAAAATCTCGGAGGTTAGCAAGTCATATTCAACCTGGATTTTTCGTTTTTTTCGTTATTATTATTTTTTTCTAATCTTCCTTTCTTTAATTTGAGTGATTTTCCCTTGATGAACAAAGCAATTTATTTAATTTATCCATGTTATTATTCGACAAAAAAAATTATCCATGTTATTCTTTGGCAGATTATGTAAGCATCGACTGTGGAAACTCGATGAGTTACACAGACAAGAACACAAGTTTGGTATTCTCTCCTGATGACAAGTACATAGACACTGGTGTAAACTACAACATTTCAAGCAGTTATGTATCACAGATAGTTCAAGGCACTTATTTGACTCTCAGGAGCTTCCCAATCGGAAACCGGAATTGCTACACTCTGAAACCCGCAATGCAAAATCGTAGATACCTAATCAGAGCTACTTTCTTTTATGGGAACTACGACGGGAAGTACGCTACAAACGACAAGTTTCTATTTGATCTTCATATGGGGGTAAACTTTTGGAGGACAGTGAACATCTCTGATGCATCTCAGGCCGTCGAGTACGAAGCTATCATTGTAGCATTAGCTGATTTTGTATCAGTATGCTTAGTAAACAAAGGTTCAGGAACTCCATTCATTTCTTCTTTGGAGATGAGGCCATTGAAGTCGTCTCTTTATCCCACTGTAACTGCATCCAGCTTTTTTGATCTGTCCCTTCGTCGTGACTTCGGAGGAAGTAAGATAACAAGGTGAGTCAAGATGTTATTACTATTGATAATTTTTTTAGTTGTATTTTCCTATATTTATTTATTTTGTTGTGAAAGTGAATGTCTATGGATTATTGTTATCCTGAGAAACAAATGTACCATCCTTTTAGAAATTGAATACGTACGTCCATGAGGAGCATATTATGGAGCTATATGCCTATTTTAAAGTACAATTACATAATTAAATTTCCTCAATTACTAACAGGTACCCAGATGACCCCTATGACCGGATCTGGTACCCTCGATGCAACATGTGGACTCTCGTCAAGACAAAACTCAATGTCACCACTGACGGCTTTTATGAGGTACCTAATGTTGTGCTTCAGACAGCAATCCTACCAATCAATTCTACCAACTCCACTGTTCCCGAAGCGGCCAATCCAACCTTAAATATATCCCTCTATTGGCCTATAGATCCCTCTGTTCGGAACCCATCATACTATGCCAACCTCCATTTTGCGGAACTCCAACAGCTTCCACCAAATGGCCTCCGTGAGTTTAACATCTTTGCCAATGGATACCTATTCGCTGACAAAGTCCGGCCATCTTATCTTTTGAACGAACCATATTCTTCACAGAGTCCATTTCAAAATCCAAACGGTTCTGATGACTCGCACGTGATAACCCTTACTTCCACCAAAAATGCAACTGTCCCGCCGCTAATTAATGCGATTGAGGTGTTCAACCTCTTGCCTGTGAAAACTGCTATGACTAACCTCTCTGATGGTATGCTTTATGAACTAATTCAATTTTACCTTTGCTGTAAATGAGAGCACATCTATTTTATCTGGAAACATTGCCATTGTATATCTAGAAACAACTCATTAGGTTGATTCTCCATGCACACAATACATATAATTTGTGCCAAATTTTTTTTTTTTGCATTAGTTATTAAAGTTAGTTTCCCCGTTTGTTCCAAAATGTTTACTGAATATATATCTCAAAAATTAAGTGTCGACTTTTTATCTAAACTTTTGTTAGTTGATGCTATCATGAATATAAAGGCAGCATACCAAGTGAAGAAAAATTGGTCAGGCGATCCATGTGCTCCAGTGGTATACACTTGGGAGAATTTGGGGTGTAACTACGACAGCAGTTCTCCAAGAATAGTCACCTTGTAAGTTTCCATTAAATAAACTAATTAAGAAGGAAATATAAAAAGCCCATAGTGAAAATGATTTGCATGATCTGACATTTTAGTATGATGATACAAATTAATCCTACCTCAAAAGTACTCCAGTAATCAATATAGTTACATTATGGAACTCAAAGAGTTTTAATTAATTAATAATTAGCATGACAAAACCATGATGTTATTGCAGAAACCTATCGGATAGTGGTTTGAGCGGACCCATATCAACGTCTTTTTCATTGCTTGAAGCTCTTAACATTCTGTGAGTGCAGTCAATATGATGACAATTCAAAAGTACTAGGCTTATTATACTGATGAACTCTATTTAGTACTTACTTTTGTTTCTTCCCAAAATAATCTCTAGGGACCTTTCAAACAACAAATTAAATGGATCAATTCCAGATTTTTTAGGAAAGATGCCTTCCCTCCAATTCTTGTAAGTAATTAAAATTGTGCTGGGCAATTGGCATGGTAAATTTGTTGAACGACTCAAAATATGCAAGGAAAACTTGTGCAGGGATTTGTCAAACAATAGCTTGAGCGGTGCAATCCCTCAAGTGTTACTTGCAAGAGCAAATTCAGGACAACTTACTTTGAGGTACCTTTGTTTCTTCTGGTATTGATATGATATGTGATTCTGTGAAAACATTTAGCTGCTACACTCTCCAAATGAATATAATAGTGCAATTTATTATCGGCTTAAGAAAATGTCTAACTCAAGGAGAAATCTCAAGTTAGATTGATGTTTTTTTTGAAAGGTAGTCCAATATCAAAAAATTAATTGATGTTTTTTTTTTCCCAATGCTAGGACTAACAACTCGGGCATCCTTACTACTGTTCCTAGTGGCAAGAAGTCCAATATTGCATTAGTTATTGCTATAATAGCTGTTATATTTGGACTTGTCTTGCTTGCAAGCTGTATTGCTTGGATATTTATGCACAATTCATCACCATCAGGTTCAAAAAAAGTTTCCACACAACTCCCTCAATTTTATTACATGCAAATGAGCAGCAAGCCGTAGAATGCACCCTCTGGTAGATAATGATAGGCATATAAAAATGACAAATTTTTTTTGTAGGCCACAGGCTGCATCCTGTACCGAATGATGAACCATTAGTGCACCTAAAAATTAAAAAATACACAAAGATGGAGCTGGAGAGTATTACTCAAAATTTCACAATCCAAATCGGAAAAGGAGGATTTGGCATTGTCTTTGCTGGTACCTTGCCAGATGAAAATGGAACTAAAGTTGCTGTCAAGAAAATGTCTAATGATTCAGACCAAGGGCCGAAGGAATTCTTAACCGAGGTAACAAGGCCATTATGTCGTAAGAGCCCTGAAACTCTTTAAGTCCCCCCCCCCCCCCCCCCCCCCCCGAAATCTAATATAAATAGTTATTGTCACTGGCAGGTTGAGAACTTAGCAATGCTTCATCACAGGAATTTGGTTTCGTTGGTTGGTTATTGCGAAGCGCACGACTGCTTAGCACTTGTTTATGAATTCATGTCTCAGGGAACCCTTTCAGATCATCTCCGAGGTTTGAACTTCTATTGAAGCAAATAAGCTTAATAAAATTAAAGATCTTAAATTCTTAATATCGATAAAAAAAATACAATTTGCAGTTCCATAAGCAATCTAATATTATAATAGGAAAAAGAAGCCAGGGAAAAACTTTAAGCTGGAGGCAGCGCCTCCAAATATCTTTTCAAACTGCAGAAGGTTAGTAAATTAAACTTTAAAGTGATGCTTAAATTGCTTTTTGTTCTTGGTAGTTAATAATTCTTTCACTAGGAAATATGATCAGTAGAAGCCAATAATAATATACAGTTTTGTGAAAAAAAGTCGTATTTTCTCAACTGATAATGGGATTAGTATAATTGGATTCTAGTGTGTTTCTCTTTGATCTTGACAGGCTACAATATGGGGATACTAATTATCTACGGTAAAGCTATTTCATAAATTTCAAGACTAATAGGGATAAATTAAGGGTTATTTCTTGTGTAGATAAACCAAGACAAGTTCCATGTACACGTGGATTTTTTGAAGTTCTAAAGTGATTTTTCATTTTGAAATGTAGGACTCAACTATCTGCACCAGGGATGCTCAGTAAGATATATCCACAGGGATGTCAAAAGCAGTAATGTTCTCCTGACTGATGATTTGACAGCTAAGGTTTCTGATTTGGGAATTGCCAGGCTTCTATCTAACCAAAAAACCGAGACATTAGCTACACTTTGTGGATCAGAGGGCTACATGGATCCGTACAAATGCCTCATATTTTTCATTTCATATAATATTCATATACTTATATGTCAACCTCAGATAATTTGATAATTGGTTATATTAAACTTGCAATTTGGTGTCAATTAACTCTGAAGCCTAGCCTTTAACAGTAACACAAATTATCTTTTGTTAAATGCAGATATTTTGCAATGGGTTTTGTCACACAGAAGAGTGATGTGTACAGTTTTGGAGTAATCCTCCTGGAGATAATCACCGGCGAACATCCTGGAGTAAGAGGTCCAGATGGCGTCATCCTGGCGGAACGTGTGAGACAAACGATGGCCGAACAAAACAGTGGAATTGAGAAAATTATCGATGCACGGCTTCAAGGGGACTATAGTCTTGATTCAGTGTGGTGTGTTTATGAGCTGGCCAGGGAATGCACACATGATGATCCCCAACCAAGACCGACAATGGAGGCTGTCGTGACAGAACTAAAGAATGCCCTAAAAATGGAGGATCGCCGTCATAAAAATGGCCAGAATAACCAGAGCATGATTAGTATCCAGAGCACAAACATGAATTCTAACCCTGCAAAAAGAACCAATCAAAATTTCAGGACAGCATCCGACATAATTGGTCACGGTCCAGATCTGAGATAATTTGGGATTTGGTCACAGCGTAACTTTTATTTTATTACTGAAATTTAATTAGTATTTCATTATCGAGTTGTCTGGATTGATTTTTTTAGACATACTAGATAGAGGCTATCTAGTGAAGTCTGGATTGATTTAAACATGCGTAATGTCAATTTGGATTTTCGGTTCTTGTTGGACTTGTATTATAAAAAGCAATATTTTAAATTTTTAGCCAAAATACTTTTTAGGAGGGAAATACCTTAACCACATTTTAATGCTGCTAAAAGAAACCATAGAAACCCAAATCACGGTACTGAAGATAGGTGCTATATAATAATAAATTAGTAATTAACACAAGTACCAAGTTTGAAAATATAGGGCATTCACCAATTCATATACATTGACTATAACAACGTTGGTACTCATAATTATTAGATATTTGGTTGGCGGCTTCATCGACACTGCTTTTCCTAATCTATATAGTATGTGACAAAGTGGCGAATCTTGCCAAGGCAAAAAAGAGGAATAGTTGGTTCCTTGGTTCCTTATATATGGAATTACTGTGTTTTTCAACAACTTCACTATTCCACACATCTCGGGCTGAATTTAGATGAATTTCTTGAAGACGAACTGTATTTTTCAACAACTTCACTATTCCACACACTTGAAAAACTGATTAATATCCGATCAATTTTCCCAAACTTCTTAAATGTTTGGATGGTAGTTTTTTTTTTTTTAATCCCTGGTGATTGGTAGCAACTGATTTCGTTTGTTGATGGTAGCACTGAGCCTGTATCGATACGATACATTGTGGATTTGTAACTAAAATTATCAGCTAAAGATATTTTGTAGGATTTTTATCCTTATCATGTCGTTAAGGGATAAATCAGACTTAACAGTTTTTCTTTCCTTCTTTCAACAGGCCGGTTACATTTTCCTGTTAAGCAAACTGTATCGGGCCTATGTAGTAGTCGATCAAATGTGCTCTCTCCTTTTTCTTTTTCATATAATTATTTTATTTAAATAAGAAGCCAAAATTTTCAGCAAATATCATTCAGTAATCAGTATGGAATTTATTGGGACTTCCTGAGAGAATGTCAATCCTCCATTTTAAATAAAAAGATTTAAATTTTGCTAAAATCTCTTACTTTATATATTGTGTATCTGAAAATTGTTATGTAGTTCAAATTATATATGTACTTTTATGTACTTCTATACATGCTTCACACGTCTGGCACATTAAAAACGAATTTGTTAATATTTCATACTTCCACCATTATCAAAAATTCATTTTAGTTTATATATACAATCGTCCTTTTAATGCGCGAAAAATTGTCTAGTGTATAATATGAAATCGGACGATTTTCTCTAAGGGGATAGAAAGACTTGGCACAAGATCATTAAATTTAGCTGCCTAATTAATTAGCTGGCGAACATTAAATTTTACTATCAGAAATGATTGGACCAAGCTTATAGTTCTATCCAGGTCGGCAGGAAGGTACCTTCAGAATCACTTATCAGCATAATCATCATTGTAAAATGGAAGTTATTATATTTTATAACAACTGTTTGGGTATAATACTTTAATTATCGACATTCCATCAGCTGTCAAATGGTGTGTGTGTGTATTATTGTTAGTCCAAAACTAAATTTAAATTTCAGAAATGATCGGACCTACCGCCAGCTTGTTATTCCATCCAGGTTGGCAGGAGGTGACGCAACTTACGTTTTAGGGAAAATAAGAAGATGACATCACAATCATTTCAGAAGCGAAGTTATTATATTATAATATATTTTATTACAACTGTTCAATGATTTTATTTACTTTGGCTCCGTTTGGATGGCTTCTTCCCGGAATAAGGAATAATGAATAACCACTTTTTACCAATAAATTTATTTCTAATTATCCAAACTCTTCACAAAAGTTACACACTTCCCAATAAATTTACCCCTTCCCAATAAATTTCTTCCCTTCTTCCTTCTTCCTACCTTATTCTCAACGCATCCAAACGGAGCCTTTGATTTAATTGAAGGCCTCTTCTTTCAATGGACCGAAATAATTATCAATTGTACTAGCGAGATTTTCTCAAGAGTAATAAAAAATAAATTCAAATTTTAAAAATGATAAGGCCGTCAAGGAATTGGATTCGGATATCTTAGTAATTTTGTATTCAATTGAGATTACTTTTCTGATCATACGCATCATATATAGAAGGTACAAATTTATGACATTACTTTAGCCAAACTGAATTATTGTAAGGTTAGTGAATTTTTTTTTATTAAACACACGTATGATAGATTTCCTTGGATAAAGAAAAAAAATTTAATATTAACTTAGTATGTTGTATTCGATTGGAAATCTAATATTCAATGGATAACAAATGTGCATTTTTCTAGAGAAATTAAACGTCAAATTCAATAAGGGGATTTCTTATGTAGGATCCACATATATACGGATTCAATTAGTTTTTTATATATATCGTTTGTGTAATCTACAAGTAGATCGTTTATTTCATGGGAATCCATATCATTATTGGATTGTAGAGGTCAATTGATAGCCTTCAGAAAACTTAACAGGATAATTACTTCAAGGATATATAATTGCCGACTGGCCTTCATGTAAAATTGAACTATTAAATTCCCATTGTAGTCTAATCTTCGATTTGTGCTGATCTAAAATTGTTCTATATTTGAAGAACTGGGTTTATTGATCTATAACGAAGCAAATACATAAATGACATTGTTGTGCTTAGCATTAATTTAAGAGCAGTAGAGACAATAGTTAGTTATTAGCTTATTCAACGGCAAAAATGGTTTCTTCAATTATCTATACGTTTTTTTTTTTTTTCTAAATTCTACAAATAGATCCAGTTGTTGACTTTTATCTAATTATAAACTATTCAATGGAAATTGGCTATTCGCACATGATTGTGCACTTGTACAACATATTTTGTAATTTAAATTTGTGCCACTACATGACAATGCCCTTCTGTCGTGCACAAGGCACTCTGGGATACTCTGCTGATGTTAGTTAGGACATTGACCAAAGAATGAAATTTTGTATACTTCCATTTCAAGTTTTCAACCCATCATCAAACAAATGAATTCAGAGGAAGCCATATAAGCTCAATTTAGTTGCTAGTGTTGAGACGACATTTTTGGTCATAACAGAAAGAAACCATTGCAGAGTGTATTCCAGAAATATTGCTAGTATGGAGAAGTACTGTCTTGCTCTTGCGGTAATGTCTTTTGTAGTAACTTCTGTCTATGCTCTATGGTCAAGATACCCAAGGTTAGCAACGCATGCTCAATTCCTGTTTATGACTATTATTTATTTTATTATTTGCATTGCTTTTTCTCTAAGGACGCATCAACTTCTAAAATTAATGCATGCATTGCGAACACATATAAATTTTGCTGCAATTACATTATTGCACGATAATGACAGACAAGAGTATGAACTCAGAATGTATGCCGATCCTAAACAACACCAGAAGTTGAAGTAATGTCCAGAAAAACAAAACCAGAGTTTTAATACTAATGTAACTTCAGTTTAATGAAGAACAACAATTATATTTTGAATCGTATAATAAATTAATTTTAGAGAACAAAATGAGATTCATGCAGATAGTTTAATTATGGATTAGGAAATGTTCCAAGTATTTTTTTCCAATCTTCTCTTTGCAGGTTTCATTAGCATAGATTGCGGAAACACCAATAGTTTTGTTGATGAATCCACCAAATTAACATATACCTCTGATGATCAATATATAGATTCAGGGGTAAATGCCAATATTGCTAGCAATTACAAGTCCACTATATCTCTCGTAACTCTTTTCAGTCTTCGAAGCTTCCCAAGTGGGGACAGAAACTGCTACAACCTAAAACCTGTGGTGCGCAATAGCACATATCTCATCAGAGTGGGTTTGTATCATGGCAACTATGATTCATATTTTAGTCAACAATCTAAGAAGCCCATATTATTTGACCTTTACATTGGAATCAGTAAATGGAAGACGGTGAACATAACAGATGCTGGTTATTACTATATGTATGAGGCCATAACAGTAGCTGTAGGTGAAGTTTTATATGTATGCCTGGTAAACACCGGTCAGGGAACTCCATTTATAAGTTTGTTGGAGATGAGACAAATGAAATCTCCACTTTACCCATATGTCACTGTGACCCAGTTTGGTGATCTTTACGCGAGAGGCGATGCTGGAGGCTCCAAGTTTACTAGGTTAGTGTATATGTTTTTCTATCTGCAACACAATCAATTATTTTTTACATGAAAGGTACCGATAACATTAATATCAATGCTATTATTTACTTAACATTGTCACCCAATTAATCTCTTTATTTATCTTGTTCAAAATATTTTTTCTCTCCATTTGCCAAAAAAATAAGAAGATTTTATTAATTCTTAAATAGGTATCCCAATGACAAGTATGATCGCATCTGGTATCCGGTGATGATTGATGACTGGACAAATATTTCTACACCTCAGAGAGTGGACAGTGATTTAGGGGAGAGTTTATCAGAGCTTCCCTCTGCTGTCCTTCAAACAGCTGTTATCCCATCCAAGTCCGCTCCAAATTCATCCAATATATATTTTACCTGGACTCAGCAGGATGGTCTTATACCTCCAATTGCTTTCAACCTTTATTTTGCCGAAGTAAAACAACTTCCAATGGGTGGCAAGCGTGAATTTGATATATACTACAATGGGAAACTACTGTAATTTGCTACTAGCTCTTAAAAATTAAGATATCAACTATGAATTTTCCAAGAAATTATATTCCTGTTGTTGCAATATAACAATTACCTTTCACTTAAAATTAGCGTTCCATTGACTACATTAAGATTACGTGTTTGAATTTTATGGCAGTTACTACAGCCATGTGAACCCAAAGTACCTGATGGCGAATACAATCTACACTCCTAAACCACAGAATATGCCTATGGACTTAGATAGATACAGCATTACGCTCAATGCCACCTCCAACTCTACTGAACCGGCGCTTCTCAATGCCTTTGAGATTTATTCCATCTTGCCAGTTGACACTAAAATGGTCGATCCTGCTGATAGTAAGATATAATTACTGGCTTTATTCTTCAATGTGTTATTTCTCATTGGCAATGGAGGCACTATGTAATCTGCTAGAAATGCTATCCCCATTATATATATATATATATATATTTTTTTATCTCTGTACTTTTTTTTTATTTTTCAAGATGATGTGATGTTGACAATCAAGGCAGCATACAAGCTTAATAAAGGTTGGACTGGTGACCCGTGTGCGCCGGCAAAATATCCTTGGGTTGGCGTGGGATGTGATTACAAAGGCAATTATTCAAAGATTATCACCCTGTGAGTATGCAAAAGTAGACAAATAATTAGCTGAACTACACTATTTTTATTAATGAAAATTTTTTTAAACCACACTTGGAACATCTGCTTGGTGCATTGCAGAAACCTTTCAAATAGTGGTTTGACTGGCTCTGTATTCTCATCCTTATCCAGGCTACAAAATCTCAAGATTCTGTAAGTGCTGCTAATTGACCAGGTTTCCTTTCAATTAGGTTTTGAACAAAACCTAATTAATGCATGATATGAATTATAATTTGATCAGTTGAATTCCTAATTGTTCATTATTTATAATCTTATAATGTAGGGATCTATCAAATAACAGTTTAAACGGAACTATTCCTAGTTTTCTGGGTACTATGACTTCGCTTCAGGTTTTGTAAGTGTTTAATTTTTTTTTATTACTTTTTTTTTTTACTGAAATAGTAGCATGCAATGGCACCAAAAGTTTTAGATATTGAGACTGTTACCTGATTTGACTAATGTACATGTTTATTACTGGCATGAAATTCAAAATTAGTTAATTTATCCCTGGATATCTGGAGTCGATTTCATGTATGCATTGTACGAACGTTCAATTTGCATCATAAAGAGTATAATATTGAGTCAATCATACCTATCAACCCAATTGATACTCGAGTTAAAATTAATAAGCTCATGTTAATGGTTAACACACCATAAAGTACTGGCATAAAATTAAAAGACAGTTTATACCTGGTTATCTGCAATCAATTTCATATATGAATTGCACTAAGGGTTAGTTTGCATCATAAATAATATTAGTTATTTACCCATCAACCAAATTGATTCTGGAGTTAAGACAGATTAGCTCACATTAATGATTAACGCAACATAAAGTACTGCCATGTGATCGAGATGTCAGGAACCATCAGCTCAGAGGAAATTGTGTTTATAGAATTCGATTTTAGACTTTTAGTATATCTGCCTTTGGATCACACGAGTCTTAGTTAAGAAAATAGAAAGAGGCTCAGAAAAGTAAATCAAAATTTGGCACCCTGGTAGTTTAGCTATACAACATAAGGCATACCAGCATTACAACAATATTGACATTAACTACTAAGTTGGTATCAAACCAGATACAGGTAATACGTTTTTGAGGTGGTAGTTAATCGTATCAAGTCTTTCAAACTTAATTATGTAAATATTCATGCAGGAACCTGTCAGGCAACTCCTTCAGTTGTCCAATCCCTGATACATTACAAAAGAAGTCAAACTCCGGACTCCTTTTGTTGTAAGAATAATTACCTTAAAAATTTCCTTATGCAAGTAGAAAATATCATTTCTCTCCAAATATGGAATGTAGGCATTCTGATTAAATTTGAGATACAAGACATTCTAAATGTTGTAATTCAGTAGCGGTGCTAATCAGGGAACTTTTTAAAATGCTAGGACTGACAACAAATGTACAGAAAAGACATCGACAAAGGCTGGAATTCACTTGATTGGTTTGGTCATTACTGCAGTGGCGGTAGTGCTTTTGTTAATTCTGGCATCTAAAGTATATAAGATAAGACCAGACATGCAACCAGGTAATATAGCAATAAGAAAGAATTTATAGACTTTAAGCTTTATAAAGAAATCAAAACCAAACATACAGGCTGCACAGTATTTGCTTCAATTTCTCCAATTGTGAGTTGGGAAGTTGGAGGTTAGGCAGCTAATTTTTTTTTTTTTTCATTTTTCTTGTTGCTATTTCGGACAAGTATACAACATGTGCATCATTAATAAACTAGCATCATTCTTGACCAGTTCCAGTGCCAGGAGGAAAGATCACTGGTAGTAACTTTGTTGAAGTGCAACTAAAGACACAGAAATTCACAAAGAAAGAGCTAGAAAAAATTACTGACAATTTCACCAAACTAATTGGAGGAGGTGGATTTGGAAGTGTATTTTCTGGTACATTGAAAGATGGCACTACTGTTGCAGTCAAGAAATTATCTGAATCCTCCCAACAAGGTCCACATGAATTCCTAACCGAGGTAACTATTTCAGATTTTTTACTATACAGCCTGGTAGGAAATAAAATATTGCACCAAGCACTACTATGAAGTATGAAGCGGTTGGACTACATATTGAAACTTTTAACTTGTTAATTAGGCACAGAATTTGTCTATACTCCATCACAAGAACCTCCTTTTATTGGTTGGTTATTGTGAAGACCCAAGTTGCCTAGCACTTATCTACGAGTACATGTCGCAGGGAACTTTAGAGGACCACATAAGAGGTTTGTTCACTACAAAGGAAACCTTTCATGCACCATTAAACATTTTTTTTTACTTCATTTATAAAGGAATTCTTAGTTTAGATTTTAGTGTTTCTGATGAATCTGATTTTACTTATTGAATAAGGCATTAACTATTAACACTTGAAAGAGAAAAATTAGCAATTAATGCTGATGGTCTTACAGGGAACCGAGAAACTTTGAGCTGGAGGGAGCGCCTCCGTATTGCCCTTGAAGCTGCAGAAGGTTATACCAAAGTACTAATAATGGGTTTCCAAATTTGTAGTTGAATAATCAAATCTGATTACTTCTTCATTTGCCGGTTTTTAAAAATGGTAGGGCTTGAATATATGCACAAGGGATGTAGGACCCCTATAGTGCATAGGGATGTAAAGAGCAGCAACATCCTTTTAGGTGAGAACTTGGAGGCCAAGGTGTCTGATTTGGGCTTAGCAAGAGCTTTCAGCAGCAAAGATGAAGCAACACTTACAAGGGCTTGTGGTACACGGGGTTATGCGGACCCAGAGTACATACGTCTCTGCTTTCAAAATATAAATAGAAATGTAGAAAATCTCTAATACAAATATAACGTGTATATATACTACTTTTTTGTTCCAATGTAGGTACTTCAGGACAAACATGCTCACCGTAAAGAGTGATGTATACAGTTTTGGAATAGTTCTTCTCGAGATAATTACAGGCCTACCACCCATCGTTGAACGTGATTGTCATTTACTGCAACATGTAAACAAGAAGCTTCAGAGTGAAGACATAACAAGTGTGATTGACAGATGGCTAGAAGGAGATTACGATGTCAACTCTGTGTGGAAAGTGTTCGATTTGGCTATGAGTTGCACTAAAAAAGAGTCAGCTCAGAGGCCGACAATGTCACAAGTGGTGGCTGAGCTGAAGGAAAGCCTGGATCTGGAAACTCATTATGTGCAAAGTCAGGTCATGTATGGAGAAAATATCAGCATCAGTGGTAGTATGCACAGCAACGCTGATGCTACAGGCCACGTCAGAGCAGCGAGTGCTTACAGTGTCAGCCATGCTTCACCCAGTGGGAATTGGGAAAATGAGGCTGCATATATGCTTGGTCCTTCCGTGAGATAAGAAATTTGGTCATATTATGAACTTGATAGTTGATATGTTTTTGTTTTTACGAGGGCAGTTAATCTGACAGACAAATTCAGCATGATTTACCAAACATTATCCTTGGAGTGGAATTTCATGGATTATGTACTTCTAAGGTGCGCTAGAAGATATTCTTAACAATTTCTCTGTACTACTTTTTTTTTTCTCTCTTAAAAGAAATAATGGGGTGCATTATCACCAAGCTAACTTTCATAGTTTGAGAATTAATTATGAGCTCAAAAAGGGCTGTCAAATTATGTTCTACAGCTTAATTTAGTGTTTTCAGTATAATTCATCAGATTTTCTGATTCTGTTGTGGAATTTAATTGTTTCTGTATGTATATATTCAAGCTGTAATATCTTTCACAATTTTTCATTTGTTTCATATATTGGGTTTACAAAGAGTCGTATAGTGAGTCAACTTTCATAGTTTAAGAATCAATTATTAGCTTAAAAGAGAACTGTCAAATTATGTTCTACAGCTTAATTTAGGGATCAATATAATTTGTTACTTGCATAGGCAGCCATTTTGGAAAATCTAGGTAATGAGATCAATGGCCCTGATCAAAATCTCATTTTTTTTTAACATGAGATTTCATTTCATTGGAAAATTCTTGATCAAAATGAACGGATTTGATGTCATTTGGTTGGGATTCCTATGTAATTAGATCCTACGAAATCCTATAAAATCAATTGAATTGAAATCCCGTAAAAAAACCATTTTGATCAGGGCCATAGTGTTTTACGAGTTTTTTGTTCCACCTGACCCTAAAAAAAATACAATGTACTGTTTTACGTGTCCTTAATGAAATTGCCAATCAGGTAATTCGTCGAACACCTTATATGCACACGCAGGATACACACTAAATACAAATAAAAGGAGAAAGAGGACAGTGCACCTTTCTTATGCGAAGAGAACAACCATGGATCTCTACCTCATATGAGAGGATTCAACATAGTGGAGTCTAATACACACAAATACATCTCTGCGTACACACCGTGCATCCAGTCTGCAGAGGATCAACACACTAACATCAGCACAATCGGCATAACAGGACCTTAAATTGGATCTGATACAATCTCAGTGAGGGTTTAAAATTTTAATAATAAGGTTATCAAATTCCAAGACCGGTATAGAACCATACCGCACGGCTAGTTCTCTCTGTTTGCAAGGCCGGTACAGAGCTAGCCTTTTTTTTTCTCTTTTCATCCGAGACGACTCAGGTACAAATTAGTAGGGAGAGAAAAAAATGAATTGGTGACTATACAATTTTATGTATTTTTTTAAAAAATATATATATAAACTATACAAATTTTATGTATTTTTAACACAAAAGAATATGTAATTTTGCCCCGGTATATAAACTATGAGAGCTAAATAAATGGACTTTGACAATTCGAAAAGGGAAATTGATTAGTGTCATCGCACTATGTGCCATCGCTACTCATTCAGCGCACTATCTCTTTTACTCACCCAACTCGTATTTTTTGTTCATTTCGTTATTATAAGTGTTCACTTTATTAGATACACATGTTCACTTTGTAGTAGAATTGTTCACTGCTTTATAAGTGTTCGCTATGTTCACTATGTTCATTTTGATTTTTTTTTTGCCAAAAAGTTTAGTTGGATCAATACAAATGTTCAGTTAATTGAGTATAACTGTTTAGTTAGTTGCAACAGAAAATATAAATGTTATGAGCAAACATGTTTATTTTATTAAGTATAAATGTTTAGTTTAGTAAGTATGAATGTTCAATTTAATAAGTACAAATGTTCTGTTATTTACATATAAATGTTCAGTTAGTTGCAACAGAAATGTAACTGTCATAAGAAAAAAAAAACCAAGCGAAGGGGTCACGAACTGGACAAAAAACATATGAAAAAATTAGAAGTGGAAATGAACCGATCTGGTTCAAATTAAAATTTTTCCGATTCTACCCCTGCCTAAAAGTGTCTAAAAAAACCACACGCGACTCTGATTATAGCGAGATTCTGATGCATTTAACTGAACACTTCTTATTATTAAACTGAACATTTGTAACATACAGTAACATCGATGGCAGGGATGGTTTATTTAGCAATGACAGTTATAATAGCTGTTCTAAAAGTGTGAAAATCTTAAAAGGAAACGAAGGCGATCACGCGTAGCAAGTTTAAATTTATACAAGGCAATTAAGATTTTTCTTAACTAGATATGAATTCAGTGACAGATAATAACGCGAGTTCCCTTTTCTTTCAATTTTTGGGGTTAGATTTAGATTTTATTCTCTTAATTATAGCCGTACTGCGTAATACTGCCGTATTGTATTGGCCCGGACAGTAACTCGCTACATAAATTGTCATGGTGATATCATTGCATAGGACCCGAATTATAGACAGTTCGCGCTGGTTGCGTACTATTCTTCTTTTATAAAGTATACCTGTCCGATCCTCTGTGGCGGAAGCAGTATGCTATATCATGTGAACCACCTATCACACACTATTACTTGTCACACAGATAAGTACAAGTAGTCTATCATTCTTAACAGCGTGTGATTGCGGGTCAATATCACGTAATTACTAATGAGATTGTCAAAAATAATATTCAGCCCTCCAAAAAATTATATTGTGGTAACATCGTACAAATCAACTGAAGTATGTCCATTGCTGAAATAGGCGTTCACATTAGCAAGAAATGTTTACAATCGTGTTGATTTCTTTTTCATGTACAAAACAAATCAGGAACAACAGTTTGTTTGGGTTCTTCAAATTTGATCTAACGATATGAATTGGTTATATTTATTATTTATTAATATTATTATTAAATTCTTTACAGTGGCTGTCAACTTGATATTAAAAACCCCCATAGCTCAAAGGGCGTTTAAATCCAATTTATCAATTCTCAATTAGATAAGTTGGGTTAATTAAGAAAATTCTACTATCTGAGACGACAGTATAGTATTAATTTACGGATCCATTTTAAATTTATAATGCTGCTTTTTTCATGCCTTATAAACCGTACGATCCGGTTTTAATAATCCAACGCCCTGATTTTTTTTTTCACTTTTTAGCTGTTAGAATATCAGAACTAATCATTGAATTTAAAAAAAAAACTTATCAAGCTAGTTATTATACAATACAGTATGTTATGATTTATAACAGATAAAAATTCCATGAAAATATGAATGTCTTATTTAAAGCCAATGAACACAAAGAATATGCGTTACAGTGAAGTATTTGGGTGTATTCCAACATGGACGAATAATATTAATTAGTATTTTAACTTGTCATCCGAAATGGTATTAACTGTCTAAACAATATAAAGACTTGTTTCAATCATTTTTATTTTTTTTAAGATAAAATAAGTTAAGTCCTCTAACTTATTTTGAAATTAAATGTCATAAAAAACCTCCACTGAAAATGTGTTGTTCTTTACCATTAGACTAAGAGTTGATTCTCTTATTTTAATAATAAATTTATAAAGTCTCGTCAATTTCATGTCTTTATTTTCTCTAAGTTCTTCACGCTTAAGTACACCTCAAGTGATTATATGCTCAAGTCTCTAAATTAGCTAGTTTTCACATATGAGACTAACTAGGTATCTCATCGCGCTTCGCGCGATGAAGTTTGGTCTGCAGTTTATGCGGCTAAAATTACAGATAACTCGAGAAAGAGTAAAAGGTACATATCAGATGAAGATAATTAAAGCTACATTACACAAAAAAATTGGAAAATATTTAAAAAACCAGCATCCAAATCCAACTGTAAGATATTAGCCATCACAAACTCGTTTATTTTTATGTATACCAGCAAGCCTGTTCCACATTAAAAGCGCTGTATCAGTGCGGACTCAAGACAAAGGACCCAAAGACCGACACTAAATAGGAAAAAAGATAATTCCAAAAAAAAAATGGGAACATAGACATAAAAATCGGCCGAAAGCCTAACCGGGACATAATAAAATTGATTGAAACCTTGATTTTTCAATAAGAAACATTATATGAATCAATATATCCAGATCAGTCATAATAACACCAGCTATTAGAAAGTGACCTGGAAAAGGAGTGCGCCGAAGGAACACATGCTGAGTAATGCCACCAACCACCAGCCATATACTCATATAGAAGGGGAACATGCTAACCTTTGTATTGATCTATTTTATACGTGAGACCTAATAAATGCCGTTAAATGTGATAACACTATTAGTGTGGAAAAGCAACAAAAGCAAATGATATCGTTGATGATAGGATATGTTTATTTTGTAGTCTATCTCATTATCGTTGTTGTTTACCTAATTAAAAAGGTAGATTCATGACATCGAGTGCATTATATTTTTCATTAGATCCCTTCTTTCAATCTGATAGTATCATAGATATAAATCAATACAGATGAAACAATTGTGTACCTATCAGGATAGTTCTCTTGAAGACTAATATGAATATGCGCTTGTCAGGAACGGACTGCAACCAATAAAAATGTAGCAATGAAGATCCCCGAGAGTTGTTCGATCACGATAGAGGCAAATCTGCATACCATGGGAGGAAAAAAATAGCTTGTTTTTTTTTTCAATTTTGTCCTCATTTAAAAGGAACATGCTAGCACATGATTTTCCATGAAGCTGGGATTAAAACCTCAGCTAGACCTATTAGACCTAAACCAAGATCTCGTAGATTGACAGCATATCAAACAAATTTCTATTTACTGGTGGATTGATACTCAAATGGGCTTAGACTTGATTCATAGGAAGATGCATGACCATGTATTTGTTGACTCAATGGTAAATCCATCATTTGAGCATCCTTTCAGCCTATTTTTAATTCTCCTATGTGGAAGTCAGAATAAATTATGCTACATTTTTCTGAGTCTGTATCCACCTAGAAGGATGAAAGACCACTGGTGGTTTTTGCTGGTTCTAGTACCACAACAACATCACTTAATGTGAATGCAGTACAGAAATCTGATGCTCTGACAACCAAAATTTTCATCATAACATATGATAGCATGGTTTTCGTGCAACTATATTTTACATGCAATTCTCAAAATATTTCTGGTTTTCCAAAAGAGAAATACACAACTGAAAAAAAAGAAACCTTCTTCAAACAAAAAGGCCTTTAAATCTTAATTTTTATTCATAAACACATGTGAGATGTAATGAATAATACCAATTAAGAGATCCACTTCTCACTGCTCAGCCTCTATGAATTCTGCACTAAATGTCAACTCGTCTACATGGAAAAAGAAAAAAAAATTATTGTTGCTAAAAATATTGTTGAAAACTTAAGCATTTTGGAATAAAAGAAGGAAAAAATGAGCTTTTAAATCACCAATAATACTATTTCTAGGAAGTGCAGCAGTAAAAAAAAATGACCTTGTATTTTTTAGCAAGCCTATCAAGCAACTGCTTTGTTAATATAAACACTCATTTACTTTCATTTTAATTGAGAGGCAAAACGTTACCTACAGATAGTATTAATAGGTGGTGCAGTTGTAGCAGCACCTGTTTTGTTAACATAAAACATTCATTTACTTTCATCTTAATTGAAGACAAATTAATCAGTACCTCGATAATCAGTGCAAATAAATCTTAAAAAATTAGGAAAAAATGATTAAATGAATAGAAATAAGATAAAGCCTAAATGAAGAAAGAAGCTTCACTATAATAGAATCAGTTATTCAGAAATGCCAACTGGTATAAGAAACAACACACATCTAACAAAAATGGAACAACATATACAAATTTAAAAGAAAATACAGATTTGACTTGTACCAGTAGACTGTCAGCTAGTTCAGTTGGCACCCCTTTGAGATCACCTAGGTTTTTCTCTGAAACAGCAAAAATCCCACAAATTAATTTCGCAATAATGCATATTGTAGATATGCATAAAATATTTGCATCATTAATCTAAGATGAGACCATTTAATTGAACTAAAACCGTCAATATTCTGATGACATGTTCATGGATTGATAACCCCACCAATAGCACAGTAAAATTTATTGTTTCCTTTTGTGAACGGTATGAAAAAAAAACATCAAAATATTGATATAGGATAAAGTGATATGCTTCTAAAAAAATGACAGGTTTATATAAATAAGAAAAACTATTTGTACTGTATTTCTCCATTTCTGCATAAAAAGCGGTCATTGAGTGACCATTAGCATAAACTTGAAATATTCAGAACTTGATGAAGAAAAAGTTAATTAGTAAAGACTAAAAAAATGTAAGGTAATTAGTAAAGACTAAAAAAATGTAAGGATAAACTGTACAAATTTGCAAGATGCTCCAATTGAGTAAATTTGAAGAATCATCAAAGCAAATTTCTAATGCTGAAATAACATTTTAAAAAACATAAATGGTGCAAAAATCATCAAGAACAGACAACTGCTCCAGGATATCCTATATACCTTGAAAATCCTGATGCAACATCTTACAAAATTTAAGTAGTCTTCAGTGACCCTCCAAACATTCCAAAACAGCCAAGCTGAAATATCTCCAAAACCAAAGGTTTAATCAGCTGAACCAATCTCAATTGATGCACGTGACAATAAAAATAATCAACGGAGAAAAGTTTGACGTTCAATTCTCCTAAATTGAAATACCAACTAAATTAACAAATCACTAATTAAAACCACCATTATTTTCTTGTTTCGTTGTCCTTGTGTAAAATGAAAAATCATACTAAAATACTTTAGGTAAAGGAACGCTTTCCAGAAACCCAAAATACTTCAAGTAAAGCAAATAATCTTATGTGGTTGTGCTATTGCATCACGAAATACCTCTATTTAAAGGAGACATTGATAAACATCCAGAACCGAGCAAATCAGGAAAATCGAAAAGGGCGATAAATTTTAATACCTAAAAGAGATATGCTCAATCTAAAGATATTCAACTGGGGAAGCTTCTTGCTGCTGCCTGAATCCTCTGAAATAGAAACGAAAAATAAATTCAATTCAGGTAAAACTCACCAAAATAGATCTAGTGAGGAAAGATGGTGAAAATCGGTAAATAATTTACTGAAAACTCATTCAAAAGAATTGTGAAAATATCAAATTCGAGGGACATGAAAACTTAAATTAAATGCTGAATTTACAGTTACCCAATTAATCACCATGGTACCATCTCTTAGAAGGAGACATTAACGAAAACCCTAGAAATTGTCTTCTTCATTGTCAACCTTTCAAACGAACTCTTTTCAAAGGTTGGTCTGAAGGCTTGTGATGGCCACAGCCTCGGCCACGCCGTGCCAATTAGGTGCTGTAGGGCTGGGCTAGCGGAGGCTCAGCAACTATTAACTGTGAAGTTTAATCAAAACAGGAGGTGGCGAAAGAGGCTGGAGGGGGTCTATCCTGTTGATTTCCCATATGATGTGACAAAGAGGAGATGAAGGAGGAAAGGTAGATGGTGGGGCAGTGTCGACGAAGGAGGAGGAGGAGGAGAGGCAGAGAGGGATGGAAGATGGGAGGAGGAGGAGAGCCGCTCTTGAGAGGGAAGGATAGATGATAGATCCAAGGAATGGAGGGGGCGGTGGCAGAATTTGGGGTGGGTCTGTCTCTGGTTTGGCGGAGGAAGAGGTGCTGAAAAAGGAAGACGGCCGCATGTCGAAGAGGTGATCCCCATCTCCCTATCACTCTATCTCTCTCAGGCTCAGCCTCTCCATTCTAGCTCCGCCCTGTGTCGAAGAGGAGAAGATGAGCGCTCTCTCTCCCACTCTTTTTTTTTGCTCCGTGCAAAAAAGCTAAGGAAGGAAGAAGGGTCTAGAAGCACCTGTTTCTCTGTATCCGTCCTCGTGTCTGCAAGAACGCAAACACAAAACTACCTGAGGAACTGAGCACAACACGGGAGACAACAAAAAATTCTACACAGAAAATCGAAAGTGCAGATCGATAGCGGAGACGCTGTTGCAGCCGCTGGTGCGTTTGCAGTGATCAAAACAAAAAAAACACGTAAGGTATTTCGCGTGACATGGAAGGCAACAACAAATAACATACAGCAAATCCATTGTACACTTTTTTGGCGGAGACGGATGGGCACGATTAAATCCATCGCAGGGAGACGGAAATCGGACGGCTCAGATTGGTGTGCAGGTTACTGTAGATTGAGCCACTTAACTATGAATGTTTTATGATTAATATGATGTTATTTTGATATCGTCATATTTGACTTCATTTAGAAGAAACAATGCGGCTAAAATAAATTGTTTTAAAGCCGAAGAAAGTTGCCCATTCAGTCATAAATTTTGAATAATGTTAACTCCGTTTGGATAGGTGTGGGAAGAAGAGAAGAAGGAAAGAAATGGAAAGAAGTATTGAGAAGTGTGTAACTTTGTGAAGAATTTGGATTGTTTATAATTTATTTTTTTCCTTTTTCCTTCTTCCTACTTTCTTCTCAACGCATCCAAACGGTGTTGGAAAGCAATAGATTTTGTAGTGTTTAACATCGGCTCTCAACTGTAACAAATCCGGAGCCATCCATGAACACCACTCATTTGACCATTTAAGATTTTATATTCCAAATTTATTAACACTTTTATGAATAATAATCATTGAATGGACCCCTTTGCGTGTTGGTGTGATTAAGTCATTAATTAAGAACTTTATCAGAGAATTTTAAAAAGACAACATGTGTTCCATTTGAACCTTTGGAAAATGTCCCCTTTCCGGTTTTTCTATGTAATTAATGGTTTCAAAGTTTTAAAACCAGGCAGCAAGATTAAAATAATCACTGCTCCGGAAAAGGAAGGCAGATAGTGGTCTAGAATACGAACAGTAAAGATTTTGAGAATCTCTTGTATTTTTTTTCAAGCAGTTGTGATTCGTACGCCTCTTACATTTTTTTATATATATATTTTCTTTTATAAAAATCCTATAAAATTTGTGCATTGTGGAAGTGGTCTATTCCAAACTAAGATGAGGTAAAAAACTTGTTCATGCAACGTTCATGATCTCTGACCAAGCCAGATGCTGATGTATTCAATTATGACTAGAGCTCATGTGTTCTAGTCCATGAGTAGGGGTGTCTAACGTTTACAACGGCAACGGAATGGCTCATTCCGTTTGCCGTTCCGTTTCAGTAAACGATATGCTATTTCATTCCGTATTTCGTTCCGTTTCAGTAAACGGTATGCTATTTCGTTCCGTTATTCGTTTCGGTTGGACGGAATGGGACGAAACAACGTAATATACACTATAAATAGAGGTATTTGTCGAAACGGAAGCGAAATGATTCGTTCCGTTTACCGTTCCGTTTCAACAACGGTATGCCCTATTATTCCGTTTACCGTTCCGTTTCTGAAAACGAAATGCAAATTCGTACCGTTATCCGTTCCGTTGGAACGGAACGGAACGGAAAACGGCGAAACGGTATATCGTTGACAGCCATATCCATGAGGTAAAAAACTTGAACTCATGTGTTCTCTCTTTTTTTATTTATTTGTTTGTTGGTTTCTAAAAAAAAAAAAAAAACCCTTAAAATTTGAGCATGTGCTTTCCATTTGTCCAAGTCCAAATGCTGATTATTGGGAAAGCGAACGGCTTACTTGTCAATTAATATTATTTAATTAATTACTGTTAGCACTATTCAGTCTTCCCTTTTTATTTTGAGTATTCAAATTGCTTCGGGGTGATTTGCATCCCACGAAAACGTAATTTTTGACAAGGAATGATTTTAAAAATAAATGTAATAGCTGAGAATAACTTTATTCTATATTATATTCAAAATAATATTGCTCAGAGGTACAATTAAAACTACAATCAAATTTTTTACCTTTTCTCCTCCTTTCTTATTGTTGTTTCCATTACTCCTTTTCTTTTCTCATCACTAATAACCCTTTTTCTTTGGTAAACTTTATAGTGGGATGGCTTGCACAAAATAAACAGGCACAAATTATAGCAATATAAGGTTCTCTAATCAATCCTTTTACCACTTTATACACAACGATTATCATTATACTATCACCGACATCTGAATTTCCTATTACAATTAAATAAAAGTCTCAAGAAATCATAAGATATTTAGCACCTTAAATCCAAGTGCACAAGCTATTGACTACATGCATAGATTTTTAAATATCTACAATGTAACAATGACCAAGTCAAAAAGCCATAAATTAATTAGAGAACATCTAATAAAACAAGTTTTCACTAATCCACATTACTTTCAGTAAAATAACTCAATCCTATCTAGTAGAGTGGTGCCAAACTATTGAATCCTTCAGCTTTAACCTCAAAGTTAACCCAAAAATCAGCCATATTTGTTAAATTAAAGGGGCAATTATCACTGTAACCATCACCGATTTCAAGCTGATCAGAGAAGAGCATTTCACCACTTTTTAAATCCCCAGTACTAGACCAATTCATACAGTTGTAGTTTTCTACTGTGACAGAAGAGGAAGCCACTGACGACACCTCGTCAGATGCCGAAACTGTCAAGTTATCAGCTCTTTCCATTGCACTGACCATAGAATTAGGTGCAATTTGCTCATGCATATAACCCTTGTGTTCCTCCTGGTAGAATGCATAGTCTGTGCTTGCTAATTCTTCAGAATTCATACCAGCAAGAAAAGTCAGTGGTGGTTTTAGTGCCACCAGTGGCGGCGGCGGCATTGGTGTGATGTTTGACAGTTTTTGGGCCACATATTTCTTCTTTAGTTTGGTGTTCCAGTAATTCTTTATATCATTATCTGTTCTGCCGGGCATCTTAGCAGCAATCACAGACCACCTATTAATGTATAATATAATTGATTAAAGATAAAGTACTTGCATTATGATAGGCATTTTATTAGATGAGTTGTTAGATATAAAGATGGCATTAAATTAGTACCTAGTAGCCACCCAAAGAAATCAATGCATGATGGATTAATGCTAAAATATTATGTACTGCTTTTCCTAAAGATATTGAGTTGTAAAGCATTTTCCTGATATTCAATCATTTGTACTGGGCCAATTAATACCATTTTTAATAGGTGCCATAGTTAAAGAAATCAATACAACTTAGTGAAAGAGGTACCTTTAATCTATCGTTCTAATTCTATAAGCAAGAAAAATGATTAGAAAAGACTGTACTACAACTGCGTAGTTAAGCTCATTGTGCTCATTAAACAGAGCACATGCTAAGTTTAACTTCCATAAAAATAAAAATAAAATTAAATGATGACACAATTCATACATAAAGAAATTTATACGTACTTGCTTCCAATTTGGTCGTAAAGGGAAATAATAACTTGATCATCATCCTCTGTAAATCCCCCGTGCTTGATATCTGGCCTGAGGTAATTCAACCACCTTAAACGACAGCTCTTCCCACACCGATTCAGACCTGAAGTAAAAGGAGAAATGACAAAATATGGTAAGTTCAACATGTAACAGTGGATAATAAAAAAGAAATTACAATAAACAACATAGTATTCACTAATTTCTGGTCAAGAACCATGGTAATTGGTTAAGCACTGCAATTGAGCTTAAAGAAGAGCAAATACAAAGTGCAAGTAGTTGGGTTTCTAAAAATTTTATTTTTCAGAAAAAGAAGAGCAAAATAAAAAAAAAAGATAGACAAATACATTTTACAAAGAGCATACCAGCTTTGTGAGGAAGAGCAATCCAGTTTCCACCAGTGCCATTTTTCTCTATATAACCTTTAAGAACTTCATCTTCATCAGGGGACCATGGACCCCTCTTGACAGTGGCTCTGTCACAGCACGGTGCTCTTCCCATTAGAAATGGAAAAAGGTAGAACTCAACTAAGAGGAGTAAAACTGTAAAAGAGAGAGTGAGAGAGAAGAGAGAATAAGACACACGGAGGAAAGAAACAAAGGAGAGAAAGAAAGAAAGAGAGGAGAAGAACTGAAGAAGGTTGAAGCAGAGAGAAAAGAAGGTGAAAAGGTGGAGATGAGACAAAAGAGGTCTGGATAGGGATGGTGTTTTTTATAGGGAAGCCTCTCTCCTTTCTGGGACCAAGCAGCCTTAATTTGACCATTTAGCAAAAACCTTACACTTGTACCAATTGTTGGTACGCTCAGTTTGTAATTTTGTATGCATGTGTAGTATGCATGTTTTTGTACACTGACAGCTAGTGAGTATGCACTCATGTCTTTCTCATAAAAGTATGCATTCATTTTTCTTTCCTCTGTTTCTTTCTGGCTGGGATGGAAAAAAGTTTGTTGCATCTGTGACGAGATTTTGACCGTATAAATTTGATCAGATTGACTACAACTTTTTCCATTTTTCTGTTTCGCTTTAAATGACTAGAATTTAATGCATAGTAATGAGATGATTCAAATCATTTTTAAGTTAATTTTATGTGGAGGGGAGTAAAACAAATTATTGAGGAAAAATAAAATTAAGACAATCTTCGTTTGTACATTTTTCATGTATAAGAAGTTAGCTGTTTTCCGTAATAAAACGGCACAACATAAATTTAGTGTGAATTTCAAAATAATTTAGCAATTATTTCGATTACAAATAATATATCTGTGCCTGAGTTTGTTTGTCCTAAAATGTTATTTAAATTGTGAGCTCGAATATACAGTTGATGATGCTCAACTCAGACGAGCAAGCCTTCTGCATCTAGAATTTTGTAATTTTTTGTTTTGTTTTATATACGATCAAAACGGTAAAAATATACAATAATATGGTATATTTATTTTTTTAAGAATTTTTAATCCTCTGATCTTTTTGCACAAGATGAGCTGGAAATTTTAAAACTCACTGGATGCTTAATTCAGGTCGTCAAATAGTTTGTTATTAAGCATCGAAAATTTAATTTGAAATAGTCCAATTGTTTATAAAAATTGAACTCAGAATCTAGTGATGAGCTTAAAATTTTAAATTCAAAGCTTGCTTTTATTGCAAAGGTTAGGTAAATATTTCCAATCATCAAATCTCTTTTGTTAAATTTTAAATCAATGTTACATTACAATTATGCATTATGTCTCCAGCTTTATACAATAGTTAGGATATTGCTAACAATATATCAGTGCATAAATAAATTAGAGTTAAATGAATTGTTTATTTTAATGCCCGGGTTGACACTTGACAGATCCAATTATCTGGAAATTATTTATTATTATTATTTTTTTTTTACAAAACAAAAACATCTGATACCAATATAATTGATCTATAATACCAATTGAAGGTATCAGCTTTTGCAATAATCTCTGATTTTATTTTACTGTTATGGACTGAAAGAAATACGTTGATTTCTACATTCTCTGAATTACACAATGTTTCATTTATACATGTACTTCAAATTTCAATATATCTACACACATTCATACGTACTTAGGCTAGGGTTTCCTACGGAATATTTATGAGGACTTTTGTGTGTGCAAGAGATAGTAAAAATTTGCTCGAAAACATAATTCACCTTCAAAATATATTAATATAGTAAAAAAAAAGAGAAATTTAATATGTCAGGTGAAAATAAGTGAAGCAAGAGTCCACTACGGATATGGCCAGTGATTCAGTCATTAATCTAAAAACGACGAGATGCAAAAAAATGATATTATTTCAAAGACAAAAGTTAAAATAAGATAAAACACATTCATATGTGAAAATAGGTTAAACTAGCCATGGTTACGTGCGATAAATGGTTTTTCTGAAATTGATTAAAAAATATCATGACAATAAAAAAATTTTTGGAAAAATATCATTACATTGGTACCAATTCACCGCTAAAGTTAAACTAATTGATTATAAAATTTGAAGTTGATTTGATACTAGATTAAGAGGATAAAAAATGAAAGAATTTGGTTAACTATAACAGATTAATTATAATAAGTTCATGGTTTTGACCTCTGGATCAAATGTCAAATCAACTCAAAATTTTATAAAACATTTATGGAAATGCATCGATCATTAAATGAAGAAGATCAACGGTTTAAATTCGAAATTTACATTTTAAATTAGTATCAAATCAACTCAAAATTTTATAAAACTTTTATGAAAATACATCACTCGTTAAACGAAGAAGATCAACGATTTAAATTTGAAATTTACATTTTAAAATTTAAAATATTAACGAAAAAAATAAAATTATGACATTTGATAACATTCTAAACTTGTGGCATTAGATTTTACTCATATCTTCAACACATCTGAAACTCCAATGACGAAGCAAAGTTTAAAAAAAAAAAGAGATAGTGCCTAGATTTCCATACCAAATTAATTGACGTCTGAATTAAAATATAATATACTTTGTAAAACGCCGGGAAAAAAGGGCACGAGAAAAGACTAAATCAAACAAAAGTTTCTTCGTTCATCATGCCTCCCAAGACGAAACATCACCAAATCAAATTTGGTGGGAAGAAAATTTGGTTCTATTTTTAAACTATTGTAGTATTGTTTCCGACTAGTGCATCGTATCTCAACTGCTCATTTATGATTTTCGTTGTAATAATTGGGATTAAAATAACGACATAAATTGATGCAAATGTTTTGAACGCGTTAATCCTCACTCCCGCTGTGTGTAGCAGCTTTAGCTATTCAATCTAAACATTAATGAAAGAAATAAAAAATATTAATAAATAAAATGAAAAAAGGCGGACATCAGTTCTTACTTCTTCTTGGCTCCGTTTGGATGGTGTGGAAATAAGAGGAATAAGAAAAGAAATAGGAAAGAAGTATTGGAAAATATGTAACTTTATGAAAAATTTGAATTGTTTATAATAAATTTACTTTTTTATTTTCTTATTTTCTAATTCCTAGGGCTCATCCAAACGGAGCCTTTATGTGTTTGGCTATACCCACGAACAGGGGACAACACACGAAGGACCAGACTTGTTCGCTGTTCATAATTTACGAGAAAAGGTGGATCGGCTATGTTTGGAAGTTGTGCATCGAACAAAGAATAGCGAACTAGCTCCAATCTTTGTTCTAGTTCGCAATTCCATGATTTTGGCGAAATTGGAAACGAGAGGGAGAACTAAGGTTGTTCGTAGTTCATGCCATGTTTGGTTTGCAAGAATGGATATAGGTACAATCAACAGTCGCATGTTTAAACTTAATTTGAATTAAGCCAAGTAGAGCCCGTATGACTTTTATTTCATTTCATTTATTCACAATAATAGCTGCGTCTCTGGTTTACTTTTGAACTTTTGTTTCGAGGTTTACTTTTGAACTTTTGTTTTGAGTATTCTGTTTGAACTTCTGACAGTTGGCTTTAATCCGAAAGTTCGTCGAACGTTGGGATCCGTTTTATCCAAGGTTGGTCAATTCAATATCAAATCAAATCATGTCGAATAGTGGGATTGTGCATGAACCAACCAATGAAATATGGCATGGAAAAAAGCATCATATGTCGTCATCGTATTTTAAGAGAGAGAGAATGTCGTTTTCCAAATAATATACAAGGAAAAAATAACCTCTGACTGTTCGGTCTGTCTAGCTCCGTTGGGCCAAGACAACTTTTTTTACTAGACAATTTGATTTCTATCCGAAAATCACCATTTTTTACTGTTTCTTGAATTGTTCTTTTCTGTTTGAATTGTCATTAGTTTTGCCTTTGTCTATTGCTATTTCTATATTTGATGTTTTCTTTAGCTTTCCAACAAAAAAGTGCTGTACCAGATGCTGCACCTCAAAAAGGTTTCTACAAAGTTAAAAAGTTAATGGTGGTAATACATATAATTAATTGAAAGTAATCTAATATGATACATGGTAACATGAGTCATGTCACAAGTAGATATCAAAATTTTAGTTGGGCGGGGGTATCTATTGTTTATTAATTTATTTTTTGTTATTTTTTTATTCTTCGTAATTATTATATTTCTGAAAATTATCTAGTTAAGATAATGATATTTTTTCTTACTAAAGGTACAAATAAAAATGAACTGACTAAATACAGTCATATAAAGTGATATCTCTGATATTCATTGGTATTTTGACTGTACTTGGCACTGAAATTATACCCAAACTATTAAATTGCTTGACAATTACTTGCTATTTTCTCAGGATTTGGCTCTGCTGCTGCTTCTGCTTGTTTTTACAGGGTTTTGATGATTTTCGTGGTTGCATGCACGCCAGACGACTCATTTCTGGCATTGGAACACGTTTTAGACCGACATGCGGGCCACATTCCTCCTAGATGACTCATTCCTAGGCTCTGTTCGACCCCACCATTGCTCTGTTCGACCCAGCACCTCTGTTTGGTCTATCTCTCTCTCCAGTTCGGACCAAACTGACTCTGCTCGGACCGAAGTGCTCTCCATGCACTTATCTACTCCTCTCCAAGTCGAGCCTATCTCCTTCAGGTCGAACCTCATCTCTCCAGGTCGAACAGATAGGATATGGCATGTTTTTCACGTATGGAAGTTAGTGTTTTGGCAACTTTTGATGCTCTGAATACCCTAACCTCGCCCCCAAGCAACCTAGGTGCTATAAAAAGGCTTCTCCTGCCTCCAGAAACACACTTTTGATTCCAGAGAGAAAGTTAGCCACCTAATTCGAAATTCCATCATTACCCTAGTGTTTCTACGACTTGTTTGAAGCGACGGCAGCAGCAAGGAGCAGTTCTCACCACCTCACCTCTCATCCATCGCCTAGGAGAAGTTGTTCTAGCATTAAAGGAATAGACTTTATTTTCCTTTATGCTTTTATATTCTTGTTCTATGGGCTTGTATCTTTATTATGCTTATACTATGTTTATTTGCTGTTTTGAGACCATGTTAGAGTAGTTTGTCTCATGTCTTAGGGTATAGACGTAGCTTAGGTCTAGTTTGATATTATGATTTGATCTTACTTGATTGTTTGGCTTTATGGTCTTTTTATTGAGTACCATTTTCATTGCTTGTTTGATTCATTTGCCTTGATCTGATTTACTTCTAAATAAAGGTCTCTTTAGTTAAGTTACAAGGTTAGGTTAGACAATTGGAATTGAATTAAGTACTTGGGATAAATTGACGATTCGAAAGAAGAGATTAGTTAGCACTGAAAGGTGTAGCTTTTAAGTTGGCTGAAAGGCAACTTAGATATCCCTAAGAAAACCAATAATTTAGACATAGGTTAATTAAAATACCGACACGAAAAAACACCAAAATTTATCTGCTTTAGTTTACCTTTCTTGAATTGTTAATTAGAACAAAAAACAACAAAAAAATATCTACTTGATTGCATTGTTACTTAGATTCTTTTATTTGCAACATTCTCTACTTTATTTTACCGTCTAGATTCAGAAAAAAGAACAAGTCTGGTACTCGTTAATCTGTCCTTTGGGTTCGATCCTAAGCTAAACTAAAACGACTAGTGAGATTAGATTTAGGTACAAATTTATTTGGTACTAGGTTCAATTCCTTCATCACAAAGAACCAAAAAATTTTTAGTTAACTTGAAAAAATATTATGTAAAAAATGTTATATCTTGGTTCATTTCTCATGATCCAGGTAATTTTGTGAGCACTTTATCCTATTTGTAAACATTTAATCAGAATGAAGCAAATTCTAACGATACACATGACATCCAAAATCAATGGATCTTGGAAAGAAAAATGAGAAAGACTAAGCCTTAAAACCTTTACACGAAAGAGGAAAAGTCACAATCTTTCTATATACATAGAACAAAGTAGAATAGACCAAACGTCATATACTTATTTTATCATTTGTGCTTTGAAATTTAAAATATGAAATATGAAAACCGAGAGATATAAATAAGGTTCACAAAAGTTGGAAAAGACACTCGGTCATTCTTTTAATCTTTTGTCTCTTTTTGGTAACTGCCTTTATAAAATGTATGTATTATATCATAATACAGGAGTCTAATCGGTATAATAATTTTTTAAAAAATGTTATAGCTTCGTTATATGACAAGCTCGAATGCAGAATAATTCATAGTTTATTGTGTTTAAACTTCAATGGTCCTTTACCAAATAGTATGAGAGACCATAGGAACTTAAAAACTTTAGTAGGCTTTCTCTATTCTATTTTTCCTTCACTAATTACCTCGCAGCAACGGTTAACTTCATTGGATTTGGTTGTCTTAAAGAATGAAATCGAAAGTCGCCCATTCAAAGTATTTCTAGATGCATTTAAACTCTTGATACTCTACCCTACTGAAACAAAAATTCTCAAATAAAACAATAATAAAAATAAAATGAACAAAAAGCATGAAGTAATGGTACTAGGATGAGTTCAGTCATTGCCAATGAGAGTGCAAGGTCCATTGACTTTCATTTATTAAAATAGAACAAATCTAGCCAAATTTTTCTATCTCCATGTAAAATAAGATTAAATTACAATCCCTGTAATTTTATGCGTATAAGCCGAAAGGAAACTACAATTTGTTCGGTACTTTTCATTTTGTAAGGTGATTAAAAGCTCAATTCAACTAAAATCTGGTGAAATTCATATTAACTATTACTTAATTTGCAATATATTCTTCACTAATTTAAACAAAAAAAAAACTTAAAATCTCTCCTGACCGTTGACCAAATTGACAACACCAACTGAGAGTCTGAGAGCCGAACTGAATCCGAAAGGAAAAAAAAAAAAAGAACAGAGAGGCAGAGAGCCCATTCCTCTGTACCTGTTTAATAAGCCTAAATTTCCGAAAAAATTAATACTAACGTTACTGTTCATATTAATTTTGATAATAACAGAAAAAAAATCAAAATTTTAATACTAACGTTGCTGGATCGTCATCCCAGTTGACGAAAGCCCAATACCCTTGGATCGTCATCCTAGTTGACGATCCAAGCTTGGATCGTCATCCGAAATGACGATCCAACGATCCAAGGAAAAAACACATATTAAAAAAAGATTCTGAATTTTTTTTGTTTGGATCGTCATCCCAAATGACGATCCAAACAAAAAAATTTCAGATTCTTTTTTTTAATGCAAATTTTACATTTTAGTCCCCAAAGTTTTTATTATTACAAAATATATAATTTATAATTAAAAATTAAACATAATTAAAACATCTATTATATTTTATTTACACATCGTGCGTGCCGTGTCATGTCGTGTCAAACACGATCGTGTTAGAGTCTCGTGTCGTGTTGACACGAACTACTTTTTTTAACCGTGTCGTGTCGTGCTTAGTGGTGAGAAGAGTCAACATGACACGCATTCTGACACGACACGACTGACACGATCGTGTCGTGTCGTGTTGAAACGTTGTGTTAGTCGTGTCAAATCGTGTCAGATTATTTTATTATTTTTTAAATTAAAAATAAAAATTAAGAAAAAAATTACTAAACGTTATAATTTATTATGTAATTAAGTTTAAAGTTTTTATTAATATTTTTTATAAAAAATAATAATTAAATTAGAACAATATTATGATTTAAATGATGGTAAATAATATGATGTGGTATTATAAATTGAAAATAAATTATTAATTTTGCTTAAATAATCAACATTAATAATTAGATTTGTGTTGAGGTGTCGTGTTAATTCGTGTTCGTGTCGTGTTGCGTGTCGAATCGTGTCGTGTTGAATCGTGTCAAACTTTCGAATGTTCCAACACGACACAATTATGACATGACATGTCGTGTCGTGCCAATTTTGTATTCGTGTCGCGTCGCGTCGTGTCGTGTCAACACGCACATCGTGTCGTGCCAACACGCACATATTATTATATATAATTAAAATTTATTCGCCGATGATACTAAAATTATTATTTTTACATAGTAGTCCAATAAAAAAATTTGTTATACATTAAATGTAGATATTAATATATAATTTTTTAATGTATAAATAAATATAAATAGAAATCTATGTACATAATAATATGTATCATATATTTTAATTATATACAATAATATGTATTTAATATATAAAATATATGATACATTATATATATATGTATGAAGAAATATTTAAAAAATATAAAATATTATGTATTTAACATGCAATAATTTAATTATATACTTATATTTTTATAATAGATGTTTTAATTATGTTTAATTTTTAATTATAAATTATATATTTTGTAATAATAAAAACTTTGGGGGCTAAAATGCAAAATTCGCATTAAAAAAAAAGATTCTGAAATTTTACAAAATAATTTCATAACCTTTTTTTTAATATTTGTTTTTGTTTGGATCGTTGGATCGTCATTTCGGATGACGATCCAAGCTTGGATCGTCAACTGGGATGACGATCCAAAGGTATTGGACTTTCGTCAACTGGGATGACGATCCAGCAACGTTAGTATTAAAATTTCGATTTTTTTTTGTTATTATCAAAATTAATATGAACAGTAACGTCATTATTAATTTTTTCGGCCTAAATTTTTATAATTAAATCAAAGCCCAGCCCAACTGTATCTAATCCAGCCTGTTCAAACAAATTAACAGGCTGTCTTTCTTTGAAGTCTCCTCTCTCTCTCTCTCTTTCTCTCTCTACCAACCGATCGGAGACCGGCGGTTCGTTCACTGAGATCTCAAAAGAGAAACAAAGAAAAGAAACAAAGGAGAAGGAGAAAGAAGTAGCAAGGAGAAGAGAAACAATGAGCGTGATCGACATACTGACACGCGTCGACGCGATATGCAAGAAGTACGACAGGTATGACGTGGAGAAGCTCAACGCCAACAATGTCTCCGGCGACGATCAGTTCGCGCGCCTCTTCTCCTCCGTCGAGTCCGACATTGAGACTGCTCTCGAGGTGGGGTTTTGATTTCCTCGTCAGATCTGTCTTGGGTTTGTTGTGAATTTTTGTTGGTTTTTGAGGTTTTTCTTTTTTATTTTATTTCGAGTGTAGAAAGCGGAATTGGCAGCTAATGAGAAGAACAGAGCGACGACTGTTGCATTAAATGCTGAGATCCGGCGCATCAAGGCAAGACTCATGGATGAGGTACCAAAGCTTCAGAGATTGGCGCTTAAAAAGGTACAGTTTTGTGCTATTTTTTGTTGGATCTGGTTGATTTTTTCATTGAGATGCTGTCTATTATTCTGAGATGGTGAGTGAGTGAGGTACTGAGGTGTATTAGTGAGGGTTCTTTCTCCTCAAGTGAGGTTGGAGTAGTCAGTTTGCTTTTTTGATTAAATTTCAATAAGAACTTGAACCTCCTGAGATAAACTATTATTATTTGCTCTCTTTTCCTTTGTTTTATTTATAGTAAAAGCTGCATCTACTACCCTTAACGATATTGATTTTTGCTTCTTGACCAGTTTAAGATATAGTTGTTTGTTCATATTGACATGCTGTTTGATATCCCTGCTGAATTTATTATATTGCTTAAAATTTACTAATTTATGCAAACCTGGAAATTAGCTGAAAATCATTTCTTTTTAGAGATTATATTTGTATAATTCCAACTCAATGCCCTTTGCTTAATTTCAGTGATTTCAATCATTTGATGTTCTTTTGCAGATATACTTGCAGTAATAATGTAATATAAAGTTGTTTCTCTCAGAATAATCCAAAAGTTCAATCTTTTATTCAGAATTTGTGGATTACATTCTTTTTATTTGACCATTTACCCCCAAAGTTTCAAGTGTGTGGGTACGACCGTAGGAGCATACATTTTAGTATCGTACGATTCACGTAGCGAATCGTACGTACCGGTACGAGTCAAAGGCCAATCGAGACGAACCGTGCCTCTGTATCGCCGACCCTTGGTATCGTTGGGATCGTGAGCGCGACGGCGTGCGATTCGCGTATCGTATCAATGCGTACGATACGAGCGATACGATGGCGACCAATCAGAACGCAAGATATACAGCGGCGTTCGACTTTTTTTTCATGCCGAGTGCCGACAGGATAATGTGAATGGAAAAGGGAAGGGGGAGAAACTGACATGTGGGGCCCTTATTAATTGACATGAACTGGGCTCAAGTGGGCTTTATCCACTGTTTATCTTTTCCTTGTAATTTATATATATTACATAGTATAATAATAATAATAATAATATAATAATAATATAATACAATATAATGATTATGATAATTATAATTTATATAATATATATAATAATATTTTATAAATAATTAATAATGGATATGAACATTATAATAATATAATATTATACAAGTACAATATAATGAATAAAATGACTACAATTTTTATATTTTATAAAGTAAAAATGATATAATAATGATAATAATAATACAATAATTTATAATCTAATTTTATAATTTATGCAGATGATGTTACTCAAAAACAATTAGATAGATTATATAGTAATAACCAATATTCATAGACTACACCTAATGATGTCTAGAGTGATAAATGATTATAATGATATAGTGCTTTACTAAATCTTTCTTTTAATGACAATCGTCCAATATATGTTCTAACTAATTATTCTACTTGATTTCATGGATAGCTTAGCGTATCTTTGACGATTCGTTACGATACACGATACACGGTTCGATACTAAATCCATCGATACACGATACATTTTACGATTCTAAAAGTATGCGTAGGAGTACTATTATGGCCGTGTTGGCATATAATTTAGGTGCTTTTTGAGTAGCCATTGCTTAATTACGTTTTGGATTATGATAGGTTAAAGGGCTGACTAAAGAAGAGTTGGCAACGAGAAATGACCTAGTGGTAGCTTTGCCAGAGAGGATCCAGTCAATACCAGATGGTACTGCCCAACCCAAACAGTCTGGAGGCTGGTTTGGTTCTGGTTCCCGCCCAACCAATGAGATTAAGTTTGACTCAGGTTATTGCACTTTTCGTGTAAAATTAGTGCATTTTCTATGTTGTTTCTAAACATGTAATGCCTTAAGAATCTTAATGAGTTAGTTCTATTTTCTGGATAAAGTTGAGTGTAGTTTGTCCATTTTCAACTTGGGAGAGTATTTTATTTTGCTTCTTAGAGAAATAGGTTGAGCTTTTTAAAAAGTAAATGCGTGTTTATATGTGCAAAGTTAATGTTCTCAGTCATACACAGTGAGTCATGTGTAGTCAGCAACAGTAAAATTCTATGGTTTCTGGAAGTCTCTGATTCACCTTCCACCAAAACCAGGCTACCATGTCTGCTGAATGTAACTAAAACCGGTTACTAGTTTTGGTCGTACATTGTAACATTTACATTAATTAACCAGCTGACATTCATGATCTCCATAGCATTTGCTTTTCTTATATTTCATCATTGATGTTATTATTAATTTTGTATACTACTTTCTATTGTGTATAGATGGGAATTTCGAAAGTGATTACTTCCAGCAATCTGAAGAGTCAAATCAATTCCGGCAAGAGTATGAGATGCGCAAGATAAAACAGGCAAGTGTTTCCTTTTCTGGCCTGCGGTTCCGTACCAGCTGTTTGGTCAAGAGGACTGGTACGTCACAGGAAACATTGACCCAAACACTTATAATTTCAAGATAAGCTGAGTAGGACCCTGGGTTTTATACTATTAAATTAAACTGCCGACATAGTACCAGACTACCAGCCTGGCTAAGTAGCCTTGTCTACTCGAGAGTACTGAAATAATTCCAGTATCGCTATTGTCTGATTTCCCAGTTTGTACCATTTTTTTAATATTAGCAAGAACGACTTAACATGTTATTCTGTACTACTTGACTTGTTAAATAATTGATGTTCTTTTGACTTTTCTTAGAACAAAGGACTAGACATTATTTCTGAGGGCCTTGATACTCTCAAAAATATGGCTCATGATATGAATGAGGTAAATTCTATGTTGCTATATTTTATTCAAATTATCAATTTTTGCAAGTTCAATGCTGATGCAAATTATTTGTTGCCCAGGAACTGGACAGACAAGTCCCCTTAATGGATGAGATTGACAGCAAGGTATTATTTTCTAACCCCTACATTTTTCATTCTGGAAACTACCTTATACTTTTTAGACATGGTTTATTATTTATTTACTGTTTCGCATTGGTTGTAGGTGGACAAAGCAACTTCTGACTTGAAAAATACAAATGTCAGATTGAAGGAGACTGTGAATCAGGTAAACTTCATTAGCGTTTTTTCAGATGGGTTAAGGTTTGATAATTTATAATAGTCTTATTTATTTCTCTTGGTTCTCTTATAATTTTTCGTAATTATGTGCAGCTGAGATCAAGTCGTAACTTTTGTATTGATATCATCTTATTATGTATCATTCTGGGGATTGCTGCTTATCTCTACAAGTAATGCCTTTTACCATTTTTATTCTTTTGCAAACACAGTATCATTGCGCTATGGTGAAATATTGTCAGTTCTGATATTATTTTCTGATTTTGTTTTGCAGTGTATTGAAAAAATAATCATGTAATGATGCCACCACCACATCATGATGGATTAGCTGGAGTGCCTTGTTTTACTTGAATTCATTATATCATAGTTTGATGAGTGTTGAATCTTGAGAGGCCTTTCTTGTGTATCAATATCTTTGAGTTCATATTTCATTTTTCTTTTCTGTACAATCCCTTTGGACTCCTGTGTGTTGACTATACATTTAAGATCCACTCGGCCTGATATATAATGGAATGTAACTGTATGTTATGTTTTGTTGTTAATTCAAATATCACAAAATCAGTATTCTCAATCTACAGAAATTAACAATTTTTTAATTATTCCTACTCGCAAATTTGAGCTGGACAATACTATGCATTATTCCTTTGACGATCCAAGCTATATAGCACGAACACACCACAAAACACAAAGACGTACCTATGTCAGACACGAACACTTATATACAACACATTGCACATGGTCAGCACCAACGGAACACAATCAAACACAAAGGAGACCGGCATGAGTTGTGCGATGGAAGTTTGACACTATTTTTGTTGGTGATTTGTTCATTGATCATTACAACTTGTTTCTAGTTGACAGTTCACATATCATATATCATGTCATATAAAATCAAATTGAGGCAGGTGAAAAGTGGAATAATAGAAGAAAATTTGTACTACATTGGTAGACTAGTAGTTGGAATTCAGACCGTCATGGTTTAGACCCACATCTTTTCCAACTGGATTGAATTGATTTAGTGACACAAAATATAGAAAAAGAAAATTAATTTTTCCTACTTATAGTTTATATACTATGAATTTGTAGTGACCGTGTTTAAATTTGTTTTTTATGTTCATAACTTGGAAAATGGAAAATGCCATGTCTACACTATATATATCCATAGCAACCTTCAGAGTAAAAGAGAGAACAACTTGGTGATGGAAAGCATTTCTATCAGTGAATTTGTCCTGGAGCAGGTTGAGAGTGCCGAGATCAAACGGTCTCTTTTATTCATTGTGTGTTTGGATAGGCCGGGAATAAGGAATAAGAATAAGAAATTTCGATTTGCGTGCTTATTCTTATTCTTGCACAAAACAAACGGTATAAGAATAAAGAATTTGGACCCTTATTTCTATACTAACAAAATCATGGTATAAGAATAAGGAATAAGGATAATCACGCAAACCGAAATTCCTTATTCCTATTCCCTATTCACGACTTATTACGTTGCATCCAAACACACCATTCAAGTGAAAGGCACCTCAATCCTGGGAGCGGGTTTTTTTCGTACACACAGAATTGTACCCAGAAACCATGGTCGCTGTGTTGGAGACGAGAAATCAGGATCAACTTTATTACATATACAATTGCAATTTGCCTTTTGCCAGTCCTTTTCTTTTCCATATTTTATAATTTTTCCCTGGTTCATATCTCCACTGATCACTTTTTTAATATGTCACTACATACGTTTTCAATCTTTCATCATTATCCATTACTAATTAAATAAATAAAGATAATCAGATAGTCAAAGTACCCACCGTTTTCCATGGAGCTCCTTTCAAATAGGTTGTCGATTAAAGCTGTGGCCTACTAACCATGTTGATCATTGACACAAAAAAAAAATGACAATAATTGAAACAGTGTGAACATTTATTTATTTATTGATACTAGTAGTGCAATAATACAAAAGATTGCAAGACAATTGTGATTTATTTATTTTTCTAATATCTGGGAATTTAGTTACATATTAGCAAGTGAAGTTGTGCAGTTCATGATAGCACTCAGAATATACTCTAGAGCAAACAAAAGAGAAAAAAGGAAAAGTAAAAGCAGAGTTGTTTGTTTTCCTAATTCAACTTACAATATTAAAACAATAACTATCATACTTTATCCTTTGTGTCTTAATCTCGGCAGGACAAGGAAAGCAGGTTTATGCAATTAAGTCTAAACAACCTTGTACTAAAGATAGTGATGTTCAAGTTATCTGTCCTCCCAATGCTAATAAAATTTTTCTCTCTTTTTAAGACATCTTTAGATAAGAAAATATTATTTATCTTTTATTGGGAAGCTCTTATATATACACTTTGAAAAATAGAAAAAAAAGATGAAAAAACCAATCAATAGAAAATGTCGACTTTGTTTTGAGAAAACCTTTATCACAGTGCTGTAATGATTTTCCAATCTAGACCTGTACCAGGGCATTAAAATTTCATTTGAATGAATTTTAAATTCATTGCTTAAAGTGAAAGCAAATGATGTAATGTTATGCATGTATTCACGTAATTGAAATTTCTTTGGGTGTATATTAAATTTTTTTTAGCCATAGATCACTTTCTGACTTTGATGTAAAGGGAACTGTATTTTATTCAAGAAACTGCATGATCAGAAGATGCATTATTTGGTAACTTAGTCTTTGTCAGAAATCGTCAACCAAGGGACTGATGTCTTTTGAATCTTCAATAAAGATGATATCTTATGATAGTAACAATGCAAGTAAAAGACTGCTACAGCTACATTAACAGAAGAACATGCTGGTATTTCTCCTGGTATTGGCAAAGCAACAAATAAAATCAATTCTACACTGGTACATTAACAGAAGAACAAGCTACAAAATATTAATGCACTGGTACAGGTAAAGCAACCAAACAAATAAAATCAGTTCTACACTGGTACATTAACAGAAGAGCATGCTGCAAAATATTAATGCACTGGTACAGGTAAAGCAACCAAACAAATCAGTTGACATATACATGCTATCATGGAAAAAAAATACTGGTAAAGCAACCATGTAAATCAGTTGACATCTACAAATTAGGAGAATGAGGTATTTAAGGCACCGGTACTGGTAAAAAAAGGTAGGGATTAAGAGTTAAGATTTAGGACTACTGGTAGTTTTATTCAACTAATTACCGTTCAGAAAGTTCAGGAACAAACAAACTGGACAAACCGTGAGAAAAGCACACCTTTGCATCCATAACTAATGTAATAACTTACTAAAGAACTAGAGTAAAAACAACAAATTAAATCAAACTTAATTACATCAACAGGAAATCAAGTTGAGATACATAATTCCTCAAAAAGAGGGAAACAAAAGATGGAGATTCTTTGTATGTACAATACAACATCGATTGCTCCATCTACATCTGACTCAATGTCTAAAGGAACTAAGTCTTCTTCTTTACAACTCACAGCGATGCATTCACTTCACAAGTTCTACAATCCAGTCAATAATAAATGGTTCCTGTACAGTTTCAGTTGCCGCAATTGGTTCAGGTTCAAAACGGATGAAACTGTGGTTATGGCCGCGTCCAACAACACTAAGTGCAATACTTTGATCGGTACCCAGCCTCAAACTCTCAATACCTTGTGTGATTTCACTGGTAGGCGACATAGGCGGTGATGAAGAAGGCGACTGATGCTCGAAGAATACCGACTTGGGTGATACCAGAATACTCATGTCTTGTATTACCACATTATCCCCTTCTCTCATTTCTTCTTTAGAGTGCGCGAAAAAACATACCTTTCTGTCGCAATTTCTGCCATCTCTACACATCTGCGTCTTGTATTTGTCAGGATGAAGCCATGTCTCGAACACACCATGTGCAAAGTGGCACTTGTCGCCATTCTCACATTGACCTTGTTTCTTGAAATTGGCACATGGCTTTCCAGAATACACAAACTTCCGTGGGTCCCGTCTCCTCGCCTTTTCACCAGGGTGCAAGAAATGACAGTCGGTCCAATCATGGTGGCCTCGACCGGTGGGGCAACGTCGTACTTTGAACTGATACATCATAAATTCATCGCTCTTCGACACCGCATCATCCCTCTTTGTACCCGAGTTGACCATGGTGGCGCGCATTCTCTGATCATGCTCATGGTGGTGCAACAGCTCGGCATAATGCGGCGACAGAACCGGCGAATTTCGGAACTGGGTCAGTGGTATCGGCTGCTGAGAGTAGTACTGCTCTGAGGTGCCATCGTACAAAGGCATTGTTACTATCAAGCTTGGTGGTGTTGTTTGGAGAAGAAAATATTTTGTGGGTGTTTGAGAAGAGAAGAGAATTGGCGGGTAGATCTCGAAGCAGGAGATGGATATATATATGGTTTGTTAACGGGTCTTTTTAGATGTAAAAATATATGGAGATGTAAATATAGCGGTTTCTAGAAAGGAGAGATTGATCAAATAGACACCGCTTGATTTGGGGCAAAGCGGCTTGACGCCTTGACCCACTCAGCGGTTAGGTATTTATTCATCTCTTTTGTTTATTTTTGGTTTCGGACATCTTGCTATATGTGGCTAATTGTATTACAATGTTCAAACCTAAATTTGTATAATTTTTGTCAAATGTATTTCATTGCAACGTTGAAACCTAAATTTATATCATTAAGTAGATGAGCTGTGGTAATTGTGGAAAATTTTAATTAATTAGCCTGATGAAGTCAAATACAGATTGAATTATTTTACGAGATGTACGCAGCTTGAATAAAATTTTTCCCTTCTTATCAAAGAGTATACTAAAATTGAAATGACAATATAAAATAATATTTCGGAAAAATTAACAAGTACCACACCAAAGTTTATACAGGAATGAGCCACAAATATGGACCCCAGACCGAGATATTTTTATAAGGGACAAATTGGCAGATTCTGCAGGCGTGGAGGATAAGAGAGGGCTCTCTAACCCTGTTGTTACTTGTCCACGTGGAGCTTTGCTTATACGTCAGATATCATGTTTGCTGTTTGTAGTGCATTGGTGTAGTCCAACTGTACGGAAGAGGTCCACTGGTGCCAGTGAATCAGGGTAATAAAAGTGAATAAACCTGGTTTATAGACCATTACTGGACTTAGAACTTGTCAGTACATGAATCTAAACAGTATGACGTGGTGGACCGAGAGTAATTAATTAAGTATGAGGAAATGAGGATAATTGGATAAGGCCTAGGACGTGGGGGATAAAGGACAGGTTAGGTGATAAAACCAAAGATTTAAGATTTATAAGATTTTTTTTTTTTATGTGCTTGCATGAAATGAAAAGATAGATTTTTATGTGAAATTATTGTTAGAAAAAATAGGCCTGAAGATTTTTATGTGAAATTATTATTAGAAAAAATAAGGCCTGTCAAAGTTTCAGACTATGACGTAATGTTATCCGACCCAAGACTTTTGGGTCGGGCTTTGTTTTTTATTTGAAATTACGACATTTGAATGGAAAATGACATTTTGTATTAGACAATTAGTTATCATATAATAATGGCAAAATATATAGATGTAGTAATGTAATTTGTAATTCTTGACTGCTATAGTAACTAATTATTATACTACATATTAAGGCAGTTGGGTACATCCACAAAATGGTGAGAACAAAAAAAAATAAAAAAATTGGTGACAATTTTGATACCATTGCTAAGAAATTATTAGCTCGGTTCCCTATTTTTCCTTACTCCTTTTCTTTTGTCTGATTCTTCAAAATTAATAACTACTGTCATGTCACAAACACACAATTACGGGGAAAAAAAAATTATTTTGGGCCTCATAATTAAACCCTCACTGCATGTGCTGGACCAGTTTCAAAAAAAAAAAAAAAAAAATGGATTAAACTAGAGTTTAAAAGTAGGGATAATTTTTTCTGTGCCACCCAAAATTTGTGAAATCTAACAATTGCCACCCGAAAGTTAAACCTTCTGTTTTTACCACCCAAAAATGTGGTCACCCTTATGATTTTGCCACTTTGAGCAAAATTTTCTGCTATGTGTACCCAAAACTGTGTACCCAGATTATTAATTAATCTTCCTTTACTTTGTCAATTTTAAGTTGGTTATCTTTGGTTATAACCTCACATCATCGTGTTTACCCGCGATCTTTCTTTTTTCCTAGGTACTGTACGGCATGATGATTCTTTTGGTTCCTTAGAATTTTACTTTTAACTGACGTTTTCTGGTTGATTAATTTAAACAATTTTATTAGTATAATCTCCCCCTAGGTGCCTACCCAGAATAATTAGGAAATTAGAAAGCCATAATATTAAGAAAACAAACCTCGCTCTGATACCAGAATAGAATAATAGCGATCGGATCGACTTTGAAACTTCTGATTACTAATGAATACTGGTTCCAAAGTTTTGAGAGGAAAATGAGGAAATTTTATTGATATCTGGCAAATGATACAAGAGAAGAGGAGATGATTACTAAGTTGGGTGATGCCCTCTTAGTGAAACATCCTACTACTTATATAGAAGGAACGCTACCGGTTGGTGAGCTCGATAATTGAATGCGGGTGCGCATATAGGCCCCATCGTCCATTTCAATTATTCGTCTACCACAGTTGGTATGTCCTTAGCAAACTAGTGGGCATCTTTTAATAATTTCCCACAAGAAATAAAAGCAAACCACTCATTTCGTGCCAACCCATGTGACAGTGAATAAAGAAAAAGAAAAGATGCGCACTACCGTAGTGGCACCGAAAGCAAACACAATAATGTGATTCCCTTATAATGGTGGGACTCACTAATAGTAATGGCCTTGCTGGATCGATCGCATCTTTTGGTGAATTGCTAACAGCTCATCAATGTTATGATTAACTGGTCCTAGTGCAGTACTAGCCCAGTTGTCCTTGGATGCCTTCTGCTCTAGGCAAATCTTTTGCAAATAATTCAAGACCATGAGCCTTTCGACTTCATCGATGGTCCTTTGTATTTGCTCCTTATGAATTTCCTCAAGCCTAAGTAGCAGGGTTCCTTCCCACTGAAAAGACCGTGGGTAAATTGTTAGTAGGTCACCAGTTATTATTTCATAATCCCGAAGAGAGTCTAACTCTCTTCCTGAGGTTGCCCATCTTTCGGCTTGCTGAAATGCTTGCCGGCTTCCTGGTCTGAACCCGGTTGTTGAACTTCCTTCATGGATTCTCATGAGGTTCCTCAGATGATCAAGCACCATTTTTCTGAAAAAGAAATAAAATTCACACAAAATAAAAATTATAAGAAAACTAAAAATGTCAGTAGCTTTCCGTAGATTACTACCAGACAGTTCCTAAGATACAGGGTATAGTGGATTTTTCCAGCCGTCCACCATGCCCGCTTATCGCCTTTCTCTAGAGGTTTTGAAAGAAAGGTTTTTCATCTAGCATATTATCAATATGCCCGATAATTGTTGCCAGATGCTTGATTATCTCCTCAGGAGCTCCTTTTGTTTCTTCGAGCACCTTTTCTAAATCGGCCAATTGTTCATCAGCGAAATAGCAATTTCCGGTTTTCACCATATTTGCTGTTAATCGTGATAACGAATCAGCTAGCACATTCATTTTGCCATCAATGTGCTCGAAATTTACTTGCACTCCTGTTCCTGTAACAAAGTCAACAAAATTAATCCATCGGACTCTTGAAGGTTTGTTTTGTGCTGACTTGTTATAGAAACTAATTATGGCCTGGCAATCAGTTCTGAGAGTGATCTCCTTTTGATCCAGGTAGTGAATCTTGAGTGCCTTCATTGTTTCCATGCAAGCATAGATTTCTGCATCTATTGTGGATTTAATCACTGGGAATTTCCCGCTTGCATACGCACAAACTTTCTCCGTGTTTCGGGGGTCATGCTTTGCTTTCTTCCATTTGCATACTCCACCCCATCCTTCCATGCATCCGTCTGTTTCAAGGATGATGTAGGATCCTTCCGGAGGAAGCTCGAGATCTGGGAGCTGCTGCACCGCTTGCTTGACCTTTCTGATGATCTCGTAGTCTGAGCTTTTGAGCCTTTTGTCACCGTGTTCGCTTGTTTTTTAGTATAATGGCCCAAGTAATGTCCCCAATTTTGGTATGTATGATCTGGCGTAGTTGAGAATGCCAAGCCATGATCTCATACCAGCCTTCTTCTTCAATTTTTCTTCATCGAAAGAAATGATCTTCTTGATTATGTGAGGCTGAAGTTTGATTTTTCTGTTTCCAATAACTGCACCCAGAAATTCGATTTCCTGTACAGCTATTTTCATTTTAGTTGGGGAGAGTACAAGCTCCCATTTCTCACAAATTGTCAGCATAGCCTCCAAGTGTTTGGCATGCTGTTCTTAATCTTCAGAAAACACCAGTATATCATCGATGTAGACTGCTATGAAGTTTTCCGTTCCCCGGAAGCAGTCGTCCATCTTTCTTTGAAAAATTGCTGGTGCATTTTTCAACCCGAATGGCATAACTAGCCATTCATACAAGCCATTTGGAACGACAAAAGCCGTCCACTCAACCGATTCAGGATCCATTGCCACCTGATGGAACCCACTTTTTAAGTCGAATTTCGAGTAAATTCGACTATTGCCGACTTTCTTAAGGATGGTATTAATTCCTGGCAAGCTGTATTGGTCTTTGTGGGTATTATCATTGAGGGTGCGGTAATTAAATACCATACGCTCCTTGCCTTTGATTTCAGCACCAGTCTTTGGATCTATTGATGTACCTAAGTTTACCATCATTGTCATGGTTCTGTGTCAGCTCTTACTGGGTCGTATCACTCCAATCTTGAGTAGCGCCTGAACATGCTTGTCAAATTGCTCTTTCATTGCTGGTGTGACATGTTTCAGGGGCTTGTCTTGGATTGTGATATCCGGGTTGATAATGTCTAACTTGCACTTAACCCGATTCTTTTCCCAGTGTTGGAGAGGATTTTCTCCAATATACCCTTGTTCTTTTAATCTCTCCAAAAGGGGTCTGAACCTTTCCTTGAATTTCTGTGATTCTTCACCACAAGAGTATGCAGTGATTCTCTGAATCTCAAAATATTCTAGCTCAGACAGCTCTAGTTCTTCGATTGCTGCTGAAGCTGCCACCTCAGCGTCAACTTTTGTCGCGATTGTTGTAACATTTTTGTAAAATGTTACCATTTGGCCCTCAATCCTAAGCCCTCCTTGCATGGCTCGGATGAAATTGCAACCAATCAGCATTTGGATCCCATCCCTCTGCTCCATTGGGAATGCATAGGTGAAAGGGATACGAAAATGATTTTCCTCGATAGCCATTATTCCGCCTTTGAGTTTTTTGTTGGCTATTTGAGAAGAGTTTACCCCGTTGATTTGAATGGGGTACGCACTTGGCTCCAAAGCTTCTTTTGGAACTGCATTCTGGTCTATGCAGCAAACTGTTGCGCCAGTATCTAAGATTGCTTGGATTTTGAACTTCTCAACCCCTGGTATTTCCATTGTCAACTCAATATTATAGAGTCTGTTTAAGACTCTTTTCCCTTTTCTTGGATCCGGAACTTGGGTACTAATGTATTCGTTTCTATCTGTCAGCATCTTGATTACTACTCCATTTTGTTTCTGGATATAGTTTTCAATTGCTTCGTCATCCGAATCTACTTCTTCAAGAATTGGCTTTTCCGGGGCTTTTCCTTTTGTTGGATCTCGTATTTCGTCCCGATCATTTCCCATCTCCAATTCTTCAATTCTTTCCTTTAGCCTTTGATTTTCTGCTAAGAGGAAATTTGTATACCCCATCAGCTCATTGATTAGGGTATCTTTGTTGTCATATTGGGGATTTGATTTTTGTATTGTTAGCTTTCTTCCCAGGTTGAATCTTGAACACATCGGGCAGACAGTCAGATGACATATACTGCAATGTGCTCTCATCCTTGGATTAGTCTGTTCTTTGAAGAACAGACACTTCATGAATTCTTGCGCCACTGGACTGTTATCCTCCCATTGATGCGCGCAGTTTTAGATTTCTTGAGGCACTGAGATCACTACCCGCCATGAGATTTCTTCATTTGTTATCATCATTGCGGTTTCGTATGGTACCTCATTTATACCAGCCATTAAAGAATGACCAGTACTTCCTTCCCCTTCAGAAAATGAACAGATTGCATCACTATCTGGTTCATTTTGATCTACCGATAGCACATCCCAGTCGTCATCTAGATCTAGATTTTCGACTATGGCTGCTCTTGCAATGTTGCCCTTTTGTCTTGTGCAGTTGCGGGCAAAATGTCCTTCTTCTCCACATATAAAGCACTTGCATTTTCTTACTTTATCTGCATGCTTTCTTTTGAATACCCTGATGTGCGTATCATGTGGTTTTCCTCGGTATGTCTTTGCCTTTCTAAGACCATACTTCTTGTTCTTTTGATAATAACCTGGCACTGGTATGCGGCTACAGAATGAGAGATCTTTGAGGCTTCTTTGGAGTGCAACTCTCTTACATTGCTCTGCCAGGTACTGGTAGGTGAAATGTATTCTTGGAATAACCCCTACAGTATTGCCTGGGTATTTCTCAGTGAATGCCTTCTCAATTTCTCCACCAATGATCGGAGGCATTTTTCTGAAAAATTTTGTTGAGAGTTTAGGAGATATGTACATTCTTCCTGATTTTGCCGCTAAGATCTTATAATCGTTTATATAGTCGAAGAGATCTTTCACATTGTGGCATGAAAGTCTCTCCAGGTCGTTGTACGCTCGATCTTGCTCTTCAGTGGACCCGGTTGTTGGATCCTCCAACAGGAACATTCGTCTAATTTGTGATATTACATTTTGCGGATCATCGGCGATGTTCACTAGTTCTTCATATTCAGTGGGGAATGTCATTCTCCACTGAATCCAGGTCTTTTTCTCCGTTTCACCTAGGAGATTTTCGATGTAGTTGACTTTTGATTTGTTATCTGCCCAGTTTTTCTCATTTATCAGGTTGAGCGTGATTGATTCCCATCGGGAGATAACTTCTGAGTACAACCCAATATCTTCTGGTAAAACCAGGATTGCGCCTTGACTGGGTTGGGCTGTTGGCAGATTAAACTTTTCGTTCATTTGCCTTGCATAACCACCGCGGATATTGCCCAATCGTGCTTTTATCTCCGGGATTTGGGGATTCTGGGGTTGTCTTGAACCAGGTGGGTACATGGCTGGTCCCATGATTGGTTCAGGTGGTATCCTTGTGAGTGAAGACTCTGCGGTTGAGAGTACCGTCTCCACTTTCTTTTTGAGATTTTTGAATTGTGGGTATTCCATCTCTTCTACCATATAAACCGTCTCGAATAGATCTTCGTCCCACTTTGTTTTGGAATTTGGGAAACTGGCATCTTTCCCACCACCTTTCGCTAGAAGACTTAGCAAGTCTTCACCTCGGTTTGCCGGTGCATCCAATTGAGATAGGAATTGCACCGTAGAGAGTGTCTCATCTTCATCTGACTCATCCCATTGACAAGTCATCATGAGGGCTTGTTCCTCAAACCACTCACTTTCTGCATCAATGGTTTCTAGCCAATTGAACTCTGTAAATGTCATTTGTACGAGTTCATCTTCGCTATCTAGCTGCTCAATAGCAAACCACTGATACGGGTTTATTGGTTCCAGCATTTCAACTGTTGGTTCAGTTTGTTCGGCTTTTAGTATTGCCAAGAACCATTTTCCTAATAAGGAACCATCATCTTGGTCAGTCTCATCATCTTCACCGAATTCCTCAGGATCTGAATAGATTTCTGGAAATTCTGGATCATCTTCATATGGCCAATCATCATCTATTGTGAGTAGATTGATGAATTCTTGTTCAAGTTCTTCCTCATCATTTTCTCCATGAATAGCTTCTTGTTCGGAGGTTGTTGTTGCATACTCCGAAAATCTGACAGACAATGAGCCGTCTGTCCTTGCTCGAATTCGTGCTGCTTGGGGATTCTGAACTTGTGAGATGACAGCTGGTCTCACAAGCCACTGCCTTCCACGGAGTTCTGTGGTTGTACGTTGCGAGCCAGAGATGGCCCGAACTCCTCGACTTGCCAGGTGGTCCGCCACGTTCTGAACATTGTATCTAAAATTTGTGTGGCTTGTATTGGACAGTCGTCCAATTAGAGACCTTGAGAGTAAAAGGTTACTCTCTCCACCTTACAATCCTTCATACCCGTGAGTTTGAATCACTAGTTGAATGTGATCTCTGAAGTCACGGATACTTAGAGTCATATCTGGGGCAGTATATGCCAACTGCGTCCCAGATGTGAGATCCATCTCCATAGAGCTGATGACAGCTCTATCATCTCGCCATCTAGTATCTCTGATTAGCACTAGTGCATTCACACCTGCACTTCGCCTGTGCAATGTGTACAATCAAACCATAATTAGTCCGATATGCAGATGTTGGAGCCCTTCTTGCAAAAGTCTGTTAAAACTTTCTTCAGAGATGAACGGTAGCTCCACTTGCTGGCCATCTGTGACCAACGTTCTTTCATCCGAGTAATGTTGGTATACTCGGTGCCTTCTCTCTGACCATCCAGCTTGGTACAGAGTTTCTGCTGGGACTTGCTGTGCTCGTCTGTATTGGAAGATGTTGAGCTCAGCATCAGGATTCATTTGTGACTCAAGGTTTCGCTGGTACCGTCGAGATTGACCAGGGAGCCTCCTTTGAGCCTCAAATCTAAGTCTGGATCCAAGGCGATAGCCACGGATCTGATCTTCAACAGTAGGGGTTTGATTTGTGTCTCTTTCTGACACTGATGGTCTTGCTGCCTCTGTTGTTGTTTGCGTTCTGCTCATGCTGCCTTCTTTTTCTCGGCTTCAAATATTTCTTTTGGGTTTTTGAACACAAAAAGTTTGCCTTTCGGTTTTGGTACTACCGGCTTACTGGGCTCTCCTAAGCTCAGCTTCTGAAGTTGTTGCTGGATCTGGTCTAGGGAGTCAGTCAGGTCGTCAGGTTGAGTGCCTTCTTTCCCTTTTACAGCCTCGAGCCTTTTGACTGCTACCTTCAGATCCTCGATTTGTTCAGTCAATTTAAGCAACAATTGTATGATTGTGTTATTTTGCTTAAATTGGACTTCTGTTGTTCTCCCGGTTATGTCCTGTGGCTTGACAAAACCGACCGCCGGTGAATGGATTGATTCGGTTGCTTTGAGTGCTTCTCTGTAAATTGTGCTGTTTGCACTGAGGCGCCAGTCACTCATAAAGAAAATTAAATTTTGTAAGGATTTTTAGAATTTCTATTGGTTTATTCTTAAATGACTTTTATTTCAAAAATATTCTAGGTCGGCCTTTTCAGGTTTGATTATACCATCTGGTTCTTCTTGGAGACAATTCTTGGGGTTTATGTAGCACTTTTATATGGTCATAGTGGCATTTATAGAAGAATTAACTTTTGAGTGGCATTTTCATAATTTCTTTTTTTTGGAGTGGCATAAAAACAATTTCCCCTTAAAAGTATCTCACATGATTCAAATCTTTTTGGAGAGACTAGCAGCAACGCCCACCCAATGTGTGGGCAGATTTTAATAATTGAAAATATTTATTTGACATGGATATATTTTCAATATAAGAATCTCCATCATGTTGATACATTTTTGTTCTTGATGATTGATTTTGAGGATGATAATTAGTTGCGAAAAGATGGAGGTAGGAGGTTAAATATCATGAGAACTTTCCATTATTTATTTCAGAAATTCGGACACAAATTGAATATAAAATCAGCTAAAAAATATTTAGTTAGTTATTATTTGTTTGATTACAAATCGTAGGTAAATGAATTGGAATATATTTCATAAAATGCAAAGACAGAAAATATATATGGAGTCCTATTCGATTCTTGCTATTATTACTATTCGTTTCCCTCAACCAATAAGGTCAGGGGTAGAACGGTCTACATTGTGATATAATGCTGAAATAAAAATTAGTATTAGTTACTGGTTACAATAATGTCTTTAGATTGTCAATTTCAGTAATAATTGAAAGGAAAAAGTGTCTACCTGCTATATTTTCCACTCAACTTTATTTTCTCCTAAAACAGCCAAGTAAGAGATCACTCGCTCAGTCGCTCATATTCAGCACCTCAACTTCCTTTGTCGGTACCATCACCTGTATCTACACGTCTTCATTTTTCCATTCTTATGATCAATTGATTGTGCAAACCTGATCTGATCCATCTGTACAAGTATAAAAAATAATATTAGACATAACAATTTGTATACATACTCAGACCCCAAAAATAAAACAAGATACATAAATGATAATGTTTAAAGCAATTAAGAGAATTGCGCTGGAATTTAAAAAAAAAAATAGGTAAATAGCCATCAACCCTTATGGAATTAATGGGAATTGCTTTCTATCATCCCATAGATTCTATCATCCCCATCATCCCCAAATCTTCGTTAATTATCTAACATATCTTAATTATTAAGAAAGTCCAAGGGATGATGAAATCATCCCATTCATCCTCATTGCAAATCTAGCGTCATCCCATATCTACTCCCAGCATATAATTCATTGAAATTCCGAACCGTAACATATAATAACAAAATATACAAATTCAATATATGTAACTGTTGAAGTTATATATGTAACTATTAAAGTTAATATATATAACTTTTGAAGTTATATATGTACTGTTGAAGTTATATTCGTAACTGTTGAAGTTAAAATATGTAGCTGTTGAAGTTAAAATATGTAGATGTTGAAGTTATATATGTAGCTGAAATAGTTAATCTCTACTACTTATAAAGCACCCTTAGCAAGGTCAGTATTTTTCACACAAAGAGGTCCAAACAATTTTGTTAGCATCATCATAAACCATTGATCAATATGGTGTACGGTTTGGATTGCTATTTCTATAAAGGAGTCGACTCTACACACAAATAAGTCAAGTCGTTGGATGGTATGCCTACGTGGTTTCGCCGCCTCAACCCTAGGGGGTTTTTATTTTTCTTCCGCCCCCTTCCTTTTTCGCTCACCCTAATACCTTCTTTCTATTCTCTGCTCTTGCTCTTATTTTTACACACGATACAAATTAGAGATAGAGAGAGAGGCGATGAAAAGAGAAAACGCTCGCCATTAAACTAATCTCCGCCTCCGCCGTCGCCGTTGCAGGTCGCATGATTTCTCTCCTCCGACCAGATCCAAAAAGTACCGCCTCTGCCTCATCCGAGCCATCCCTGCGTCGCAAGTTGCAACCCTAGAAAAACGGCCACGGAAATCTCGCAATCATTTCTCCTCTTCCATGGATCCGACAAACTCTAATTTCTATCAGATTCATTTTCAACTCGCCCCTGTCGGCGCACTTCTTCTCCTCTGATGACGACGAGATGAGCGTCCTTTCACAAGGAACAAGAGGTCAAGAGCGATCCAGGTCAAAACCCCAAATGATCTCCTCTCTTTCGTCAGCTACATGGTCTTGATGCGTTGCACAGAGATCTCCGACAAGCTCATCCGCGGCCTGGTGGTAAGATCAATTGATCATTTAAAATTTAAAAATTGATCATGTCCATTTTTTTACAATACTTGTATTCACCTTGTGTCTTGATTTTCTTAATTTTAACCGGCTGAGCAATTGCAGAATCAAATGGACCAAGATTATGATATTGGATTTCAATTTTAAGTTTTAATATAAAATAAAAATTGTGGTTCTTTATCTCTGTAAAGCTGACTGTCGCAATAGTAGAAATAGGAACAACTTATTTATATTCCTTCTCTGATTAATTTTTGTAACCATATCTTCTCTAATTGATTCTACTTGAAATCCTAAACTTTGCTACGTGGAATATGAAGGGTTATGGACTGATGGAGTCAACAGATGGTTGTTTTCGACCATATGGTCATGAAGGAACAAAGTACAGTGGATCAACAGGTCGACTGGTAGCAGGTTCTGAAGCAAAGACTGTGGACCTGGAAACATGTATTGCTTTGCCTCCTGACTCTCCAGAGAAGATTTGGATCAGAGGGAAGCAAATTATGAAGGGTAATTTATGTTTTTGCATAATTAGGAGTTTTCAATTTATGTGGCCAGTGGTTGTTATAGTCATGCATCTCACTGCCATTATTATTGTATGGTGATTTTTTTTTCAAAAAGCAAGTTGATAATTTTGTTTATTTTGGATGAGATGAGATGACTACTTTAATACAAAGACCAACACTAAAAGTGAGCTATAATTTCATTTAAATTTTGCAATTGTTAGACCGAATGGAATTAAAAAATTTGTCATACTAAAGCTCATATCATGAGAGCTACATCCAACTTCTGGAACTGTGTTTCCCTCTCCATTCTTACATCCAATTAAGGCTTTTTGCTCAAATATTGAAAATTACAGTCTCAAATTAAAGGAGATTTATATTTTCATTCTCATATGATAAATGGTGGTTTTATGTAGATTGTCTAATTAAATTAACATGGCAGGAATTTTTTAATACAAAAGGTTCGAGATATAGTTTTAAGTAGATTCGTATTCTCATTCTCATGTGAGCTTCATGGCTATACATAAAGCTTGAAAAAACTCTTATGTCCACATTCTTTTTCTAATGTTATTTCCTATGCAAATTTATCTATTTTGCTTGGTTGTTGATAATGTATTTCCATATGCATTCTCTCATCATAATATGTGGGCAATTAATTTTGTTTTATTTTTGGTTTTGGTAAATTTCCAAGGTACAAGGGAGAAGAACTGCTATGCTGTAAGACACATTCAGGTTTATCTTTACCCTAAGCCCTAATGATTCTGATTTGCTGTAATATCCTCATTTGTAAAACGCCTTTTTGTTCATTTTACTGATTTCTTTATTTGATCTCTTATTGAGCAATATAGAAATACATTATTAGATGTTAGTATGTTAGTATATTAAATAGAAAATTGATGTTGGTTTACTCTTGTGATTATTAATTTTTATTACCTCATGTAAGTATATTGCAACTGGTATTGTCTTGTATCGGCTTCCATCTCACACTTTGTCATGTTAGTACCAGTTTGCAAATTGGTACACCATAAAAAGGGGGGTTGGGTGGTGGGTAGATTTTATTAGAGAAGAAAATTTTAAAAAAAACAACCACATTATGAATTATTTTTTTATTTACTGAGCAGGCATCATAGTCCCCAATATTTTTTGTTGTATTTGAGTCTCACCGGATGTTTTATTTAGGATAGGATAGATTTTCAAATTTTTCTATAGACTTTTAAATAAAAATCTCTTTATAAGTGATCCAGAGAACTGATTAAAGTTTGGCGCTAAATACAGGATTGGATGTTACTATACTGATGATTAAGGTTTAGCATTTGCATATTAACTTTTTAGATGTTCAGCAGGATCCAACCAAAGGACCTGATTTCGCTAAGATATTAGAGATCCTTCACCTTTTATCGAAAAAGGTAAATGATTAGTGGGTTTATTTATATTTATTGTGATGTAGGTTAATGGACTTAATTTGGTCAATTGTCATCATTCCTTGTCACAGGTAGCTGAAGAATCAAAGCACAAGAAAGAAAAATATTGGGAAGGATTTTTTCAGTATTAAGGCGAGGCCACTGAAGAATCTTTTTATGTATTCTTTTTAGGAAAGCATAGAATTACATTTTCTTCATTTCCTTCGTTGGGTATTAGCATGCAAGATGTGCAAAATTCGCTCTAATTTGATTACATCTCTTCAAGGTACTGCTTATAAATTCTTAGTTAACTTGATGCAAAAATGTTTTATTTATTTTTTAAATTTTGGTGGTCCAACGTGCTGTATTGGTATTATAGGTTTTCCATCTAATATAGAAAGAAAAACTAGCGTTGTTGGTATTGCGCTGGGTTAACTCAGCATTGTAAGTCAGTTCGATTCTCCATGACGGAATTTTTTTTTACTCACTTTATTTTCGACCTCCCTTTTGTCACATGTTTTTCATTTATATTTTCTATTTATTTCATTCATTCATGCGCCCCCTCCTTTAACCTCTCTAACGCACATATATTTCATTCATTTAGATGCAGCTGTATCCCTCCGCTCTAGCTAGGGTTTTCACTTTTCACGCTCTAGCCGTCTTCACTGATATGATCTGGCGGGATATCTTGCCGGTTCTGTTCCACTCTAGGGTTTTACAGATACGCTACAGAGAGGCTACGCCCTTCCTCTTTCAGGTAAACGACAATTTGTATTAGATATCGCTCTCTGTCTTTCTCTCTCCTCCTTGTTTTATGACTATTTTTTTATGATTTTCCTTCTTGTGGTTTTCAAGGTGCGTCGATTTTGGTTTGAAAAGAGTTTCAATCGACAGATTTCATAGCAATTATGAACTTCAAGGTCTGTAATTTTTCATTTTCGTGTGGTATTGTGTGTCAATTTTTTAATTTGACTTTGTACAATCCTTTGTACCAGTATATTCTCTTCCCTGAAAATGGCAACGACGACGATGATAAGTAACAAGCAGACGGTGCTGATGGCGCGTTCATGTGGCACCCTGACCATGTCGGCTACGTCATCAGCACCCTCCTTGCTCCCCCTCCCTGGACGGGCCATTGCGAGAAGTCCAGCGATCATGGCTTCTGCAGATAGCGTCCAGTGATCATGAGCATTTTTTATCTCACCTTTTCTTATTGGAGCTACATTTTTAGTGTGCAGATAGTACTACATTATGCTCTATAGATGCACAAATTAGACAGCATGGTGATGAATAGGAATGAATTGGAAGGAAGTTGATAGAACAAGAAGATGAAGAGAGCTATAGAAGACTCAGGGGGAGGGAGAGGAATGAGCCTTCTATGCATGATTATATTGTTGTGTACAGTCTGACGACAATATATGGTGATTTGATCTTTTCTCAACTGTCAATAATGATCAACTGGATGTTTCAGGTACTTATGCTATTCTAATGGAAAACTAAAAAGTCTTTTCAGGTACTTAATTTCTTGGTGCGGCACTGATGGATGGATTTGGTGTTTGATTTGGTCATTGGTTAATGCATTATTTTCAGCTATTGACAGTAGTAAAAATGTCAAGCATTTTTTTTTTAATATTTGATATATTTCTTTATTAGGATCATCTAGCTGAATTTGATTAATGCATTGTTGGCGAGGGTCCAGAGCTACAATCATGTTTGTCTCAGGTAAAATCAACTTCAATATGCTCATTGAATCAAATTAATATTTGGCTCATAAGTAGTATACTGTTGTGAACATTGCTAATAATATCTACTTTACTTTAGGTAACAGTTCTCACAACATTGTAAACTGGGGTGATTATAAACAAAGGAAGGTGAAGAACAAAGCATTTTTGCCAATTATTTTCTCCGGCCCGACAGTTCTCAGTTCCACTTGTTGAGTTTCTACTGGCTTCAGTATTATTGTATTAACCTGATGTGTATGCATAATTTTTGCTACTGATATCGTTATTATTTGTGGGTATTTGGGACGTACTTAGCACTCAAATCATACTCAAACCATTCAATTATTTGATAAATTGCTATGATTTTCTAGGAATTGGCTCTACCGTCGTCTTTTCTCTTATTTTCAGGTTTCTCGACGATTTCTAGTGGATTCTCGAATATTAGATGGATTTTGGCACTTGGCATACGCTAGACGACTCATTCCTAGCACTTGGAGGCAACATCAAAGCTACTACTCGGACCGAATGGAGTTTTGCTCGGACCGAAGGCATCTTTACAGAACAAAATGAGAGTCTAAGGAAAGTAAATGGCTAAATAGAGTCAACATCATTGTAGAGCTCAACCTAAGCTTTCCAACGGCTTTTGAATCACCTAAATCGGAGTTCGGACGAAAGAGATATGGCCAAAATACCACATGTATTCAAAGATGGAGTCTCAGTTCGACCCGAACAGCCACCAGCCCCTCAACCCACTCTCCGTTCGGACCGAACAGAACCAATTCGAACCGAACTGAGCCTTGAACAGAGAGAAGGAAGCCTAACAATGGCCGAGGCACTCACTCCCGAGGCCATTGCACAGCGCACACAAGAATTGGAGAACCTCCGTCTCCAACTTGAGCAAAGAGAGGCTCGACTGACAGCCGATCGGACCCTCCTAACGGGTCAAAGGAGAGATTTTGACAATGAGCGCCGTCGATGGACTCAAGAAGATGAGGGAAGCATCCATAACTCCGACGACGAAGATGAGGAAGATCATGAAAGGACTCTCATGGAGTTTGGAGTTCCCAGCGCAAGAAACGTGGGCGGACCGGTGGTGATTCCAGGCATCGCCGCTAACAACATGCAAATCGCCCCCAACCACGTCGTGCTTGTGCAACAAAATCCGTTCTATGGGAACGACGATGAGGATCCCCATGCTCACTTACAAACTTTTATTGATTGCACTAGATTAATTAAGTTTAATGGTGTTCCTCAACAAGCAATTAGGCTATTGTTATTTCATTTCACCCTTAAGGACCGAGCACAAAAATGGTATAAAACATTGAAAAAAGGGTCAATTAGGTCTTGGGATGAAATGGCACAAACCTTCTTGGATAGGTATTTTCCTTCGGATAGAGCGGATAAAATTAGAGCTGAATTGAATAATTTTGCCCAAAACCAAAATGAATCAATGAGGGATGCTTGGGAACGGTTTAGGGATTTAGAAAATTCTTGTCCACATCATGGGATTCAAGAATGGATGCTCCTTAAATCATTCTACACTGGACTTTATGACAATATTAAAATCAATCTTGATTCTCTTTCAGGTGGGGCATTCAAAAGACTTGATACGGCACGAGGGCGAGATTTACTTGATTATTGTGCAAGAAACTACACATGGTACCCTCTACTCATTCCCCGCCACTCAAGTAGTTCGAGGCAGCAAGTGCACCAAATTTCGACTAAAGAGGCGAGAATAGAGGAGCTAGAAGCTGAACTTGCCGCTTACCAATCGGCTCAAGGGACACATCTCCATTCAAACCAATGCGGAGCATGCGGCGAGGAAGGACACACATCTATCAATTGTCCTCTTGCCAAAATTGGTAACAGAGGGGCCCAAGTGAACTACCTACACAATGGGCCCCCTTATGGTTCAAAGTACCAAAATAACCCGCCAAATTTGTATAGGAATGCACAATTCAACAACAACAATAGAGACCAATCATTTCAAAAGAAACCCTATTTCGAAAGGGAAGAAATTCCAATTGTTGTTCAAGAATTCATGAGTGAGCAAGAAAAGATTAACAAATCTATGGCTTTAGGGTTAGATGAATTGAAGGCCACCACCGATGAATTGAAGGTGACTATCAACGAATTTAAGGGAAGTGCGAGCACCTTGCAACGCTTGGAGCGTATGATGGAAGCACACTTCTCCCGACCACCAGGCAAGCTTCCAAGCCAACCACAAGTCAACCCAAGTGTAGAGATCAAAGCCATACATGTCCTACGAAGCAGCAAAGAGTACCAAGATCAGCCCGTGCCTACCAACGAAACAGTTCGACCCTCAGTTCGGACCGAACCACCTCCAGTTCGGACCGAACCACTTCTAGTTCAGGTCGAACATCCAGTTTTGGAGCAAGTGACCTCACCATGCCCAGTTCGGTCCGAACAGCCCCTTGTTTGGTCCGAACAGAGAGAAAATGATGCCCAAGGAGATGTCCAAGCCAAGGGGAAGAAGAAAACGCAGCAACCTGAATCAACCTATCGACCCCCAGTCCCATTTCCTCAGCGACTTTTGAAGAAAAAGGAAGCTGAACAATTTCGGACCTTTTGGGAGATTCTCAAGGAATTGAAGGTCAACATTCCATTCACAGATGTCATAGCTCAAGTACCGATCTTTGCAAGATTCTTGAAGGAGTTATGCACAGGCAAGAGGTCCATGGAAGAACTCAAAACGGTGGCCCTAACACACAAGAGTAGCGAGGCTTTGAAAAGCAAGATGCCCCCAAAACTTGAAGATCCGGGTAGGTTTGTTCTTCCTTGCACTATTGGTAATGCAACAATTAAACAAGCCTTGTGTGATATGGGGGCTAGTGTGAGTCTTATGCCCAAGACAATGTTTGACAAGATTGGTTTTGGCGAGTTGAGACCTACACGCATGACATTGAAACTCGCCGATTCTTCAATGCGGTTACCATTAGGTATTCTCAAAGATGTGCCCGTCCAAGTGGATAAGTTTGTCATACCGGGGGATTTTGTTGTGGTAGACATGGAAGAAGATAAGGAGGTGCCTATAATTTTGGGACGCCCCTTTCTTAGAACCGCCGGTGTGAAAATGGATGCTCGAGATGGGACGATTGTGGTTAGAGTGGGAGGAGAGAAGCTCCGTTTTTCCATAGACCATGCTTTGAAATGCCCTGATTCCATTAACAAGTGTTGTATGGTCCAATGGGTCTCTAAAATCGAAGAATTTCCTAAGGATCACTCTCATGATGCTCTGCTCGACCCCAACAATATCTGTTCGGACCAAACTGCCAGACCTTCGGACCGAACCCCTTCTAGTTCGGACCAAACAACAGTCCAAATTGAAGAATCAAAGGTCACAGACACTCTGTTCGGTCCGAACAGAATCCTGTTCGGTCCAAACAGCCCTTTGTTCGGTCCGAACTGTTCTTCTTCGGTCCAAACTGAGACCCCCAAAGTCAAAATCAAGCATCATCCAGCGCCTCTCAGTCAAACGGACCTTGTTATTGCTGACTTCAAGCTAGATACAGGTCAAACGAAGAAACTATTGGTGAAAAAAGGAGCAATGGGGTACTCACTTGATGATTTGAATGGCATCGATCCCTCGATTCGCACGGATGAGACTATCTTGGAAAGGGATCGCATGAGAGACATCAACAACAAGGGTTATGACAAATCGCTCGCCGTCTCGCTCTCCGGGTCCGATCCAATCAAGACTTAATGGAAAGATGGTCAAGCTAGGGACCTAAAACAAGCGCTTCTTGGGAGGCAACCCAAGGATTTCTCAACTCTTCTCTCTTTTATTTATTTTGTCATTAAAAATAGAAAATACAAAAAAATAAAAATAGAAAATCCATAAAAATTTGAAAAATAGAAAATAACAAAAATAGAATTTGATGTTTTTGTTTGTTTGTTTGTAGGAAAATCTTGAGGCACAAACGAAGGAAGATGTAATTCGTGCTAGAGCACCATGGGTTACGCGAACCAACTAACCCCGAACGACCTCATACGGATTGCATCAAAAGACTTGAAGATTGATAGAGCCATCTTGAAACTCGAGAAAACAAACTAGGAACAAAACGACATGTTTGAAAGCAAAAATTGGCTAAGTTCTCTTTTCCTCCTATTTACTTTTCTTTGTGATTGAATGCATTGAGGACAATGCTTGACTTAAGTTTGGGGGGGAGGAAATAGGAGAAAATTTCGAACTTTTGATTGAAATTGCTCAAAATTTTTGCAAATTTGGATAAATTTTGAATTTCACAGCTTCTGTTCGGTCCGAACAGAGTCTTGTCCGGTCCGAACAGAGACATTAAAATTGGATTTTTGCCTAGTTTTGTTTGGAAATTAAATAGATATGCCTAGTTTCTCTCGATTTGGATTTTAAATGATGAAACTCACACTTGAAACTGTTTTGAAGTCAAACAAACCTTTTCTTCAAGTACCCTAGAACGTTTTGATATCTCATGATTAATTTTTGCACCAATGGGCCGAAATGAAAATATTTTGAGAAAATTAGAACTCGATCTTGGATGCTTAGAATTGTTAGATCAATTTTAGTTGATTCTCATAAGTTTTTACCGAGTGAACTGATTCGTGTTTGACAAACCTTTGTTTAAAAAGAAATTTATCGACTTCGGAAATTATGAAATGAACTTGGACTTGTTGAAAATGCTTTTCATCGCTTGAATCACCAACAAGCAATCTTAATGGGACAATAAAATCAAAATAGTTGTGAAAACGAGGATGCACCGAGGCCTTTTTCCACCAACTCAACCACAAATTGGAGGGTATTGGATTAATTACAAGTTGTCGGGAATTATAACTCAAAGCTCTCGAGGTATAATTGGGTAACTTGTAAATAATTTCTACCGGACCCGGTGTGAAAGCATTGGTAAAGGAGTTGTTGAGTATTATGGCCCAAGTGTACCGTGGCCATAGTCGAGCAACACCCGTCCAACCTCCCTAGCGCGTCATGTGCTAGTAGCAAATTCAAGGCCAATGACACCGCATTATATCCTCTAGGGTGTAAAGCCCCACGACTCGACTTACACGAAGAAAAAAAAAATTGGTGAAAAAAGAAAAAGTGAAATTGGTTTTAAGAGAAGTTCATTATAAAATTTCCGACTTTGATAAAGGACTTTACAAACTTTTGTGAAAAATGAAAATGAACGGGTGATTGAAATTGAGATCGCATTTGAAATAACAAAGAGAAGCTATAGTTCTAAAATTTGAGAGAATATTTCATTAGGACCAAGAGTTGCATGAATTAATTTGTAGAATACTAAACTTGGTTCTTGAAATTAAATTTTTGTTTGACTTGTTTGATTGAAGTGTGAAAATTTTAGGCAAAGCAATTGGTTTCACGACATTTCTTGGTTTGAGTTACGACTCAATGTTTAAAGCTTTAAGTACAGTCCAAAATTCTAAGCTTAGGGCGTTGCTTGAGGACAAGCAAAGTTTAAGTTTGGGGGAATTTGATATCGTTATTATTTGTGGGTATTTGGGACGTACTTAGCACTCAAATCATACTCAAACCATTCAATTATTTGATAAATTGCTATGATTTTCTAGGAATTGGCTCTACCGTCGTCTTTTCTCTTATTTTCAGGTTTCTCGACGATTTCTAGTGGATTCTCGAATATTAGATGGATTTTGGCACTTGGCATACGCTAGACGACTCATTCCTAGCACTTGGAGGCAACATCAAAGCTACTACTCGGACCGAATGGAGTTTTGCTCGGACCGAAGGCATCTTTACAGAACAAAATGAGAGTCTAAGGAAAGTAAATGGCTAAATAGAGTCAACATCATTGTAGAGCTCAACCTAAGCTTTCCAACGGCTTTTGAATCACCTAAATCGGAGTTCGGACGAAAGAGATATGGCCAAAATACCACATGTATTCAAAGATGGAGTCTCAGTTCGACCCGAACAGATCCAGTTCGACCCGAAGTGCTCTAGTTCGGTCCGAACTGAGGTCATTTGGTCCGAATTGAGCTGTTTTGACCCAAATTAGCCCTGTCCAGTCCGAACAAAACTTGTCCAGACCGAACCGAGAGCTGCCATGGCATATTTGGAAGGGTTTTCACGCATGGAAACTCGATATTTTGGTATGTCTTCTTGCCATAGCGCCCCAGCCTCCTTTCCAAGCCAGAAGACCACTATATATTCGCCCCAAGGCCTGAAGGAAAGGAATTCTACCCTCCATAACACAATTCCACCTTCCTTAGGTGATTCCACCATTGATTTCATCGAGCAACCAGATTCTTGAGGCGACGGCAGCAAGGAGAAGGTTGGAGACACGCCTTGCAACACCCCACTGCCTTTGATGATTGAAGATCGAGCATAGAAAGACAACTTGGTTTATTCTTCCTATGTTTTTATCTCTAATTTCCATGGGCTTGTATCTTGTGATTTCTACTCTTGTTATTGTTTGTTTTAGTACTATGTTAGGCTAAATATATGTTGTCTTAGGGTATGGATGTAGTTTAGGTTTAGTTTGATGTTATGACTTGATATGACTTGATGTTTTGCTTTATGATCTATTTATTGAGTAGTATTTTAATTGCTTGTTTAATTCCCTTGTTTTGACCTGATTTACTTCTAAATAAAGGCCTGTTTAGTTAAGTTACAAGGTTAGGTTAAACAATTAGGATTAAATTAAGTACTTGGGATAAGTCGAAGATTCGAAAGAGGAGATTAGCTAGCACTGAAAGGTGTAGTTTCTAAGTTGGCTGAAAGGCAACTTAGATATCCCTAAGAAAACAAATAAATAAGACATAGGTTAATTAAAATACCGACACGAAAGTTTAGGTTTAATTGGTCTATGTGGGCAAAGTAGAGACCTGTACTAATTTCTAGTCCAAAAGACGACAGTTGAGGATTAGGTAATGTAGCTATAGCCGATCTGAGCCCTTCATAAAGTTAAAACTCAAGTTGTATGGTCATAACTCAACATACCAGCCTCTGTTCGGACCGAACAAGTCGTGTTCGGACCGAACTGACGGCCTATGCTTAGATTTGTTGTTATTTAACGCGACAGCGAGCGATCCAGCAAATCGAGGACTAAACCTAAGTGAATCCTGACCCCTAAGACGCCTTATTATACTTGAAAAACCCCCAAAATCTACTTACTTTAGTTTACCTTATTATTTAGAATCAAAACAACCAAAAATATCTACTTAATTGCATTGTTATTTACAACACTCTCACCCTTATTTTATTGTCTAGCTTCATAAAAAGAACAAGTCCAGTAATCGTTAATCCGTCCTGTGGGTTCGACCCTAAGCTTAACTCCGAACGACTAGTGAGGTTAGGTCTAGGTTTATAAATTTATTTGATTCCTAGGTTAAAAGCCTTCATCAAATTGGGTTGCCTCCCAAGAAGGCTTTTAACCTAGGAATCAAATAAATTTATAAACCTAGACCTAACCTCACTAGTCGTTCGGAGTTAAGCTTAGGGTCGAACCCACAGGACGGATTAACGATTACTGGACTTGTTCTTTTTATGAAGCTAGACAATAAAATAAGGGTGAGAGTGTTGTAAATAACAATGCAATTAAGTAGATATTTTTGGTTGTTTTGATTCTAAATAATAAGGTAAACTAAAGTAAGTAGATTTTGGGGGTTTTTCAAGTATAATAAGGCGTCTTAGGGGTCAGGATTCACTTAGGTTTAGTCCTCGATTTGCTGGATCGCTCGCTGTCGCGTTAAATAACAACAAATCTAAGCATAGGCCGTCAGTTCGGTCCGAACACGACTTGTTCGGTCCGAACAGAGGCTGGTATGTTGAGTTATGACCATACAACTTGAGTTTTAACTTTATGAAGGGCTCAGATCGGCTATAGCTACATTACCTAATCCTCAACTGTCGTCTTTTGGACTAGAAATTAGTACAGGTCTCTACTTTGCCCACATAGACCAATTAAACCTAAACTTTCGTGTCGGTATTTTAATTAACCTATGTCTTATTTATTTGTTTTCTTAGGGATATCTAAGTTGCCTTTCAGCCAACTTAGAAACTACACCTTTCAGTGCTAGCTAATCTCCTCTTTCGAATCTTCGACTTATCCCAAGTACTTAATTTAATCCTAATTGTTTAACCTAACCTTGTAACTTAACTAAACAGGCCTTTATTTAGAAGTAAATCAGGTCAAAACAAGGGAATTAAACAAGCAATTAAAATACTACTCAATAAATAGATCATAAAGCAAAACATCAAGTCATATCAAGTCATAACATCAAACTAAACCTAAACTACATCCATACCCTAAGACAACATATATTTAGCCTAACATAGTACTAAAACAAACAATAACAAGAGTAGAAATCACAAGATACAAGCCCATGGAAATTAGAGATAAAAACATAGGAAGAATAAACCAAGTTGTCTTTCTATGCTCGATCTTCAATCATCAAAGGCAGTGGGGTGTTGCAAGGCGTGTCTCCAACCTTCTCCTTGCTGCCGTCGCCTCAAGAATCTGGTTGCTCGATGAAATCAATGGTGGAATCACCTAAGGAAGGTGGAATTGTGTTATGGAGGGTAGAATTCCTTTCCTTCAGGCCTTGGGGCGAATATATAGTGGTCTTCTGGCTTGGAAAGGAGGCTGGGGCGCTATGGCAAGAAGACATACCAAAATATCGAGTTTCCATGCGTGAAAACCCTTCCAAATATGCCATGGCAGCTCTCGGTTCGGTCTGGACAAGTTTTGTTCGGACTGGACAGGGCTAATTTGGGTCAAAACAGCTCAATTCGGACCAAATGACCTCAGTTCGGACCGAACTAGAGCACTTCGGGTCGAACTGGATCTGTTCGGGTCGAACTGAGACTCCATCTTTGAATACATGTGGTATTTTGGCCATATCTCTTTCGTCCGAACTCCGATTTAGGTGATTCAAAAGCCGTTGGAAAGCTTAGGTTGAGCTCTACAATGATGTTGACTCTATTTAGCCATTTACTTTCCTTAGACTCTCATTTTGTTCTGTAAAGATGCCTTCGGTCCGAGCAAAACTCCATTCGGTCCGAGTAGTAGCTTTGATGTTGCCTCCAAGTGCTAGGAATGAGTCGTCTAGCGTATGCCAAGTGCCAAAATCCATCTAATATTCGAGAATCCACTAGAAATCGTCGAGAAACCTGAAAATAAGAGAAAAGACGACGGTAGAGCCAATTCCTAGAAAATCATAGCAATTTATCAAATAATTGAATGGTTTGAGTATGATTTGAGTGCTAAGTACGTCCCAAATACCCACAAATAATAACGATATCAGCTACTTTAAGGATAAGTCAACAAGCGAATCAACTGTTCTCAGTTTGTGTTATTAGTTGGTTTTCTCCTTATTGTCTGTAAGGAAAATATTAATCTTGTTAAATTTGCTGCCGTTTGGTTTGTAAAAGAAATGATCGTCTTCGAGTTCGACTGAGAAATAATTATAATTAACTGAATAAACTGTTCTCTTTGGAGTAAACTTGTGTTTGTCGTATCATCTTGTCCGAATGCTAAATGTCAAATGTTTACATAATTCTTAGGGGGGAGAATCCGTATGTTATTTGTGCTTATTATTTATCTATATTTAGGGATGTTTCTATTATTTATCTATACATTCTGGTTTGCTTAATAAAGCATCAATTTAGTCAGATTAGTAGCAATAAGTATTGCACACTTATTCAATGAATTATAAATTTATTGACGTTGATTACGGGAATGAATTCTAAAAATACTCACATCCAGCCAGCCAGCAAAAACTTTCATATTTTTTCCCTAAATATATACCTTCCATTTCTTGGAATGAAATATTTGCTCACAAATTGCCGGTAATTTAACATCATCAATGGAAAATAATAAATGTTTTTTTTTTGGTAAGATATGCTTCAGAAACACTCAAATAAAATTAGCACCTGCCATTAACGTATCACACTAAGTCATGTTGTCAATATAGAGATGGCATGAATCATGGAAAGATTTGATACTAGATAGAAATTTGATTTGAATTTTGCTCTAAATAGTAAGATTTGCACGAGATTAGGACACAAATTAGTTATAGATTCAATGATCGATCTAAATTCATGGTCTCCATCGATAATTTTCCTTTATGTAAATGTCTACTATGGTATGTATTGATCAGACAATTCTACAACAATTTATTGAAGATAGTAATGGAAATATTAACCAGTCATGATAAATGTGCATTCATAAAAAATTAATTATTCTGCCGAGATAAAATGAATGGAAGACCATGAATTTAGATATATATAATAAATTTTTTGAATATGGTAGATTGTTTAGATGAATATATAAAAGGAAATGTATAAATAATAATAATCATGATATTTGTCAAGCCATCTGCTCTAAGCTGGCTAAGACACTTGCCTGGATCCATGGAGACTAGAGTTCGAATTCCAACACTTGTTGGTTGAGTGTGTGTGTGAGTGGGTCTACGGACAATTATAAAAAAAAAAGAGACAGCACATTGATTTCCTTATCTGCACCTTATGAAATATTTCAATTAAGATAACTATGATTTGTTAATCAAAATTAAAATAATAATAACTTATTAGATTTTTTAATCAAAGAATAATATTGCTTATTTTTCATAAAAGAAAAAAATCTGTAATTTGTGGTTGTTGCCCACTTGGCACTGACATAAATAGAAACAACACTCACATCAGATTAGATAGTCTATGTCCCAATCTAACAGACTTAACGAGCAAAATATAAACCATTATGGACTATTTATTATAATTAATAGAAAATCTTCAAAGTATAATTAATAAACATGGAAGGGTTTGAAGGTCGGTATAGCATGGCCAGCGAGTAATAAAAAAAATAAAAAAAAAGGTGCTATGATGAAAAGGATTAGATATAACATTTTATGAAAAGTAACTTCTTATTTTCATTTTTTAAACTTTAAATAACAAAGTAACTTCATTTAGTTTGTCACTTTTTTTAACCAAAATAATAAACTAACTTCTACTGGTTTGTTCATTTTTTTATTTTATAAAACAACAAAGTAAATTCTGCTGGTTTGTTACTTTCTTTTTTAAAGCCAACATAACAAAGTAACTTCAAATGATTTGTTCATTTTTCTTTCTTTTTTCCCCTAAAAAAATTAAAATAACTTTATTTGGTCTATTACTTTTCTTTTTTTTAACCAAAATAAAAAAATTAATTTCAGTTGGTATGTTTATTTTTTTATCAAAATAATAAAGTAGCTTCAGTTCGTCTTGTGCGATGTTGTATTATTTTTTTATTTTAATTGTCAATTAATATTTATTGTTCTTATATCACACTCACAGATGCACTCAACATATAAAATTATCTTAAATTTTTCATTTTAATTTATGTATTTTTTTTTTTACAAAACTCTCCGTCTTAAGTATGACCATTGTTCATAACAACAGTAGAGCAAGTGTGATTCAAGAATTATGTCATGTTGTATTTTTTTTTTTGAGATGCTGTACTTTTATGTGAATTTATTTTGTTGAAAATATATTTATTTTCATCGAATTATTTTTTTGAGATGTTCACATTTCTACTTTTATCAACTCTATTTGTTTAAATCGGTGAATACTGCTGCTACCTTTAGTGCGGATCAATACAATGTTGGCCTTAAAATTTAGATATTGAAAATAGACAACATAACCATGTAAAATAATATTTTCATGTGTTAAAAGGCCACCCACACATTGTGTGGGCGTTCCTGCTATATGATAGAATATTTTCATTTTCACTGTAATCTTGAATTATATAAGAGAATATCGCTGCTACCTTCACCGCCGATCAATACATTGACCTAAATATTGAAAACAGATAACACATCCAAGAAAATAATATTTTCACATTTTAAAGTCTGCCCGCACATTGAGCGGGCACTACTGCTAGTATACATAATTGTTGTAATTTGGATACTAACTGTTGTAGTTAATATGAGTAATTGTTATAGTTCAGTGATTAGCACAACTTGTGTGCTGATTGTGTGAACTAAATCTTTTGCATACAGTTTTGTATGATACTATTGACTTTTACGAGAGAAATAGTGGGGACAGAAATATGAAAGGATGAGAGGAAGAGAAATAGTGGGGACCAAAAATAGAAAGGATGAAAGAGAGAGCAAGTGGGGACCAAAATAGAAAAAATGGGAGAGAGATAAATAGTGGGGACCAAAAATATTTCAAAAATAGAAAAAATTAAAATGTGTTCCCACTGGGGATGATAGATCTTGGGATGATCCTTATCACCTAGATGGAACCATTATAATTGATTTAACGCTTCCTTAGCTATACTAAGCCTTTTACTGCCGCATCCCAGGGGTAATTGATTTAATTTTCTATTTATAGAGGCGCTATTACATAACTGTTAGCCTCTTTCCTAAATTTATTGATGCTATACAAGGATTAAATCTTTACAATATAATTGTAGATATTTCTACATTTGATATACACGCTGCATTGCTGATTGCTTTGATATCAGGTTGAGTTGTCTTTCCTTCTTTGAATTAATGAAGAAGATTCTAATATCTTTACCCATTCTGGCATCACAATTAATTTCCTATACTAACGTGCCTATAGGCTATATGACATTTGTGTGGTCGGGAAAAGTGCTTTCTTTTGTTTATAAGAAAATTTTTGGTATGCCAAGTAGATATTTATGGCACTCATAAAAGTACTTTCGGAAGAATGTACCATATAATTTGTTACTTTACCGCTTACCATCCAATCCAATCATTAAAGTGAAGAAAAAACATATATATAGTACCAGATTATATTTGTAAAATGTGGTTCACTTGCAAGTTCATTTTGTTCGTATAAGAAGTAAAAAACTAAGTACATGCATGATATTGATACCTCATGGCCTTGCTATTACCAATTTCTACTCCTACTTATTAAGAAAAGAATTGGTGTTAAGAATATCTCTTCTATCTGTTGCTTCTCAATTGAATGTTCAATTATGATCAAATTTTGATCTTTGATGTTTTGACACAAGTCAAGAGGTCACAGTTGTATCTGTGGACCTAAATATGAAACATAAAAACCTTGCAATTGTAATGTCACTATACAATGCAGACTCGACACAGAACGAACACATCAGATCCAAGTGAAGTTTCCATTTCTACTTAGACCAACTGTCCAGTAGCATTCATGCTGTCATCAGAGCACCTAATACTGACTATATTCTTTTAGTTTCTTTTTCAATGCTAACAAAATATATAAAATTTTCTCTCTCATTTCACACTTATAGGAATAACGGAACGCTATTTCCCTACTAAAAAAGTGTGCGCTTGCAAATTTCAGAGACAAGTGGTATTAAATTCGTTTATGACGACCCCTTAAATGATTTCATAACAGTGAAAATTCAATATAGATGAACTGAATTTCGATAAACTAAGTATTACTTCAAACTACAAAATGTAACATTCATCAAATCCTTCAATTTTTTCTTTTAAATAGGCATCTGCGACTATAAACTAAACCAACAAACTCCGACGACTCATCGGCCCTAGCCGAGTCATTTGAATTCCTAATTAGAGTTCTTTGTGGCGGTGCTTCTGTTCAAGTAGCATTTTGAACAATTTCTGTGGGGCATGAGTTCTTCTCTTGCTCAATAATTTTCTTCTAACCTGTTTCTGAGATTTTGACAGTGAAAACACCAGAGACAAACAAACAAAGTTAGAGGAAACATAAAAAATTCATCTTGCTAGAGGAAGTACCTTCCAGTCCCTGAAATCTAATATTAGCCAAAATATCTAAATTACTGACAAGCATTCAAACATCCCATGCCAAAAACTAATGCCAGAGCAAGAGGGCAGGACTTAATTAAAAAACAAATTCAGAAAGAACACACCAGATGCTAGTTCTCGCTCAATAACAAATGATTTCTGGATTATGCATCTTACTTAGTCATTTGAATAAAATAATTAGACTGAAAACAAACATGATCAAATTGAATAAATAGTAAACTATCTAATGTCCTAATTATACCAACCTGCAACACAACCTTTTCGTGTGTCAGATTATTGAAAATTAAGAATAGTTCCGAATGAGATTGCAACTCAAATGTAATTATTTCGATTTGAACTAAAATCAAGGTGTATTATCACAAACAGGCATTAAAGGAAAGGTAATAGAGGGTCATATTGTACCTCAACAATCCCACGTCAAGCTAGTTGAGCAGCTCGAGTATAGTACGTTGCACCTCCCTATCACCATTTCCACTGCCTGACTCCATACGGGCTGACCCAATACTGTCTATCTCATCCATGAAGGTAATAGATGGCATGTAATTTTAAAAAAGAGTTATACACAAAAAATTATACCAATTTGGTAGTCATCAATTGTCTTAATATTCTAATACACCCTTTTGAAGCTTATTAGCAAATGTTACAAGTTTAGCTGAAACTCAAGCAAGTAACAAAATGCAATTGTAAGCAAACAAAACAATTTAAATTTAAATTCAATCATTCAACTGTAATAATTTTCTAACTAATTAAATCTATATTAGCATATACATGTCCCACATTAAGACTAAAGAACATATGATTTTTTCTTAATTAGAATTAGCACGGGATATGACAGTGACTTTACAGCATAAAAAGTGAACCTATTTACCTGGCCATGACAAAACGCTCACGAACCATACGAGATCCTTCTCCAATGTACTTCTGTACCAGCTCTAAACCTGAAACCCTAATCTAGGGGGGGTCTAATGGGCATGATTGAGTCAAAATCCAGTAGTTGAGGGCCACAATAAATCTGTCTCTACAAAATGAAAAACACAAACAAGATACATTGAAAGTTAAATACACACATATTTAACATAGCTTACTTTGTAAAAATTAACAACGAAGATTGCAGCAGGAACATGCCGATCCATTTCAGTGGCAGAATAAAGCCTTTGAAATATGGGCTCTACTGTTGTTGCTGACGTAGTCAATATTTATTGTTATTTGGACCGTACTTAGCACTCAAAATAGACTCAAACCAATAAATTATTTGATAAATTGCTATGTTTTTCCAGGATTTGGTTCTGCCGTCGTTTCTTCTCTTCTATGTACAGGTTTTTGATGATTTCTGATGACTTTGGAGCATATAGATGGATTCCCGACGTATTACGCACGCTAGATGACTCATTCCTAGCATTGGAGGCTTTATTCTCTCTTCTGGTCGACCCAAACAGATTCCTGTTCGAATCGACCTAGACTCATGGCTATCAGGCGACATTTCTCTCTCCTGTTCGATCCGACTACCTGGCTGTTCGATCCGACTGGACCTCACAGTGGCATGCTTGCGTGGCTGCTTTCTCTCTCTCCTGTTCGGTTCGACTGCTCACCTGTTCGATCCGACCAGGTTGCCGCCATATCACTTATGGTAGTATTTCTTGTATGGAAATTGATTGTTATGGCAATTTCTTGCGCCCTGGTGCCCTAACCTTCCATCCTTGCGACCTGGGATATCTATATATACCCTTGAGGCCTGAAGAAAAGGGGATTGGCTTCTGAATACCATCTTCCACTTTTCTAAGGGTCAAGTTTTCTCTTCTCCTTGGGAATCATCATCCTTGTGACGACGGCAGCAGTATTCACGTGATATCTCCATCTAGCATCACTCCATCGCCTTGAAGATCGTGATCAAAAGCATAAGGAGTATTTGGTTTTATTTCTTTATGTTTTTATCTTGTGATTCGATGGGCTTGTATCTTTATTGTTGTTTATCTCTTGTTGTTTGCTTTGATACTATGTTAGGCTAGTCCTTTTTATAGCCTTAGGATTAGGAGAGTAACTCTATGTTTGGATGAAGTTAGTTTGTTATGCTATGAATTGCTATGTTTTGAGACCTAGTCTATTATGAATTAATTAGTTGCTTGAATTAATTACTTGTTAAGTTCTCTAATCACCTTCTAGATGAACAGCTGCATCTAGTAAGTCTAAGTTAGGAATAGCAAGTCTAGATTGATTCAAGTATTTGGAGTAAATCTTAGAACCGAAAGGGGAGATTAGTTTGCATTAAAAGTGCGACTTTTAGATTAGTACAAAAGACTTCTAAATATTCCTAAGAACTCTAATATACTAGGTTTAACGAGTTGAATTCTATACCAAAAGTTGCGAACCAATTAAGTTAAATAGGTTAGATTGTGAACAAACCAGAATCTGTTCCAACAAGCGAAGGCTGAGGCTTAGGTTATCTAGGTTCGTCCAATTAAACCTAACTCAAAACATTAGTAACATAGCAAACAAACCCAACACACTTTTGCTCTCTGGTCGAACCGAGCAAATATCTGGTCGAACTGAACAGACCACTGTTCGAATCGAACAGATCTATGTTCGAATCGACCAGAGAGTTAACTGTAGTTAAATTGAGAAATTAAAATGCGAAAGTATTTGAGTTTCTAATTTAATAGCCAAACATAGATGAAATCCAATTTCTAAGGCACCTTTAGTTTTGTTAAGACCTCAAAAAGACTTTACTTTAATATTTTACTTTAGTTTGTTTGAACATCTTATTCCAAGTCCAAAAATAACCAAAAACATTTACAATTTGAGTACTATTTAATTACTCAAAATCCCATAAAATATTTCCGTCTAGATTTTAAGAAAAGATAAGTCTGGTATTCATAGATCCGTCCTTTGGGTTCGACCCTAAAGCTATATTCTAAACGATTAGTGAGGTTAGCTATAGGTTACAAATTTATTTGATTCCTAGGTTATAAGCCTTCATCAAATTGGCGCCGTTGCCGGGGACGGTGTTGATATTGGATCCTTGTCTTAGTATTAAGAGACTAGATCTTTTCTTTTTCTTTTGACACGTACGTTTTCTTCTCTCTTAAATTTCAGGACTGGCAGGCAACACACAAAGGAAGAAGTCCCCTCCTCCGAGGATCAAAGATTTTCTCCGAAGAATAAACGAAGAAGCCACATTCTCCTCTTTTAGTCCTGTTCGAACCAACCAGGGCTCCGTTCGATCTGACCAGCACCCCGAGCGGAGAGAAGAAAACACTGCGATGGCCGACCAACTCACTCCCGAGGTCATTGCCCAGCGCACACAAGAACTGGAGAACCTCCGTCTCCAACTCGAGCAAAGAGAGGCTCAACTCGCAGCAGAGCGGGACGCTCTCACAGGACAACGAAGGGAATTAGAAGACGAGCGTCGCCGCTGGACCCAAGAGGACGAGGCTAGCGTCCACAACTCTGATGATGAGGATGGCCAAGGCCGTGAAAGGACACTTGGAGAATACGGAGCCCCGAATGCCAAAGATGTGGGCGGGCCCGTGTTGATTCCGGGCATCGCGGCCAACAACATGCTAATCTCTCCAAATCATGTCTCACTAGTCCAGCAGACTCCGTTCTACGGAGATGACAAAGAGGACCCTCATGCTCATTTACAAAATTTCATTGATTGCACACGTTTAATTAAAATTAATGGGGTTTCTCAACAAGCAATTAGGCTATTACTGTTTCATTTCACCCTTAAAGATAGTGCCCGCAAGTGGTATAAGACTTTGAAAAAGGGTTCAATTCGGTCTTGGGATCAAATGGCACAAGTCTTTCTAGAGAGATATTTCTCAACTGATAGGTCCGATACAATTAGGAGAGAATTGAATAACTTTGCCCAAAAAGAAGATGAAACAATGAGGGATGCTTGGGAGCGATTTAGGGATCTTGAAAACTCATGCCCACACCATGGCATTCAAGATTGGCTTTTGATTAAAAACTTTTATAGCGGTCTATATGACAATATCAAAATTAATATTGATTCACTTTCAGGTGGGTCATTCAAACGGCTTGATGCAACTCAAGGGCGAGACCTACTCGATCATTGCGCACGGAACTATACGTGGTATCCGATCCCCAGCCCCCGCCGCTCTGGCCATGTGAAGCACCAAGTGCATGAGATCACTACTAGAGATGAGAAGATTGCTGAATTGGAAGCCAAGCTAGCATCTTATCAATCCGCCCAAGGGTCTCATCTCTACTCAAATGAATGTGGTGCTTGTGGCGAAGAAGGGCATAAATCTCCAGATTGCCCCCTAGCTAAAATCAATGATGACATGGCTCAAGTGAACTCTCTGAATAGCGAACCATCCTATTACCCTAGGCATATTTTCAACCGGAGCTATTCATTGGACGAGGGTGAGCAAAGAGATTGGGAGCACATGAATGACCCAAATCTGAAGAATACAATGCAAAAGTCTACTCTTGACCGGCCCTACCAACCCAAGTACAATTACAAGGGACAGAATCAGCAGCCCCCCAGGCGAGATCAGCAACTTAACAACTCTAATGGACCGTTTTCTAGGAAATCAGTCTATAATAAAGACGGAGTTCCTCCGGTCGTCCAAGAGTTCATGCATCAGCAAGGCAAATTCAACCTGATGATGGCAGAGGGGTTGGATGAGCTCAAGGCAACCACAAATGAGTTAAAGGGTAGTGCCGCTTCCTTGCAGCGCCTGGAGCGAATGATGGAGCAACAATTTTCTAGACCTCAAGGGAAGCTTCCAGGGCAGCCTCTAGTAAACCCAAATGCTAAAATCAAAGCCATGCACGTCTTAAGGAGCGGACGAGAGTATCAAGACCCTCCTATGCTGACTGACGAGCAACACCAGCTCTCTGGTCAGATCGACCAGCCTTCTGTTCGATCCGACCAGCCCATAGTAGAGCCTGACCAAGCTGCACAAGGGCATGTGGAAGTCCAGGAGCCTGTTCGGGTCGACCAGACCACCGTTCGGTCCGACCAGGAGGCTAAAAAGGCCCAACCTAAGGAAAAAAGCAGTGCTGAACCACCGGTGCCTGCTTACCAACCTCCGGTACCCTTCCCTCAGCGCTTGGTAAAATCCAAAGAAGACGCTCAGTTTAGAATCTTTTGGGAGATACTCAAGCAAATGCAAATTACAATTCCCTTCACCGACGCAATTGCCCACGTGCCCATTTATGCCAAATTTTTGAAAGAGCTTTGCACGGGCAAAAGGTCCATGGAGGAGCTGAAAACGGTGGCGTTAACATACAAGAGCAGTGAGGCTTTGAAGAACCGCATGCCACCTAAGCTTGAGGATCCAGGTAGGTTCGTCCTTCCTTGCACTATTGGCAAAGCCACTATTAAGCAGGCCTTGTGTGATATGGGAGCAAGCATAAGCCTAATGCCTAAGTCGGTGTTTGAGACGATTGGAATTGGAGAGCTCACACCCACGAGCATGACCCTTAAGCTCGCCGATTCCACAACACGACTGCCCTTGGGTGTTTTAAAGGATGTCCCTGTGCAAGTTGGAAAGTTCCTAGTACCCGGCGACTTTGTGGTCATGGAAATGGAAATTGATAAAGAAGTGCCAATAATCTTGGGTCGGCCCTTTCTAAGAACAGCCGGTGTAATGATGGATGCCCGGGAAGGGACAATTTTGGTCAGAGTGGGGGGGGAGCGCCTCCTATTTTCAATATATCATGCCATGAAATGCCCCGACCCCGCTAAAACTTGTTTCATGATCCAAGAGATGCCCGAAATTGAAGAGTCTCTTGAGGACCAGTACCAAATAGCTCTAGAAACTTACCAAGCCTTCCTATGTGACATGCAAGAGGCAATAGGGGTTGAAGAGACCCTTGAAGTCGAGGAAGAAGGCAACGCCACTCTCAACAGGGACTGTTCGACCACCTGTTCGATCCGACCAGCCCTCTGTTCGGTTCGACCAGCCATGGAATCCCAATCTGGCGACCTTTTTGATCCGACCAGAACCTGTCCGAGTCGACCAGAGCCTCCAACAGTCGAGTTAAAACCTCTTCCCGCATCATTAAGGTACGAATTTCTTGGGCCTAGTCAAACATACCCAGTTATTGTTAATTCAGAACTAGATGCAGGCCAAACGGAGAAGCTTTTAATGGAGCTAAGAGCCTATAGAGGTGCAATTGGCTACTCGATTGAGGACTTGAAGGGCATTGACCCCTCGTTTTGCACACATCGAATTCTCATGGAAGATGATCATAAGCCGACTCGAGAGGCACAAAGGCGACTCAATCCCAACCTCAAGGAGGTGGTCAAGAAGGAGATTCTCAAGCTCCTCGATGCGGGCATCATCTATGCAATCTCCGATAGCAAGTGGGTGAGCCCGGTCCATGTGGTCCCAAAGAAAGGAGGCACGACGGTGGTCAAGAATGACAGAGGCGAGATGATTCAAACCCGGGTAGCAACCGGATGGAGGATGTGCATTGATTACCGCAAGCTCAATGCGGCGACTCGCAAGGACCATTTTCCTCTTCCATTTGTTGACCAAATGCTAGAAAGATTAGCTAATCACTCGTATTTTTATTATTTAGACGGTTATTCAGGTTTCTTCCAAATACCAATCCATCCAAATGACCAAGAAAAGACCACTTTCACTTGCCCATATGGTACCTATGCCTACAAAAGAATGCCTTTTGGTCTTTGTAATGCACCCGCAACCTTCCAACGTGCTATGATGGCAATTTTCTCTGATTTTATTGAAAAAGAAATGGAAGTGTTTATGGACGATTTCTCTGTGTATGGTACTAGTTTTGATTCTTGTCTTGCTAACCTATCTAAAGTCTTGCAGAGATGCGAGGAGGTTAACCTGGTTTTGAATTGGGAGAAGTGTCATTTTATGGTGCAAAAAGGTGTGGTACTAGGGCATGTGGTGACATCTCAAGGGATCGAAGTTGACAGGGCGAAAATCGAGGTGATCGAGAAGCTTGGAGTGCCAAAGAATGTCAAGGACGTGCGAAGCTTCTTAGGCCATGCCGGATTCTACCGCCGATTCATTAAAGATTTTTCTAAAATTGCCAAACCATTAAGTAATCTTCTTGTTAAAGACAATGATTTTATTATTGATGAGGATTGTTTGAATGCGTTTCACAGGTTGAAGCAAGCCCTTGTCTCTGCCCCGATCTTGCAACCGCTCGATTGGTCCCAACCGTTTGAGCTCATGTGTGATGCGAGCGACTTCGCGATTGGAGCGGTGCTTGGGCAAAAGAAAGACAAGAAGCCGGTCGCCATCTACTATGCAAGCAAGGTGTTAGACCCGTCTCAAGCAAATTACACAACCACCGAGAAGGAACTCCTTGCAATTGTTTTTGCTCTAGACAAATTCCGGCCTTACTTAGTGGGGTCTAAGGTGATTGTCTACACCGATCATGCGGCCATTAGATACCTTTTGAGTAAGAAAGATGCCAAGCCGCGTCTCATACGATGGGTGCTTCTCCTTCAAGAATTTGACCTTGAGATTAGAGATAAAAAGGGTACAGAGAACTCCGTTGCAGACCATTTGTCAAGGTTGCACTGGGAGGAAGGTCAAGATGCTAAACTCCCCATTGATGACTCCTTCCCACATGAGAAATTGATGAAAATTGATGCCTGTTCGGATCGAACACCACCTTGGTCGATCCGACCAGCTGAGCAGGACCAGTTCTGGCTTGACCTGGCACACGAAATGCTGTCCATGGAGCATTGGTCGAACCGACCAGATTCTAGTTCGAGTCGACCAGAGCCTCGAATGATCAGAAAATTGGCACAGAATCAGCACCCATGGTACGCCGACCTAGCCAATTACCTTGCAAGTGGTGCCCTACCTCCTGAAATGAGTTGGCAGGAGAAGAAGAAGCTCAAGACGGACGCCAAGTACTACTTTTGGGATGAGCCGTACCTCTTTAAGCTTGGGATCGATGACATTTATAGGAGATGTGTCCCATATGATGAAGTTAAGGCGATCCTAGCAAGTTGTCACTCATCGGCCTATGGTGGGCATGCCTCATTCTCTAAAACAGCCGCCAAGGTACTCCAATCCGGCTTCTATTGGCCCTCTCTCTTTAAGGATGCACGATCTTTTGTTATGACATGTGATCAATGTCAAAGAACGGGCAATATTTCAAAGAGGAATGAGATGGCCCTTAACCCGATTCTTAAGGTTGAAATTTTTGATGTATGGGGAGTTGATTTTATGGGACCGTTCCCTAGTTCCCATGGTTATGAATATATCTTGGTTGCCGTCGACTATGTCTCTAAATGGGTAGAGGCAATTCCATGCAAGTCCGCGGATTCCAACTCAGTGATTAGACTCTTTTCTAAGGTGATTTTCCCCCGATTTGGGGTGCCTAGATCGGTAATTAGCGATGGTGGAAAACACTTCATCAACCGGAACTTTGATAACCTCTTGAAAAAGCATGGAGTGGTGATTCATAAGGTAGCAACCCCTTATCATCCTCAAACAAGTGGTCAAGTGGAGGTGTCTAATAGGGAGATCAAGAGTATTTTGGAGAAGACGGTCGCTCGAACCCGTAAAGATTGGGCAAACAAGCTTGATGATGCATTGTGGGCCTATCGCACCGCCTTTAAGACCCCCATTGGCATGAGTCCTTTCAAGCTTATCTATGGGAAGCCATGTCATCTCCCGGTTGAAATAGAACACAAGGCATATTGGGCAACCCGAGCAATCAACATGGATCTCCTCAAGGCGGGTGAAAAGCGCATACTTGACTTACATGAGTTGGACGAGATACGCCTAAACTCATATGAAAGTGCCAAATTGTACAAGGAAAAGACGAAATTTGTGCATGATAGGAGGATCTCAAGGAAAGAATTCGAGGAAGGGGATTCGGTGCTACTATTCAACTCAAGGCTCAAGCTCTTTCCGGGCAAGTTAAAGTCAAGATGGTCCGGCCCTTTCCGAGTCGTAAAGGTTTACCCCTTTGGTGCCATTGACATTTGCGACAAAGACTCGGAGCCATTCAAGGTTAACGGACAACGCTTGAAGCACTACATCGCCAGTGAGGTGCAAGAAGAGATTCAAGCCATCAAGCTAGGCGAGCCAACTCTTTGCAAAGGCTAGAGTAGCGTGGTCAAGCTAGGGACCGTAAACAAGCGCTTCTTGGGAGGCAACCCAAGGATTTCTCAACTCTTCTCTCTAATTTATTTATTTATTTTGTCATTAAAAATATAGAAAATATAAAAAAAAAATATAAAATCCTTGAAAATTCGAAAAATAAAAAGAGATATATTACAAATAGAGTTTAATGATTTGTATTTGTTTGTTGTAGGTAAATTACGAAGTCTAAACGAAGAAAGATGCGTTCCATGCAAGAGCACCTTGGGTTACGTGAGCCAACTAACCCCGATCGACCTCATATGGACTGCACAACACCTCAAGCAATGGAGCAATGCAATCCTGGACGAAGCAAGAGAACAAGGAAGTACAACAACATGATGAAGTGATGAGAATCAGTGAAAATCACTTCCTGGTCGAGTCGAACAAACTTATGGTCGAGTCGAACGGAAGCTGAGTGGATACTGATGCAAGGATCGAATCTGTTCGAAGCGAACAGACTGGTGGTCGAATCGACTGACAGGAGTAGTGCAAGGGGGGCCATACTGGGTCGCCGTTCGGATCGACCAGTGGCCTAGTCGGATCGACCAGAGCATAAAATTGGGCCTATTTAATTAGTTTTTGGGCTGATTGTTTGGTTTTGTTTATGCAGGGCCCATTATGCTTCAATGGACGCCTCCATTTTCTGAAGGGGCGCCTTTATCATTGCCTGAAGGGACGCCTCCATTCATGTGCGTGGGAGACGCCCAAGAGGCGCAATTAGCCGTTACATTAGACCCGCTACCCGTTAAACCCGATCCAAACCCGTTAAACCCATTAAAAATCAAAACCGTCCCCTCTCTTCCTCCCTCTCCCACTCGACCATTTTTCTTCTCTCCCTCTCGTTCCCTTCTTCTCCAAACCGCACCACCCTCCCAAAATCTCAACTTCCTCAATTCTCCATCATTTTCAGAGATCTAAAGCCCAAATTGCTCTCCTCTCTACTCTCTTTTCACTACTGGCCTTGGTTTTTGCTATTGAGGATCCTTTGCGACGGGTTTTTCGAGGCACGTTTAGCGAGGTTTCGGGGGATCTCAATTTTCTCACACTTTCTCTTAACTGGAAGCACTCTGGGGGTCTTGTCTATGTTCTAGGGCGTGATTGGAGGCCTCATATTGAAGTTTGACTGATAGACTTCACCACGGCTTCAACCAGACATCGTTTGGCATAAGTAAGGTCTCCCTTGTCATCTTCTCTCTTCTCCAGCACTCCTAGTACCTTTCTCTTGCATCACAAAGACCCAAGGAGTGCCGGGAACCCCTTATTGCTGCTGCCCCATTTCAAACCACCGCTAGTTCGTGAAATTGAGGTTTACAAAGGTCCAATTACTTCTATTTCCTTTTCTTTTGTTCAATTGTGCCTTGTATTGGTTTGTTTGAGGGTTTTGCAAGTTTGTACCAGCGAATTTTGAGGTGTACCAGTGAAACGGGTCGACCCGTGCCAGTACCTGTCCGGACCTGCCTTTTCTCTCCTCTGCTCAGATCGAACAGCCCTCTGTTCGGTTCGACCAGAGCACTAACCTTGCCAAAACCTCTGTCAGACTACTCTGTTCGATTCGAACAGCCATCTGTTCGGTTCGACCAGAGCCCCCAAATCTTGCATACACCTCACCTCTTGTCCCTTACCCATGGCGCCCAAACCAAGAACCCGTGCCAGTGCACGCCTAGCAGCCGCTGCTTCTTCTTCTCAACCCCAGCAGCACCCTATTGGGCCTGAGATGGATCCGGACTTGGTCCGTAACCCCGCGGCAGTACCATTTGAAAGGGATGCCAACTTTGAAATGCCTTGGAACTATATGTTTGAGAATTATCTAAGGATGAGGGATAGAATCTTTGAGCACACGAGGTTCATGGATATGGAGACATTAGAAACCTTTGGGGTAGCGGAGCAATTTTTGGAGATCACGAGCAATGCCGGTATTACCCCCGCCTTTTGGGAATTCCGAGAGAAGGCATACCAAGTCTATACCCAAGAGTTTCTCTCTTCTCTTCGACTCATGGAACGAGATGGCCGGGATTACATTTGGTTCCGGCTTGGGAACAATACTCATAAAGCATGGCTTGATGACTTATCCGTGGTGTTCAAGTTAGAAAGAGGGGAGGTGGAGGAGACTACTTGGACAAGGGACCCTAATGATGAAGTTTTTGGGAGGCAAGTGTGGGAAAGGCTCACAGGCACAACTGGGGGTAGGCTTCAATCTAGGCATGTGCAGCACCCTACCCTTCGAATCGTTCTTCGTGCCATTGCCTCTACAATTTTTGCACGAGGGGAGATGGTGAATATCACCAATGACAAGGAGATTGGCATCCTATGGCACATACTTCAACCCGAACCCCCTAAATTGGATTGGATCAAGTTAATGGTGAAGCACTGGATTTATCAAAGGGATATGGAAAACGCTAGGGGCAAAATCACTATGGGCTCCTTTGTTACAATCCTAGCCAAGCGCATGGGCCTACCTTTACCCGAGCAAACCTTTTGCACCGGCTACATGTTTTATGATGATGATAGGTTCCGAGCCGCTCGCTTCTTGCAAATTTTCCGCGAGAGCCGGGACATATCCGAGCGATACTTGTGGGTGCGTGACAAGGGGAGCAACTTCTTTCTTCCATATCCTCACCGGGTAGATCTCTCTAACTCTCTCTCTTGGCTAATTCCTCATGATTATGTGACTCCTAGGACAGCGGAGGAATTGCAACACCCAATCCCTAGGATCATCCCCATGGAAACCGATGAAGCGGGGCCATCAACAAGGCCTAACTCGCCACCACATGTACCCTTTCCTCCAGGGAGTGAGCCACAACCCCAATGGGCCAACAATCTCATTCAAATGGTGGACAACCTCACTCAACTTCACTTGGACACACGGGATGAGATGCGCAAGGGCATGGCTGATTGCACCAAGAAGCTTGATCGTTTGAATAGGAAGGTTAGCATGGCCTATGACATGGCATTTGAGAGTCGCTTCTATTTGCAACGAGGGTATTGGCCACGTGATGATGAAGATCCGACCATGAGCCCGGGAGCCCAATCGGTTCATAGCCAAGCATCACCGCTTCCTTCTTCTCCACGGCAAACCTTCTCCGCTCACTCCGACTATGGGTTTTACCCATACCTTGGAGGACAAGTCCTAGAGCCGCCACAGCAGCCCTTTCCACCACCTTTTGAGGGACAATGGCGCCCCGCAAGCTCCGACCCTAGCTACTATCCATCTCTGGGCAACCAAGGAGGGGAACAGCAGCAGCAGGAGCGGCAAGGCGATTTCTTTGGCATTTTCCCGAGTTATGATGGTGGTTTTAACCAAGGCTCTTCCTCTAGGAGCCTCCCTCCTCCCTATTAATAGGTAACCATCAATTTCTCTCCTATTTGCTATTTCTGTGTGAATGTATGCTTGGGACAAGCATTTGATAAGTTTGGGGGAGGGCATATAGGAGATAAATCGATTTGTGGGATGAAAAGGATGTTTTTTCTGTGAAAATGGGCAATTTTTCTCGAATTTTTACCTTCTCTGGTCAAGTCGAACAAGCACTGGTCGAATCGAACATCTCTCTTTTGGAATTTATGCATAATTGTCTTCTCTGGTCGGTTCGAACGGGTACCTGGTCGATCCGACCAGTTCATTAAACACTTGTTCTGTTCTACTCTCTTCGTTCGGTTCGAACATAGCTTTGGTCGACTCGACCAGAACTTAAAATTTGCACAATTTAGTATGATTTTGGCTTTGAAATAAGTTGGTTTTGCCTATTCTCTCGATTTGGATTTTAAATGATAACACTCACACTGCTTGAACTTGTTTTTGAGTCGAACAAAAATTTTCTCAAATGACCCTAGAATGTTTTGATATCATACTTGATCTTGCACCAATGGACCCAGACTGAAGTATTTTCTTTGAGATTTGAATTTGATGATGGATGCTTAGAATTGTTATTTCAAACTTAGTCAATTCTCACAAGTTTTTGCCGAGTGAACTGATTTGTATTTGACAAACTTTTGAAAGAAATTTATCGACTTCGAAAATTAAAAGATGAACTTTGTCTTGTTGAAATTATTTTTTTTAATCGCTCGAATCACACCAACGAGCAACAATAAATGGGAAGTTAAATCAAATAGCGGTGAAAACGAGGACGCACTGAGGCCTTCTCCACCAACTTAACCACAAATTGGAGGGTATTGGGTTAATTACAAGCTGTCAGGAATTATAACTCAAAGTTTCGAGGTATAATTGGGGAGCTTGTAATTAATTTCTACCGGACCCGGTGCGAAAGCATTGGTAAAGGAGTTGTTGAGTATTATGGCCCAAGTGTACCGTGGCCATAGTCGAGCAACACCCGTCCAACCTCCCAAGCGCGACATGTGCTAGTAGCAAATATTAAGGCCAATGATACCGCATTATCCTCTAGGGTGTAAAGCCCCACTGCTCGACTTGCACAAAAAAAAAAAAAAATGGTGAAAAAAAAAATAAAATTTGAAATTGTTTTAAGAAAAGTTCATTATAGAATTTCTGAAGTTGATAAAGACCTTTACGAATTTTTGAGAAATATGAAAAGGAACGGGTGATTGAAATTGAGATTGCTTTTGAAATATCAAAGAGGGGCTAGAGTTCTTAATTTTGGGAAAAGATTTCACTTAGGGCCAAGAGTTGTATTGATTAAGTTGTGAACACTTGACTTGGTTTATTTTTAAAATTATTGTTTGACTCATTTGATGAAAGTGTGAGAAAATTTTAGGCACGAGCAATTGATTTCTATGTTAATTTCTTGGTTTGAGATATGACTTGATTTAGAATTAAGTATAGTCTAAGAATCTAAGCTTAGGGCGATGCTTGAGGACAAGCAAAGTTTAAGTTTGGGGGGATTTGACGTAGTCAATATTTATTGTTATTTGGACCGTACTTAGCACTCAAAATAGACTCAAACCAATAAATTATTTGATAAATTGCTATGTTTTTCCAGGATTTGGTTCTGCCGTCGTTTCTTCTCTTCTATGTACAGGTTTTTGATGATTTCTGATGACTTTGGAGCATATAGATGGATTCCCGACGTATTACGCACGCTAGATGACTCATTCCTAGCATTGGAGGCTTTATTCTCTCTTCTGGTCGACCCAAACAGATTCCTGTTCGAATCGACCTAGACTCATGGCTATCAGGCGTCATTTCTCTCTCCTGTTCGATCCGACTACCTGGCTGTTCGATCCGACTGGACCTCACAGTGGCATGCTTGCGTGGCTGCTTTCTCTCTCTCCTGTTCGGTTCGACTGCTCACCTGTTCGATCCGACCAGGTTGCCGCCATATCACTTATGGTAGTATTTCTTGTATGGAAATTGATTGTTATGGCAATTTCTTGCGCCCTGGTGCCCTAGCCTTCCATCCTTGCGATCTGGGATATCTATATATACCCTTGAGGCCTGAAGAAAAGGGGATTGGCTTCTGAATACCATCTTCCACTTTTCTAAGGGTCAAGTTTTCTCTTCTCCTTGGGAATCATCATCCTTGTGACGACGGCAGCAGTGTTTCACGTGATATCTCCATCTAGCGTCACTCCATCGCCTTGAAGATCGTGATCAAAAGCATAAGGAGTATTTGGTTTTATTTCTTTATGTTTTTATCTTGTGATTCGATGGGCTTGTATCTTTATTGTTGTTTATCTCTTGTTGTTTGCTTTGATACTATGTTAGGCTAGTCCTTTTTATAGCCTTAGGATTAGGAGAGTAACTCTATGTTTGGATGAAGTTAGTTTGTTATGCTATGAATTGCTATGTTTTGAGACCTAGTCTATTATGAATTAATTAGTTGCTTGAATTAATTACTTGTTAAGTTCTCTAATCACCTTCTAGATGAACAGCTGCATCTAGTAAGTCTAAGTTAGGAATAGCAAGTCTAGATTGATTCAAGTATTTGGAGTAAATCTTAGAACCGAAAGGGGAGATTAGTTTGCATTAAAAGTGCGACTTTTAGATTAGTACAAAAGACTTCTAAATATTCCTAAGAACTCTAATATACTAGGTTTAACGAGTTGAATTCTATACCAAAAGTTGCGAACCAATTAAGTTAAATAGGTTAGATTGTGAACAAACCAGAATCTGTTCCAACAAGCGAAGGCTGAGGCTTAGGTTATCTAGGTTCGTCCAATTAAACCTAACTCAAAACATTAGTAACATAGCAAACAAACCCAACACACTTTTGCTCTCTGGTCGAACCGAGCAAATATCTGGTCGAACTGAACAGACCACTGTTCGAATCGAACAGATCTATGTTCGAATCGACCAGAGAGTTAACTGTAGTTAAATTGAGAAATTAAAATGCGAAAGTATTTGAGTTTCTAATTTAATAGCCAAACATAGATGAAATCCAATTTCTAAGGCACCTTTAGTTTTGTTAAGACCTCAAAAAGACTTTACTTTAATATTTTACTTTAGTTTGTTTGAACATCTTATTCCAAGTCCAAAAATAACCAAAAACATTTACAATTTGAGTACTATTTAATTACTCAAAATCCCATAAAATATTTCCGTCTAGATTTTAAGAAAAGATAAGTCTGGTATTCATAGATCCGTCCCTTGGGTTCGACCCTAAAGCTATATTCTAAACGATTAGTGAGGTTAGCTATAGGTTACAAATTTATTTGATTCCTAGGTTATAAGCCTTCATCAGTTGCCTCAACCTCATATAAAGGCAATTCCCTTCCATATTCACTCTGAAAATGAAAGGTGAAAGCACTTAACATAAAGAGAACAATTGAGTCAACAAATAATGTCAAATTGGCTAAGCTAAAAGTACAGCCAAACTGAGATTCATGAGGCAGCCTTAGAAACACTCACCCTTATTAATTAATTAACTGCAGTTCTTGAAGAAAAGAATGTATAAGTAACATAAATTGAGACCTCTCTCTTCTCTTAGGTCCTCTTATCCATCAAAAATCAAGATATTAAAGAAAATTAAACGTACCTCTCTAGCGGTTCCAGCTGGTACCATTGCATCCCTCAGTGCCTTTTCTAGAGAAATCATCTCGGGTTGACCAACCTACCGAATCACCAGAATAAGATACTCTTAGGTTCCAAAGAGCATCATGTTACAATCATAGTTTTCTAAAAAGAGTCAAAAAGTCAGCTTACGGGTATGGCATTGTAAATGATATGATGTTCAATATCAATAGGCTCTCCAGTCTCTAGACACGAAGGGCGGTGAGTAGGGAAACTTAACTTCAAAAATTCTTCAAGCTTTCTTGCATCTATCATGTACCTATACCCTCCATCAGCATTAAAACCAACAAGAACAGCATTCACCTCAAGAGGGACCTGAAATGGTACCTGAAATATGCATATATGGTACACAGATGATGACCGGTACAAAATATAGAAGGGAATACAAGGAAGCATTTGAATTTAGCACACTCGTGCAATGGAAACTCCCCTTCAAGTGGAACCAGATGATAAATAATATCCTCTACAATTATTCTCTAATTTTCAAATTCTTCCTTCGATTTGTTTGAATTGTCATAAGAAACCAAATAACTTGAGAAATGTTAATTCCTGTATAGAAGGCAGGAAGCCACTAACCAAATCAAATAGCACCAAATCAACAGGGCAGCAGAGCAATTGGTTGAATTAGCTGCCAACGCTTCAAGTTGAGTATTCTCTGGCCTTGCTTGTTCGTTCCATGCTTCTGATCCAACAGCCTGGACAAAGCTCAAATCAAGAACACAAATACACATTTGCATGTTACTGAAACAGCCTAGTAAATAAGCTTTGTGTGTGAATTAAAATTTACTGAAACATCTGGATCTTAAGTTATAAAGGACAAAAAACTGGCAAACAGAATTTCACAAGACAAGTTTGTATTCAAGAATAAAAGAAAAAAAAATCCCCAAAATCAAGATCCATTGGATATTTCAATTTAAATTAATATCGATGTTGAGAGCAAAAATCCACTCAAGAAATATCGGTTATTTCTAAAGAAATCAACAAAAATAAGGAAAAAGAACGAAGAGGTAAATTATCAAACACCTGACGACATGTGGATCAGCGGAGAGCATACGGAGAAGAGAGACTTCACGTAGAGTGTTAGGTGGGAAAGCACACAACCAGGCCTCTCAGATCAAAGCTTTCATCTCCACCTCCAAGGCTGTCCATCAAGGATTTCGTCTCCGATTTCAGATTCGTCGCCACCATTGTTGCAGTCTCGCACAAAGAGAGACAAAGACAGCTCGATCGTGGTGATGCTAAGTCTCCTAGATTCGGTTCAGACGTATCGCGGCGGTAATTCTTTCCATTTTTGCGAAATTGTGAAGGAGAGTAAATTTCTGTAGACCACCGAAATAAAAAAAAAGGGGTTATTTTTTTAGGGAGCAGCGAAGAAAATAGTTTAGCACAAAACGGAACTCGAACTCGGGAGGTATAGCTACGCAAAACTCGGCGCTACCATGTAACGACTTGACTTATTTGTGTGTAGAGTCGACTTCTTTATAGAAATAGATTTTGAGAAAGCCTATGATAGAGTAAACTGGGAATATATGCTTAGTATTTTGAAACAAAGAGGGTTTGGGCAGAGATGGATTAATTGGATAAAAGATTTATTTTATAGTTCTAGTACTTGTATAAACTTTAATGATACCCCAACTGCTTATTTTCCTTGTAAAAGAGGGCTCAGGCAAGGGGACCCTCTGTCCCCTTTCCTATTTGATCTAGCAGCTGACACTCTTTGTAAGATGTTTCATAAAGCTACTCAATCTAGACTCTTGAAAGGTTTAGGTCCTGACATTAGAAATAATCAGCCTATAGTGAACATTCACTATGCTGACGATACTATTCTCTTTTTAGAAGCTGATGAGATAAATATAGATAGGGCTTATTGGTCTCTTTTAGCTTTTCAAGCGATCTCAGGCATTAAGATCAACTTCGCAAAAACAGAACTGTTACCCATCAATATTTCAGCTGAAACTAGTACTAGATTAGCCCAAATTTTTTATTGTAAAGTAGGTTCTTTTCCTATTTCTTATCTAGGCATACCTTTACACTTCAAAAGATTGTATAATAGAGACTGGAACTTTATCCTAGAAAAAATACTTAGAAAATTACAATCTTGGAAAGGAAAATTATTATCCTTAGGTGGCAGAATTACTTTATTGAACTCAGTGATTAGTGCAGTGCCCCTTTACACTATCTCTCTTTTCAAAATGCCTGAGTTAGTCAGAAAAAATATAGATAAGATTAGGTGTAGATTCCTTTGGCAAGGAAATGTAGGAAATAGAAAAAAGTACGCTTTAGTGAATTGGAAAAAAGTTTGTTCTCCTAAGGACAATGATGGTATGGGAATTTTAGATTTAAGTGCCATGAACATCGCTCTGTTGTTGAAGTGGTGGTGAAAGTTTCATAATCCACACTATGAAGCTGAATGGAAATCCATGATTAGACATAAATACTATAATAATAGTTTGGGAAAATTTTCTTATTTTTGGAAAGGGATCATGTCTCTTGATGGTATAGGTGCTACTTCTAGTTATTATAGGTTAGGAAATGGTACTACAATCAATTTCTGGTCAGATATTTGGTATTCTAATTGCTCCTTAGCTACAGACTTTTATTTCCTGTATAATCTTTGTACTACCAAAAATTGTACTGTAGCAGAGGTAGTGGTATCCCAGGGTAGATGCTTGATGTTTAATAGAATTTTGACAGGGGTGTTATCTCAGGATTGGGAGTCTTTGTGTGCGATCATTCGCGGCACTCACCTCAGTCTGGTACCAGATACTATTTGTTGGAAATGGGACTCGAAGGGTTATTTTTCCACCTATTCTACTTATCAGTTCCTAATGTTTAGAGGAGTTTATATACCTAAAGCCAACTTGATTTGGTCCCTGAAAATTCCCCATAAAATTCGGGCTTTTATTTGGCTTCTAACTCATAATAGAATTCTAACTAAAGAAGTACTTAGAAAAAAGGGTTGGATTGGAAACACAAATTGTATTTTCTGTGGAGAATATGAAACCTGTGATCACTTGTTTCTTAACTACACTTTCACTCAGAAAATCTGGTTTTGGTTAGGCAACAGTCAAAATAATTTTCAGACCTGGCACTCTATTTCAGACATTTTAGAATTTGCTCTCACTTTGCATTACAGGGATAGAAATGCACTTTTAACTGTATTTTGCGCTACGTGCTGGTGCATTTGGCGGATAAGGAACGATTATATTTTTAATAAGATAGAGATCAAAACCGTTAAACAGACGCTAATGATTATTTATCACTTGGTTATGTACTGGACAGGTGTATGGAAGATGGAGGAGCAGGGTGACGTGGAACAATGGCTACCGATGGACTGGGAGACCATTCCCCTTCAAATGAGGCCTGCTCCGCTGATGCTGCAAGGGTTGATAAAGCGCATGGACAACTTCATGGTGGAAATCGCTGCATGAGGAGGCTATTGCATGAGTTTTGATTCAGAGAGTTGTTTGAATTCAGCAGTTTCTCTAGTTTTGTAATAAATAGCACTAATTTTGTGGTTTTTGCTAGGCTTGTGCCCAGTGAGTTGATTATATGGTCGTTGTTAGTTTTGATAGAAGGTTTTGATATGGTTCGTATGTGATAGTTGTTAAAGTTTAATAGTTGGTTTTACTAATTTTGTATTCTGTTTCATTTTATAAAATGAAACGGGTGGCGCTCCCACCTCTTTTCGAAAAAAACTTCTTTATAGAAATAGCAATCCAAACCATACACCATATTGATCAATGGTTTATAATGATGCTAACAAAATTGTTTGGACCCCTTTGTGTGAAAAATGCTGACCTTGCTAAGGGTGCTTTATAAGTAGTAAAGATTATAAGCTCCATGAACTTCATCCCACCTTTTATGTTTCGCCTCCGACGTTTCATTGACTCGGCACAATTCTCTTGAAAAATCATAACTTCGAAAAATGCTTTGATATATCTTCTTTGTTTTCCATCAAACTTGCTTCTCGTAAGGCGATCAAAATCGGAGCTTGTTGATCAATACCTGATCTAGAGAATCTTTTAACATTTTTGCGGAGTAAGTAAATATTACAGTAATATAAAGAATTATTCAGAAAAAAAAATAGTTGAGTGTTAAAGAGCAAAATAGATAGATAGAAAAGAAAGGGACAACAAAATGCTGCTGCCTGTCGAGAAATTTTTGAACATTCGTATGGAGTCCGTAAAGATAAATAGAAAT